>CM038147.1:471376433-471824913 GCA_021437245.1 Aegilops speltoides | reverse complement strand
TAGTCTTCGTGCCAAGGTTTTGAGGGGGATAGAGAGGGTTATTTTTGTGATTGGGCCTTTTAGTTGCTTTGCTACTAGAGGTCTAGGTGGTCAGGGGTTTAAAGGTCTGGAATAGGTGTCCCTTTTCATTTCACATCCGAGGATCGATTTCAAGAACATGGTCAACTTCCATTCGATTTGCACTCTTGATGAAACGCATCGCTCCGCACTGCCTGGTGATCCCTAGGTTGCAGCACGTCCGATCGTTAACTCCTCGCTAGCTGCCACCGTTTCTAGGACCGACCGACGCCTCACCTGCATTATTCGGGATCTTGCTTTTCATGGTTCTCATCTCTGCAACTCGCAATTTTCACGAGAGAACCAAATCCAAGTTGGTGAAGATCATGATATGGGCCGGCACGGTATTGGGATCGTGTCCGTTCTAGTGACAGCATTCCTACTTTTATTATCACTTCCAGTACTGGCGGGGGCAATTACAATGTTATTAACCGATCGAAACTTTAATACAACCTTTTTTGATCCTACAGGAGGGGGTGCATAAAGGATAAACATCACATGCAATCAATATAAGTGATATGATATGGCCATCATCATCTTGTGCTTGTGATCTCCATCTCCGAAGCACCGTCATGATCACCATCGTCACCGGTGCGACACCTTGATCTCCATCGTAGCATAGTTGTCGTCTCGCCAACTATTGCTTCTACGACTATCGCTGCCGCTTAGTGATAAAGTAAAGCAATTACAGGGCGATTGCATTGCATACAATAAAGCGACAACCATATGGCTTCTGCCAGTTGCCGGTAACTTTGTTACAAAACATGATCATCACATACAATAAAATTTAGCATCATGTCTTGACCATATCACATCACAACATGCCCTGCAAAAACAAGTTAGACGTCCTCTGCTTTGTTGTTGCAATTTTTACGTGGCTGCTACGGGCTGAGCAAGAACCGTTCTTACCTACGCATCAAAACCACAATGATAGTTCGTCAAGTTAGTGTTGTTTTAACCTTTTCAAGGACCGGGCGTAGCCACACTCGGTTCAACTAAAGTTGGAGAAATTGACACCCGCCAGCCACCTATGTGCAAAGCACGTCGACAGAGCCAGTCTCGCATAAGCGTACGCGTAATGTCGGTCCGGGCCGCTTCGTCCAACAATACCGCCGAACCAAAGTATGACATGCTGGTAAGCAGTATGACTTGTATCGCCCGCAACTCACTTGTGTTCTACTCGTGCATATAACATCTATGCATAAAACCTGGCTCGGATGCCACTGTTGGGGAACGTAGTAATTTCAAAAAAAATCTACGCACACGCAAGATCATGGTGATTCATAGCAACAAGAGGGGAGAGTGTTGTCCATGTACCCTCGTAGATCGAAAGCGGAAGCGTTAGCACAACACGGTTGATGTAGTCGTACGTCTTCACGATTCGACCGATCCAAGTACCGAACGTACGGCACCTCCGAGTTTAGCACACGTTCAGCTCGATGACGTCCCATGAACTCTGATCCAGCAGAGCTTTGCGGGAGAGTTCCATCAGCACGATGGTGTGATGACGGTGTTGATGATGCTACCGACGTAGGGCTTCGCCTAAGCACCGCTAAGATATTACCGAGGTGGAATATGGTGGAGGGGGGCATCGCACAAGGCTGGGAGAGATCAACAGATCAATTTGTGTGTCTAGAGGTGCCCCCTGCCCCCGTATATAAAGGAGCAAGGGGGGAGGTGGCTGGCCAGGAGGAGGGCGCGCCAAGGGGGGGTCCTACTCCCACCGGGAGTAGGACTCCTCCTTTCCTTGTAGGAGTAGGAGAGGGGAAGGAAGGGAGAGAGGGGAGGAAAGAAAGGGGGCGCCTCCTTGTCCAATTCAGACTAGAGGGGGAGGGGCACGCGGCCTGCCTTGGCCGCCCCTCCTCTTCTCCACTAGGGCCCATGAGGCCCAATAAACCCCCCGGGGGGTCCGGTAACCCCCCGGTACTCTGGTAAATGTCTGAAACCTCCCGAAACACTTCCGGTGTCCGAACATAGTCATCCAATATATCAATTTTTATGTCTCGACCATTTGGAGACTCCTCATCATGTCCGTGATCATATCCGGGACTCCGACTACCTTCGGTACATCAAAACACAAAAACTCATAATACTGATCGTCACCGAACTTTAAGCATGAGGATCCTGCGGGTTCGAGAACTATGTAGACATGACAAAGACACGTTTTCGGACAACAACTAATAGCGGAACCTGGATGCTCATATTGGTTACCACATATTCTACGAAGATCTTTATTGGTCAAACCGCATAACTACATACATTATTCCCTTTGTCATCGGTATGTTACTTGCCCGAGATTCGATCGTCGGTATCTCAATACCTAGTTCAATCTCGTTACCGGCAAGTCTCTTTACTCGTTATGTAATGCATCATCCCGCAACTAACTCATTAGTCACATTGCTTGCAAGTCTTATAGTGATGTGCATTACGGAGAGGGCCCAGAGATACCTCTCTGACAGTTGGAGTGACAAATCCTAATCTCGAAATATGTCAAATCAACAAGTAACTTTGGAGACACTTGTAGAGCACCTTCATAATCACCCAGTTACGTTGTGACATTTTGTAGCACACAAAGTGTTCCTCCGGTAAGCGGGAGTTACATAATCTCATAGTCATAGGAACATGTATAAGTCATGAAGAAAGCAATAGCAACATACTAAACGATCAAGTGCTAAGCTAACGGAATGGGTCAAGTCAATCACATCATTCTTCTAATGATGTGATCCCATTAATCAAATGATAACTCATATCTATGGTTAGGAAACTCAACCATCTTTGATCAATGAGCTAGTCAAGTAGAGGCATACTAGTGACACTATGTTTGTCTATGTATTCACACATGTATTATGTTTCCGGATAATACAATTCTAGCATGAATAATAAACATTTATCATGATATGAGGAAATAAATAATAACTTTATTATTGCCTTTAGGGCATATTTCCTTCAAGAAGTAGGTCAGCTGAGCCACGAGGGTGGGGGGCGCCCCCCCCCTAGGGCGCGCCGGGCACCCTCGCGGCTGCCTCATTTGCTGCTTGACGTCCACTCCAAGTCTCCTGGATTGCGTTTGTTCCAAAAAGATCGCTCCCAAAGGTTTCATTCCATTTGGACTCCGTTTGATATTCCTTTTCTTCGAAACATGAAATAGGGAAAAACAAACAATTAAAATTTGGGCCTCCGGTTAGTAGGTTAGTCCCAAAAATGATATAAAAGTGTAAAGTAAAGCCCATAAACATCCAAAACGGGTAATATAATAGCATGGAACAATTAAAATTATAGATATGTTGGAGACGTATTATCGGGCATGCTTGCGTCGTCGGCGGTCCGGCCGACAGCAGGGTCCAGTATGGCATTGAGCATAGTTCCCTAGCCCATGCCATGAGCGTGTAGATCATTCACCCGGATGCGGATGGCTGGCTGGTTGGCTGTGGAGTGCATATGGTCGGTTGTGTAGAAGACTTCTGTCAAGCAAAACTCATGCTGAGCTAAAAAACATGAACAAGAAACTTCTCTATACATTGTCTGCATGCATCGGCAGGGTGCCTGATGACCTCCATTTCCATTTTCCACATCATTACAAAGGTAAAAGCTATACATCAGTCTACATAGTTCCTCTCTTTGTTTTCTTTTTTTTAGACGTGGGGCAAAAGATTTGCCCCTTTTCATTAATTAAGTGGGTCTTTCAAAGTTACAGAGGACAAGAAAGTAAAAGCCCAAGCATGTGGTGCATAACACACCCGCACTACTCTCCCGGTAGAATGTGGCCCAAATGTTTCGCCCCCGCGGTCGCCCAAAGAATCACCACTTTCTGGATGGTGCGAAGAAGGATGGTTGGAGGAGCATAGTTGCGTAGAAAAACCCCTGCGTTCCTTTTGTCCCAAATCGACTTACATACTAGCATAGTGAGGGAAGACATCGCCCTTCCATGGATCCTCTGGGTGGCGACCATGTCGAACCACCAGTCCTTGATACTCCTATAGTTCGCCCAAACTGCAACGTCCAAGCTGACAAGTTGAAGCTAGTCCTTCACCAAGCCCCATAGTCTCAGCGTGTAGCGGCAGCCAAAGAAGAGGTGCTCGACAGTTTCCAGCTCCCTACGGCAAAGAGGACAAGGGCCACAGTTTGGCCACCCCCTCTTGGCCAACCAGTCAGCTGTCCAAATCCTGTTTTATAAAGCAAGCCAAGCGAGGAATTTGACGTTCGGGGGCGCCCAGGTCTTCCAAACAACCTTGCACGTGTCTGTGCGAGTGATGGATAGAAATTGCGCATTGTACGCAGATGAAGTAGTGTATTCTCCTGAGACCGTATGCTTCCAAATGATGGAGTCCTCGGCATTCTCGTCTAGACTAATACCATGGATGGAAGTCCACAACTCCACGAATTGTCTCAGGTGGTCAAAAGAGAACGCAGCCGTAGGGTTGATTTTGCTAATCCATGCTTCATTATGCAAAGCTTCCCTGACCTTCCATTGCTTTCGAGACGATGCCTCAAAGATCAGGGGGGCGATGTACTTGGGCTTGCACCCGTTTAGCCAAGGGGACTCCCAGAAGGGCGCACGGGCACCATTGCCGATGGTGATGGTCGTGCATGCATAGAAAAAGAGCTTATCCTCCTCATCACATATGTTACCAGGCCAACCCACAATCTCGTCGGCGCGGTCCATTCAAGCCAGAGGCAGCGTAAACAAAGCGCTCGGTAGAACTTCTCCAGATGTAGCACCCCAAGGCCCCCAAGGTCCTTGGGTCTACAGATGCGCTCCCAATTGACTTTACACTTCGCCCCATTCATCTTGTGCGAGGCTGACCAAAGGAATGCTCACTCAATCTTGCTGATGTTGTTCAGGGTGCCCCTAGGGATGGCAAGTGCAGTAGTAGTGAAGACAACCTGCGAGGCCGGGACCGATTTGACCAAAACTACTCGGCCCGGAGTTGCAATGTATATCCCTTCCCAAGGTACAAGCCTTCCTGCAACCTGATCCTCCAGGTACTGAAAGTCAGCACGTTTGAGCTGCCACACCGACAAGGGCAGCCCCAGGTATTTCAGTAGGAAGGAAGTTCTCTTTGCGGGGAGCCCATGAAGGATGGCGTCAAGGTTAAGGTTTCGGCAAGAATGGGGACGACCGAGCTTTTGGAGACATTTGTGAAGAGGCCCCTGACCTCCCCAAAACCTTTCAGAATGGAAGCAAGGTTATCCACATCCTCTTTGATAGGTTTGATGAAAACTGCTACATCATCGGCGTAAAGCGAGGTCCGAAAGGTAGAACCATGTCCCCTTATCTTGTGAAGCAGCCCGTGCCTAGTGGCCAAGTCGAGAAGCTGTTGTAGCGGGTCGATGGCAATGACGAACAAAAGGGGTGAGAGCGGGTCCCCCTGACGAAAGCCCTGACCATGCAAAAATGGGGGACCCGCCACACCGTTCAGGAGGACACGAGACGAGGACGTGCTCAGGAGCGATGCAATCCAATCCCTGAAGATGCTCGGGAAACCTCTCCGCTGCAGGAGTTGCAAGATGTAGTCCCATCGTACAGAATCAAAAGCCTTGCGGATATCCAGTTTGAAGAGTAAGGAAGGTGTCTTGCTTTTGTTGAGACGTCGAGCGAGGTTGCGCACGTACATGTAGTTGTCATGTATACTTCGTTTTTTAATAAACGCCTCTGGGCATTGGAGACCAAGCTGTCCATGTGGGGCCCCAGATGAAGCGCCAGCGTCTTGGCTATAATCTTGGTAATGGCGTGGATGAGTCTAATAGGCCTGTAATCAGCAACTCCTTCCACACCATCCTTCTTCGGCAAAAGCACTATGTTTGCAGAGTTTAGCCAATGCATGTTGGAAGTCTGCAAAGTCCGAAAAGAGTGTATAACACGCATGATATCGTCCTTTACTATTTCCCAACAACTCTTGAAGAACAACCCGGTGAAACCATCGGGACCGGGGGCCTTATCTTTGGGCATCTGGCAAATGGCTGCATACACCTCCTCCTCTATGAAAGGGCTCCCAAGCTCATGCAAATCCATGTCGGGGAAGTTGAAGTTATCCCAGTTGAAGTCCTTCTCTTGCTTGCCATCCTTGCCCAAAGTACTAGAGAAGCGCTCGATCACTGCGAGGCCGATAACCCTCCTCTTGAGCCTAGCCCGAAGCTCAATCTCTCCAACCGACAACTGTCTTGTCTCTTGGGCCACGTCAAGTCTGAGGATGACCATGAGTGTTGCGTGAAAGTGGATCTTGGCTTGGGAGAAAAGTGTCCTGCTCCATTTGTACAAGCAAGCCCCAATCCTCTTGAGCTTGTGGAAAAGGTTCTGGCATGGCTCTAAATTCCCAGAATCATAATGCCAAGCCTCCTTCACCACATCTTGGAAACCTGGGATGGATGCCCAGAAATTTTCAAATTTGAACATGCGCGGCCGGCTAGGTCCATTGTCCTCTGCAAGGAGAAGTGGACAGTAGTCTGAGAGAGACAATGACAAGGCATGTAGGATATGAGTGCCAAAGTGAATGTCCCATTCGTCATTGCAGAAGATGGAGTCAAGTTTGCAGAGGGTCGGATTTTGTTGTTCATTGCTCCAAGTGAAGCGCCTATTCTGGAGATGGATCTCCCTAAGCTCGCAGAGATTTAGGGCTGTCCGGAAGCGGTTTATGTGGCTCAGGTTTACATTATGCTTGTTTTTATCTCTTGCCTTGTAAATTTGGTTGATATCGCCCATCACTACCCATTTGACACCAGCAACCAGCTTGTGCGTGAGAAGCTCAGCAAAAAAATCATCCTTTCTCGAAGAGGTCATAGGGCCGTAAACTGTTGTCAGTTTGAAGGTGGTTCCACAGGCCTGAATATGAACATCCGCAGAAAGGCAAAACTTTGAAGTAGAAACATTGGACAACCCAACAGTGGCCTCATCCCAAACAACCAGGATGCCCTCGTGTGCCCAGAGCTCGGCGCTGAGAAAAATTCCTGCGACGGTGCCCACCTAGGAAGGACGCAATGAATTGATCAACGTCATCTAATTTGGTCTCCTGAAGGCACACAATATGGCATGCAGTGAACACGGTCATTTCATGGACAGTAGCGCGGCGATCAGGACAGTTCAGACCTCGAACATTCCAGCAAAAAAAATTGACTGGTTGTGCTAACATGATGGAACTAGAGGGATTCTGAGCTTGGACCAACCTTCATTCCAAATGATGAACATGACATAAACTTGATGGTTGCAACCAGCAAAAGTACACTTGGACTCATGGTCTACCGAACACACGACCCACATGGCCATTACGAAGCAGCAAATGGAAAAGCAGAAGCTACAATACACGCCCCTCACAGAGGATACCCAACAACTGTATTGTGCTAACATCAAAGACGCGTTGGACACAAAGGACTTGCTAACTGCAAGTTTAGGCATCAGCCACCAGAGACTCCCTGTCATGGTCGAGAGCAGCAGGGCCTCCGTGAGCAATCAGAGCCTCCTCCACCACCGTGGCCACGGGATCATCCAGCTTGAAATCTCCCGCATAGCTTTGATCATCTCGTCAGTGAGCTGCTCCTTGAATCTGTTTGGAATCCATGTCACTGAACCCTCAAGCAGTGGCAGAGCATGACCAAAACACAAGAGGGGGCCAAATCCATCTAAAAACACACAATATGCATGAAAAAGCTACTCGTCATAGAACATGTGTAAGCGATAATTGTAGGGATCCCATAATTATATGACTGAATATTATGTTGTTTCCATTTTTGCTATATATCTAAATCAGGAATTTATAATGCATCAAATTTTCCAGCATTTAACCGATGCAATGGACATCTATATGAATAAATTATCATCACACCTTGGTTCTCAGTTACTCTCTTTGTTCCAATAAAAAATAGGACATACACTTACTGTAGTAAACTAACCAAGCAATTAGCATGGCAAGCACGAAGCACCAGCCAGCAGTGTCCAAGGCGTTTGGTTTCAATCAAAAAGGAGTCGCAACCCAGCAAGAGGATTAAGGTCCAGGCAGTAGTGCCGGTGCGTCCACCATCCGGTGTGGTTTGTCGGCGTCAGCGGCGTGCAACTCTAAGCCTCCAACCAATAAGAAGGGGATAGAGAAGCCAATAAAGAGGAGGAGCCAAGAAGGTCATCAGACTAACGGAGTCGATAAGTTCGCAATGGTCGGTTGCTGCCTCAAATCATGTCAGCGGACGCTGGTTCGCCATAGATGTGGCCTGGTAGTGATCTAGCCCTAGAGTGGCAGTCTATCGAAGCCGTGGAGAATCGGGGATGGAGGATTCTCTGGCAGTCTAGCCGAAGGGTGGAGGTGGACGAGTCAGGTGCCAAACAGGTGAGAACACTGTTCCTAGACTGCTACTGGGCATTATCTCCTAACTGGTTGTGCTAAAGTAGTGAATATACCTAGTATAAAATTATTTTTGTAATTTTGGAAGGGGGGTCCTTGCCCAGTTGCGCCTCCACTACCCTCCGCCAGTGCCCTCAAGAGCCAACATCCATCCCCGAAAGCTAGAGGCCACACATACATGCTATTTTTTTAATAATACATTTTTCGTTAATTAGAGAAATAATATGCGATTTCGAAATTTTACAAAAACAATGCAGCGTCGGCTTAGTTGTAGCCGGTTGGATCCACTCGGTCATGGCTAGGTCGCCATGCGGCAGCCGATTAGTGGATAAGCCACGTCACGTCCAGCTAGTCGGGCTGGCGAGGCATGCAGTCGGCCCCGCCAAAGCCGACAGGAGCCCAATAAGCCTCGGCCGGCTCCTTCTTCCTTGTTTGCTGGTGAGGTCATCGGTCGAGGCAATGAGCCCTGGTGCATGTACTCGGGTGGGTATCCTACAGCGGATAGGCATGGCTGGTGGAGCCACGTATGTTATCGTGGCCTTGTTGATGTTGTTGACAAGTGGGGATGTGCCTGGCGCCGATGATCTATTGTTTGGGGGGCACCTAGTGTTGTCATTAAGACCTGCTCCAAAGTGATATCTTTTGGGACGGCCTCATCATCAGTTGTCGGTGCAAGGGTTTTGCCTCACTGCCACCGGTCTCCGTGATGGTGATGGCACAGGCCTTGTCGCATTATATCTCTAAGATGGAGACAATACTTGCCTCGTCGTCCTCCATTCGCAAGAGCGAGACAAGACTTGCAGAGTTGAGGCTCCACTCCGAGATGCCATCCCGGATGCAGCCCTCTGGTATGTGGTTGATGAAGTAGTTATCACATACCATAGTGACCAGACTTGACATCAGAGCGGGTTGGAGGTAATTCATGAGGTCGAAGAAGCGATCCAATCTCAAGGCCAGGACCCTAACTAGCCTCGACGGCCATGCCCACCGGCTCAAGACGTTCGTCCTTTGAGACAAAGGTCGGTAGTGTGGATGACACGAAGTCTGATGAGGCCGTGTACGTGACTTGCTACGGTGGCGGGACGCACAAATGGAGGTCGCCGTAGCGGTTGATGTCGTACACTAGCGACCTAAAAAAATAGTGCAGGAGTGGGAGGCCGGTGGGTTTATGTTGACTCGGCATGCCCTGTCCATGGTGAAGGTGAAGGAGACGAAGTTGAGGCTCTTTCCTTGTGGGAGGCCTCCAGAAGCGGTGGGAGATCCAATCTAGACTTGGTCTCCGGCTAGCGTAGCCCCTGCCTGGCATGCCAACTGACAGTACGTAGAACTGTCAGTACCCTCAGTAGGGTGGTGAACGTAAGTACCAGAACGGAGTTCACATGAGGGAGTTACCCGGGTTTGGGCCCTCCGGGTTTACAATGGAGATGGCGTTTCTTGCTACCAAGAGTATGACTACGAATATACATGGAATGGCTACCCTTAGCCCCGTCTTATATAGATGGTCGGGGCTAGGGTTTGCATGAGGGTTCGCCCGATCTTGTGTCGTCGTCTTCCTAGCTTGCTCAAGATGCTGCCCGAGATCTATGTAGGCCTCCAGGCTCCCTCATATCGTTGGGCTTCGTTCTAGGCCGTTTGGGTCCCATGGGAGGCCAACTGTCGGGCTCCCTTCTGAGAGACACCCCGGTGTATTATACCATCAGCCCCCACACACACACACACAAACAATATTGTACAAACCTCCATTGTTGGCCATCTTGTCCCTCTAACATGGGCCAGTGATTAACGAGATACCAGCGCGCCATGGCCTACGTAATCACTGGCAGCTAGCCAACCCTCATTTTCTCCCCTCTGGTCCCAATATAACCGCTATGATCGAGGTCGGTCACTTGCTATTTTCTCAAGGAAAGCAAGACACCACTCCCATGTAGCTACCGAGCTTGCTCAAGAGACCAACACATGCCGGTACCACTCCCCTCCTCTCCCAACCGCCCTCGGCTGCCATGGATTCACTTCATATACCAGTCGCCCTATTCCCAGAGTGCTCACAGTGCCCCCACGGCCCCCACCTGCCTGACCCACAAGATTCTCGCACCCGCCACCGCCACCTCCACTAGATGCGGAATCCCGGCCAAACTTCATTATTTGAGAGGGGGCTAATTTCTTACCAATCCACCTCCCCCCCCCCCAAAAAAAAAGATTTCTACAACTTGTTCCAAATGGGGGGGCGCTGCCCCCCCCCCCCACACACACACACAGGAGTGTACATACCTCCATTGTTGGCCATCATGTCCCTCTAACATGGGTCGGTGACTAATGAGATACATGTGTCATGGCCTATGTAATCGCTGGTAGTTAGCCAAGCCAATGTTTGCCTCTACTCCCAATATAACTGCTGCCATCGAGACATGTCGCCAACTTACTACTTTCTCATAGGAAGAAAGCCACCTCCACTCCCACGCAGCTGCCAAGCTCAACCAACACCTGCCAGTACCACTCCTCCCCCCCCCTCTTACAGTCGCCCTCATTGCCACGGATTCACCGCCGATATCGGCATCCCTATGTCTGCACTGCCCGACCTGTCCGACATGCCCTACGACCCCCACCTACCCGGTAAAGAACACCCCTGCACCAGAAGCCGCTACCTGCACCAGATGCGGAATCCCGACCAATCTTCATGATTTTGGGGGGAGACTGGTTCCTTTCCAATCCAAGCCCCTGACCCCAAAATAATTCTTCACAACTCCTTCCAAGTGTGGGGGGCGCTGCCCCCCCCCCCCCACCCCAACAGTGTACATACCTCTGCTGTTGACAATCATGTCCCTCTAATGTTGGCCAGTAACTAATGGGATCATGTGTATCATGGCCTACGTAATCGACGATAGTTAGCCACCACAATCATTGCCTCCCTCCGCTCCCAATATAACCGCTACGACTGAGGCTGCTCGCCGACGTCACTACTTCCTCAAGGAAAGCAAGCCACCTCAACTCCCACGCAGCTACCGAGCTCACTCAAGAAATCAACACGCTGCTTCTTTAAACCTAGTACTAACCTAAACTTCTTGTTTTTCTTTTCATCTTTCTTCTTCTTCTAATTATCTAAACCTAAACCTAGTACTAACCTAAACCTAAACAGAAAAAGAACAAAACCTCACATTGGCTCCGGCAGTGGTGGAGGATTGCCGCGGGGAAGGGGGCGCTGAAGGAAGGCCGCGGGGAGGGGCAGGCGCTACCTGGCTCCAATAGTAGGGTACATCCATTTGAGGAACAAGCTTCTTCGGACGAAGGGAGTATTTAGGAACGGAGGGAGTAGAAGTGGTGTGCATGTATCCGAATGTCCATCTAAATCAAGCGGCTGATCCATGCACGGGACGTCCCATGCTGCATCGAAGAAAACAAGGTTTTGCTACTTCTCCAGATTTTACTGTTCATCAGGGTGCGTCCACTTTGGCTGCTGTCCATAAAGAAATGCATAGTCGTTGAGAAAATAGATCGCCATTAAATATACACGCAGCATCAGCCATCAATTCTGGAAGCCTGGAACCGGCATTAAAATGCGAGAGGCATTAAAACGGGAGCAAAGGCTGCTAGGCGTCATCCGGCTGATGCCGCAGGAAAATAAGCCGCCTTCTCCGTCGTTGATTTGCGCCAATACGAGATGATTCAAGCCGCTGGATTCGCTGATAGTTGGACCACGGCGACTTCCATCCCAACTTGCACATAGCTCCTCTCAGCCTCCCGCCACCAACGCAACATCACCACACGCATGTAACTCTATCAAAAGCGGTAACTAGCCGGCTTAGAGCATGTGGCAGGCAGCCACGTCGGCAGTCACCAACCAGCAAAACGACCGGGGAGCATGCCATACATCGGCCATGACAGCAGCGTCGACGAGCTCCGAGGTTGCAGCAATGCTCCTACTGTGAACACCTTTTCAAGCACCATTGATTCTCCATTCTGCACCGGCCACCCGGCTATGCTCCATTGCAACGCCGGCGACGGCTCAACGATGCTCTGTTGCAGCTTCGGCGATGTTTCGATGGCCCGACAATGCTCCATCGTAGCATCGGTGATGCTCCCTTGTAGCTTAGTCGATGTTTTGGCGGTCTCACGAATGCTCCATCACGGCACCGGCGATGTCCCGGCAACCCGACGATCCTCCATCGTAGCACCGGTGATGCTCCCTTGCAGCGCCTTCGAGGTTCCGGCGGTCCGACGAATGCTCCACCACAGCACCGGCGATGTCTCGGCAACCCGACGATGCTCCCTTGCAGCGCCTTCGAGGTTCCGGCGGTCCGACGAATCCTCCACCACAGCACCGACGATGTCTCGGCAACCCGACGATGCTCCCTTGCAGCGCCTTCGAGGTTCCGGCGGTCCGACGAATGCTCCACAACAGCATCGGCGATGTCTCGGCAACCCGACGATGCTCCTTGCGGCGCCTTCGAGGTTCCGGCGGTCCGACGAATGCTCCATCACAAGATCTGGCGATGTCCCGGCGACCGACGATGCTCCCTTGCGGCGCCTTCGAGGTTCCGGCGGTCCGCGAATGCTCCATCATAGCATTGGCGATGTCCCAATGAGCCGACGATGCTCCATCGTAGCATCGATGATGCTCCTTGCAGACCGTCGATGTTCCGACGGCCGACGAATGCTCCATCACGACACCGGGCGATGTCCTTGCGACCGACGATGCTCCATCATAGCACCGGTGATCCTCCTTGCAGCACCGCTGATGTTCCGACGCTCCATCATGACACCGGCGATATCCCGGCGACCCGACAATTTCTCCATCATAGCACAAGTGATGCTCCCTTGCAACGTGATTGATGTACAGGCGGTCCAATAAATGCTCCATCACGGTATCGACGATGTCTCGGCGACCCGATGATGCTCTATCATAGCACGGTGGTGCTCCTTGCAGCACCGTTAATGTTCAAGGTCCGGCGAATGCTCCATCACGGCACCAGTGACCCGACGATGCTCCATTGCAGCGCCGTTTTCCGGTGATTCTCCATTGCAGCGCCGGTGATGTTTCGGCGGTCGACGAATGCTTCATCATAGCGCCGGTGATGCTCCATTGTAGTCAACGAAAAAATAGCGCGTTATCTAAAATAGCGTGGCCCTTCTTCAAATGCTATACAAGTTATTGCGTGCTATTTGCGTGCTATATTCAAAATAGCATTTTGAAAAAAATGCCTAATATATCACAGGAATTAAGGATTTCAACGTCAAAAATTTTATCTAGGAGCTAGACATGCATACTGCTGGTGTACACATTATGATATTAGAAACACTTAAGAGAATTCTTCTTATTTTCGTCCAGACAAATGCAATATTTCCATTCTAGATGGGTCTATTGTTGCGTTGCATTGGGCAAATGCCCAATGGGCTACTATGGGCTGAGTGCCTACTGTGTTTCTATCGCTCCACGCTAAAAACGCTAAAACGTTTTTGCGTTAGCGTCATTATAGCGTGCTATAACGTGAATAGCGGCATAACGTGTAAAATGGCTAAAATGTAACGTGACACCCTCAAATATGCTATAGCGAAATTTAAACGTCGAAATAACGCGCTATTTATTTCGTTGTTGTAGTGCTTCATCGCGGCACTCGCGATGCGACATGCCAACACCGGCACACCCGATGATGCTTCATCGGAGCATCGGCACCTTGGCAAAGCTTCATCGCAACACCAGTGAATGCTACAATGCAGTGCTTCATGGTGACGACGTATGCTGCGACACACTGAAGGGCAGCGACAACACGCGGCGGCGCTGGCGGATGCAGAGTGTGGCAGAGACTACGGATGCTGCGACGCAGCATGCGGCGGCGACGACAGATGTTGCAATGGTGCTGACGGACAGGATGGGAAGCAGTCGTCGCAGCCCATGCACTTGCAGCAATGCTCATGGCGGAGAATACCTGTGATAAGTTAGACAAGAAAATGGGAATCGCGATTTGTGCGGAAGGAAAGAGATGACGAGCGGCTCACATATGCTTGCGTCAAAAAAAGATAATGCTGGGGCGACTGTTTTAGAGGCCGGTGAAGCCACGCGCATGAGAAGCGAGTACCGCACGATCTACTTCATCGGATGGCTCAGCACGAGGCTTAAATCATGCGAACATCAGTCGGATTAAAGAAAGAGTTTTCCTTAAACATTTGCTCAACAAAACGAGTCCCCTGAAGATAAAAACCACCTACACTAACAATCTACACAAAAGTGGTTTGCTACGATGGAGGTCCCGCATCCTCCTGCTTCCAGCTTCCCACGAGACTGCCTGGTCTACCGTCCTCCCTTAAAGTTAAAGGAAACATGGAGCACGTACCGCATCCTGATCTGCTCTACGTTGTAAACAATGTACTCATTGTACAGCAAGCTACCCTGCAACCAGAGACATGGTTAATCATCGTAGTGCTCCTGTATTTCTACGGGGTTGGATTACAACAGTGTACCAACGAAGTGAACAAAACAACGTACCCTCTTTGAAGGTTCCTCTTTCGGTTTTCCGAGTGGAACAACAACGCCATCCTCAGTGACCTTCGACTCCGCTGGTGCCATCTGGCCAACTCCTTTGGTACTGCATCGAAATGATTGCAACCAGATGTTTCTCATGCTCGTATCAAGCAGCAACAGCAATATTTATGCTATTAATCAAGTACAGAACTATTTATGTGCAGAAATGGATCTTGCTGATAATCATGTTCTATTTTCATTGCGTCGTCCTGAAACAATAACACTAGAGGAGGTTCTAATTGATAGAATTGTGCACTTTACACACAGCGATATTATCCCCTGTCTGATCCTGTGTGGTCAGCGAATAGTACTAACTAATTAAAGACTTGATTTTTTAAGTAAGGACATAATGTAAAACTGGTGTTGCTTTTCAAATCAAATGAGCTTTGGAATTGATCGAAAGCATGTTGCATCCGAAACTGACCTTAGTTTCCCCTTGGGCAGGTTATCAGCATCGTATTTCGCATTCAGTAATTCATTCATATCGCCCAGTGCAACCTGACATATGTAAGTTGAGGAAACGTTAGAAGCAGACCACACATAGAAATGCAAGTCATCAACACATGAATAACCACACAAAAATGGTTGGGCTCTTGAAACCAACACTCAATCATGGATAAGATGAGGTGAATAATACAACGCTTGGGCTAACATCTAACATGCAAAATCCCAGATCCTGATATCTTGGACTTGGAGGTGACAACGATAAACAGACCTCGCATAGAAGCAGCACCCCAGATCTAGATGTTTGTGAAGCATAGCAGTAGTTTGCACTCTTGGAGAACATATCGGCAAAGTAAACCCCTTTTCCAAACATGTAGCCAGTAACAGGCGCTTCAGGAGGAGCAATTCTCAAACCTGAGAGCAAGAATCATGTTCGTTTTAAAACTGCCATTCATTATACTAACAAACAGTTGAGGCTATAAACAAAGGCTGTTAACATAAGAGAGGCTCCACCAGAAAATACATTCAGATAATAATGAAGCACAAATTCATGCAGATGAAGGTAAATTAATCTTAATGTACATCTGATGGGACCCAAATGCTATTTCCGGGAACTAGGAACAGCAACTAGTATGTCATAACTCATAAAACAAACAAACAAATCTATCTCTATACTTATGAATAAAAAGCTTCAATAACAATCATGGATAGCATTACCCTGAGAAAATATCCCAGCCCAGTTGGACAGCCGAGAACCATGCCATAAAAGCATCCTGTTTCCAGCACCAGCAAACTGCAAGAATATTTTGAGAAATAGACATTTATAGCAAGTTCTCTTGAAATGCTTAGACACAGTGGATTAGGAAGACCCACTGACCTTCTGAAACCGCTCTGTTTCACCATGTCTTGACACCTTAAACATTTGTAATATGTCAATAGTATAACCCGAGTGTGTTTTGCCATGTGTATTCGTCAGATATGTTTTTATCTGGACAGCAGAGAATTTCAAACATGGTTAAACCCAAAATCCTTCAACAGAAAACTTGACAAACATCAACATTCACAAGATAAAAAGAATAAATGTAGTGGATAAGAAGTAAAGCCATTCAAGTGTGATAAGTCAATCAATAAAGTACTCAGACATTTTAAATGAAGAAAATGCTAAAGATATCCCCACTTAAGTTGTTATAATGACAGTTGCAACTTCGTGCACCTGGCGAGCAATATGTAATTTTAAGAGGCGTAAATATCATTGCGGGTCGAGATTATTTGTAGAAGTATTACCATAGAGTACTCTTTTGAATGAACTTCAAGAGGCGTAAAGTCACAATGAAGTTGCTTGTATCGAGCATACAGTGGATCCTCCTACATTCCAGAACATGTTGCAGTTAGGTTGCAACATGTGCAAAGGGTATATACAAGCACAAAGATGCTTTAGTTATTTAAAACAATGGGAAAACAAGTTTAAGCAACAAGTAGAAATTCATATCACAGTTTTGGTTATCCAAGACAGTATGAAAGCATGTTATGCATAATCACATGAACCACAAGTTTGAAAATCAAAGATAAATAAAGAATTTGTAACTGATGTAACTCCAAAGTTCAATATCTTTAAACAGATTTATTGCAAAGTATCATGCCTGGTCACTTGAATCATCCTCCAGAAGCTTAGTTGCAATTTCAATCTCCCCAAGGGCTTCAACCTAAGAAAATGCAACAAAATAACACTGAGAAGAGATTCCATAGAAATGGGAGGCAATAGAGACAACGGTGCAATTCATAGTGGCATACAAATATGAATATTTGCAAGAACAATTTAAATGTGAAACTACAATCCACATAAATTTTGAACAACTCTGATAGCTCTTTTGAGATGGATGACAGGTAAGTTTCTTCCTTAGACAGTAGTGTACATGATGGAGACTAGAACATAACAAATAACATAAATATTAGAAGATTCATTGTTCCGAAAATTTTCTTGAAAAGAATCATTTGTTGAGCATAAGATTTTAACAACTCATGACAGTTAAAATGCTGAGATTAAGCCGAACATGCCGAACATAGTAATACTATTACCATTTCCAGCTTAGCTTTTAATTTCTGAGGAGTGTCGATAAGGAATTCACCTGTCAGATAAATTTGTTAGAAGATCAGATTTGCTCCTACAAGGTATAAAATATAGCGGGATATGCTAAATACTGGCTGTAAGTTCAGTTAATCTAGAGAGTTTGGAACTCACGCATCTTTTTAAAACCAAAGTCATGAGGAATCACGGTGTAGAATTCCCTGTAGCCAAAGGTAATATAAGAAATTGTAGTAAATAGAGGTCTTTAAATAACATGACATACAAATATGGTGAATGATGTCGTGCATTGCACAATTATCATCATTACATGCTGCAGATCCTGATAAGTCTATGCTACATAGGCAAAACAGCCATTAACTGTAGTCCATCCTAGTAACTGAACCATTTTATCAAAAATGAAACCTGACGATGTTTACCCTGAACTAGCTTTCACTAAAAACAATTGGCATGTTTAATTGTAACATTTAACGGTTGCAGTCAGATAAAAACAGAAGATGGACCCACCCAGTCAATTGTTCAAGCTGTCTTCTGTCTGCCCTTGAAATAACATTGGAAATCCTCTTCAAAACATCATAGCCCTGTGGAAAGCTTTGAAAAGTCACCATCAAAATAGAGAGAAAGGACAAGATGATGGAAAATGAAACCAAGACCTCAAAATGCAAACTGTTACCGCATACCGATTTAAATCTAAAGGAGGTACTAGAGTTCATGTTACTGATGTGCGATTTTCTTCAACACGTAATATGCATACTGAATTGATAATTCCAAGGAAAGATGCATCAAAATAACTCACCTTAAGTATTGTAGATTTGCTTAGCTTTCCAAGGGGAAGTTTATCAGCATTATAACCTAAATGGTTAGGCAGGATGAATTAGTAAAAGCAAATGCTACATGAGTAAGTAACAGGTATCTACCTGTCAAAAACAAAGAACGAAAAGTTTTGGGACAACATAGAACATAAAAGATCTTTTTCAACCGAATTAATCCAACTCCAGTAGTTGAGCAGATGATCATATGTATTTCTAGTATGGCCATTAACTCTTTGTATTCAGTTCCTAAAACTAACTAGTTATAACTCCTGGATCATAGAAACCTAAGTTCTACAGATACAGGTATGGGGGCACATCAGAACATGAAGGTGGTGATACATCATTGAAGATTGCAGAGTGCTAACAATATATCAGATTAGCATATAAACACAGATAAGAAGCTCACTGTAACAGATGAATGTTATGATGCTCATGTCAGTTGAAAAAGCAGCAACTGTCAAGTTACTTACCAATTTCCATCATTTGCTGCTTCATCATACTTATATTGCAAATGAGGGATATGAATTGGGCAGTTCGAGTTTCAAGCTTTGTCTCTTTTAAATGATCAGTAATGGAACCTTTCTTTTGAACCTGAGTCTGAAATTTGAAGACCACAGGATTAAAAACAACTAAGGTGCTAAACTAAAACATAAGTACTAAAAGCCAAATCTCACTGTTTCCTTGTCGACTTCACCATAGTCCATTTCAAGCCATGTGTATTTCTTTGCATAGCACTCAAAATGCTTGCGGTCGGACCAACTGTTTTTTGTTTTGTCCTCAAACTTTCCCTCAAACTCGTCTATTGCTTCGTCTCGTGATGAACAGGGATGTAGCTTTTGTTGACCTCGTGCCCCTACTCTCCCCCATCTATTGAAAACCATGAAGCTTCCACCAGCATCAGATTCTACAGTTAACAAACACTAATTAATTTTCTATTGAATGTTACCCATCATTCATAGGTTCATGGTGCTGGTGCTAGTAAGCAACAGTGACTTGCAGTTGCAGAACAAACCTAAAGCTTGAATGATATAGAACTTATTATTGTTGTCTCCAACATTAGTCTGGTTCAAGGTGGCATCATAAATCTCATCACCCTGCAATAAAATATGTATAACGAAGATGTGAACAAAATAGTAGAAAGAACAGATAACCGTTCAAGGTAGCTACTGTACATAGTGAATACTAAGATGAATGCTTTCTAGCTACTGTACATACTACATAGTGAATACTAAGATGATACATGAAGGATGCCAGTGAAAGTTTTTGTTGGTCTATTCTCTAAACACATGGTAAAATTAGGCCTGCTAAGATGGTATATTTGTGTGCCGCAATAGGCTATCACATCTATGAATATTTACAGCCAAAGTGAGAACCTGAACATGATATAATGCATCAGATACCATATGAATGAGAATATTTAATTTGGTTGGAGGAATTGTCTAAGTTTGACATTCATGAGAGATCATGTTTTGATCTAAACTCACTGAGCATGCATACTGCATAGGACGTAGGAATTCAGTGAACCATGGTTTCAATTGAAGTGCACACATCCAAGGTACAATATGGGTAAGAAAAAATATCCAATAATGAACTCACGCACCACTTGCAATACATGATAGGTCATTTTTATATCGTCAGGGATGTGCTCATCCAGCACTGCAGCACCTTTCTTCGTGGCTTTGACAATCTTCTCCTTTTTCACCTCCTCTTCAACCTCCCCAACACCACCTGCACCAACAAAATGCATAAACACCATGCCAAAAAAACAATTGCACAGGTAAAGTTCAAACCTCACCCTCCGGTGACCAATACAAGAAATTAATAGATCAACAACCTTTTGCAAGTTTCTTCTTGTCCTGGAAACCACCATCTGCGACTGCCACAGAATTAGCAGGGGTTGATAGCAACCTCTCAATAACATCCTTCTTGATACCATTCGCTGCGAGTCCCCGTGCCTTGGCCAATGCCTGCAGCTCCCGGTAGCCCATGCCCTGTAGCTGTGCCGCATCCAGCATCACATCTGTGACCACTTTTTTCTTTTTCAACTCCTCAACCTTCCCATCATCAGCTGCACCAATAGCCCAATACACAGTGAACAGTTAATACTCAGGTAAAAATTCAGAGCCTACCACACAATAACCAATATAAGGAAATTAATAGACAAACAAACCTTCTGCTACTTCCTTCTTGTCCTGAATACGACAATCCACAACAGAAGTAGCAGGGCTGGAGAGCAACCTCTGTAGAACATCCTTCTTGCCCCCATTAGCATTGAGCCCCCGTGCCTTGGCCAAAGCCTGCAGCTCACGATAGCCCATGCTCTGTAGCTTTGCCACATCCAAAATGTCATTTTCCTCCTCATTTTCACCTTCACCATGCCTCTTCCTCTTCCTTTTGCTCTTGCTTTCTGCTTTGCCATCCATGACCACACCGTCTATGCCATCAACATTACATATCTCAGCTGCAGAAGCCGCCTCCTTCTCTTCCTCACGGATTGCAGCGTCCAGCCTTAGCACCTAGTGGAAAAGGAATTGCAGGACGTAAGTCACAACGACAATCCCCATACGTGTCAATGTCTGTAAGCACAAAGATACACATCACACGAGCGAAGCGGGTGTGGGCATATATACACATTTGCACAAGCACATGGTGCGCGCATTCCGGCAACTAAACTGTGCACACAACAGCAAATGCTGGCCAGCGGACCACAGCTAGATGACGCAAACAGACAGAGGGGGAAATCCGATAATTCAGAGAGATTTGCTGCCCCTGTCCGTGACTCTGCTACTGGTGCCGTCGAGGCAAAATTCAGATAAAAGGAGCGCAAACAGCCCGTGACTGCTGCTACCGCCTGTGCGCGCGCGCGCGCTCAGCCAGCCACAGCCCGCGCCTGCCACACGCGACCTTAGGCCGCTACCGCCGCCCGTCCTTGACCCCCGGCCCCCAACCCCGCGCTTCGTCAGCCCGCCGAGCCGCGCACGCCCCACAGCGGCCGTCGCGCCTCGCTACGCCTCCGCCGCCGGGAGAGAGGCACGGGACACAATAGATTGGAGGGGTGCGGCGAGAGGGGGGATGGGGCGGCGGCGGGGCTGTGGGAGAGGAACCCTAGCGCGAGGCAGCCCCCGGTCGGACCGTTCGTGACTGCTAGGGAAGTTTTCGACAAGGGAATGCGGCTCACCAGCGCCGGCTTGGTGCCGGAGGCGTCGAGGCCGCGGCGCTGCAGCTCGGCGCGGAGCTCCTCCACCCGCAGCTTCGCCGACATCTCTCGCCTTCGCCTTCGCCTCCGATGCCCTCCGCCTCCTCGGGTTCCTGGAAGATGTTTGGAAGGGAATGGGGAGGGGGGAGGAGGAGTTATCGAAATTTTGGGTGGGTGGGCTGGGGTTTTGCGGTTCCGGTGTGGGTTTCTTCCGGGAGAAGGGGGGCGGAGGGGCGGAGTCTTCCTAGAGAAGGAAGGGGGTGGAGAGCACGAAGAAATTTGGAAAAAGCGACGACGAGCGGGAATTGAAAATATTATACGTACTGCTCTTTTTTCTTACAACGAAAATATTATGCTACTACTCTTTTTTTTACAGCGAAAATATTATGGGCCACGCTTCGCCGTCTCGGCAACCGTCAGATTTCTCATCTTTGCAACAAGAATAGTGTTGCAGAGTACAGTACTTTTTTTTTTGAAGGAATGCAGAGTACAGTACTTTTTATATAACAAAACTTATGTTGTAGAAATCTTTTGCAAGGTAGATGCTGTTGTAGATTTTCTTTCTTCATTATTTTTTGCAACATAAGTGTTGTTGCGGGGAAAAGATTGCAACACAGATAGTAATATTCATGGTTTTCTTTTTGTCTTTATTTTTTATAACATGGGTGTTGTTGCGGAAGATAATTTTGCAACACACATGATGTTGCACAAAGGGAGACACAAAGGACCCACGTACACGCTCACACTCATGCAAGCGTTTCCCAAATATCATATTATAGTACTATTCTACGGACTCTCCACGCCTTATAATTGGGTTGTAGCGGTATATCTCTTTTTCTTCCGAATATCAAGGTTGCCACGTATCAAAAGATTGGTTGCCAAATTTGATCATCTTGATTGAGATTTTACCTATAATAGAATCGCCAATATTGGTTAGAAACATGTTATACATTCGGTAAAGGAGCAGTGGCATGCAAAAAAAAAATGTCTACATCCAAACAAAGATGATTTATGTTTTTTGAACACAGTAAACGCAAGCATTCATACATACGCGCATACACTCACCCCTATGAACGCACATACGCATATCCTACCTCTATGAGTACCTCCGAGAGATTGAGCCGGTAATCTTGAAATAAATCCAGGAATAATGCGAGCACCTGAACTTGAACCCTTGTGGGTTGGGAATATCACTGCCCCTCTAACCATTCAGCCACTGATTGTTTTGCAGATGATTTTTTATTCGGAAATGTTAAAAAATTAACTGTTTATAAGGATTTGCCATGCTCTAAAACAAAGAAAAAAGTATTAAAAAATAGCAGAAAAATTGCCATGCTGCGCAGAGTAACTGTCATGTGTTTGATCTGGATTTGATGGTCTTAAGGTTGTTCGTGGAGATCGCTTAAAAATCTAATATTCGCTCGTAATCAAAGTATATCCCATTTTGTCATAACCAAAAACTAACAGAAAGCACTTTGATCCCAATCCAAGCACATCATGGCCTCCTAGCCCGTGGATGTTTTCTTTTTGGCTACTGGATCACCTCCGGGTGTACAAGTTCCCATAAAAGCTATCCAAAAATTTCACGCTCATATATACGAACATACACTTATTTCTATGAATGCGCGCATACACACCTTATCTTTATGAGCATCTTGAGAGACTGCACATTATCTTGAGATTGATGAGGTCATCACAGACAAACATTGTAAGAAATCCTAAAATAAATTCAAGAAAATGTGAGGACCAGTGTCAAGTCTAGAACTTGAGCCCTATTGGACTGTGGACACCACTGTCCTCATAACCTATCAAATTTTGTTAGAACTTTTTTCTAGCATAATATAAACGTAAGCGCTCATACATATGAGCATACACTCATCCCTATGAACGCACACACGCACACCCTACCTCTATGAGCACCTCCGAGAGATTGAGCCGGCATATGATGTCTACTACGCAACCTCTTATGGACTCGTGTTGGGCCTCCAAGCGTAGAGTTTTATAGGACAGTAGCAATTTTCCCTCAAGTGGATGAGCTAAGGTTTATCAATCCATGGGAGACGTACGATGAAGATGGTCTCTCTCAAACAACCCTGCAGCCAAATAACAATGAGTCTCTTGTGTCCCCAATACACCCAATACAATGGTAAATTGTATAGGTGCACTAGTTCGGCGAAGAGATGGTAATACAAGTGAAATATGGATGGTAGATATAGGTTTTTGTAATATGAAAATATAAAAACAGCAAGGTAACTAGTAAGAAAAGTGAGCAAAAATGGTATTGCAATGCTTGAAAACAAGGCCTAGGGTTCATACTTTCACTAGTGCAAATTCTCTTAACAATGATAACATAATTAAATCATATGGCAATTCCTCAACATGCGACAAAAAATCACTCCAAAGTTTCTATCGGAGAACGTATGACGAAAACGTGCATCAACCCATATGCATAGATTACCCCAATGCCACCTCGGGAATCCGCTAGTTGAGTGCCAAAACATACATCAAGTGAATCAATAGAACATCCCATTGTCATCACAGATATCCCATCGCAAGACATACATCAAGTGTTCTCAAATCCAGTACTCAACCCAACATAACGAAACCTCAAAGAGCAAGACTCAATTCATCACAAGAAGGTAGAGGGGGAGAAACACCATATGATCCAACTATAGTAATAAAGCTCGCGGTACATCAAGATCGTGTCAAATCAAGAACACGAGAGAGGGAGAGAGAGAGAGAGAGAGAGAGAGAGATCAAACACATAGCTACTAGTACATATCCTCAGCCTCGAGGGTGAACTACTCACTCCTCGTCATGAAGACCGCCGGGATGATGAAGATGGCCTCCGATGATGATTTCCACCTCCGATAGGGTGCCGGAACGGGCTCCCGATTGGTTTTTTGTGGCTATAAAGGCTTGCGGTGGCAGAACTTCGGATATAGGGTTCCTTTCGGAGGTTTCTATATTTATAAGAATTTTTGGCGTCAGAAACAAGTCAAAGAGGTGCCTGAGGGGCCCACAAGCCGTAGGGGCGCGCCCAGGGGTAGGGCGCGCCGTAGAGGCTTGTGGCCTCCTCCAGACTCTTCTGGCCCAACTCCGGTGCTTCGGGGGTCTCTTTTGGTCCATAAAAAATCACCGTAAATTTTTAGCCCATTCCGAAAACTTTTATTTCTGCACAAAAAACGACATCGCGGTAGTTGTGCTAAAAACAGCGTCAGTCCGGGTTAGTTCTAATAAAATCACCAAAACCATATAAAATTGTTGTAAACGTGGCATGAATACTTCATAAATTATAGATATGTTGGAGACGTATCAGCGTCCCAAAGCTTAATTCCTGCTCGTTCTCGAGTAGGTAAATGATAAAAGAAAGAATTTATGGAGTGTGAATGCTACCTAACATATTTATCAATGTAATGTTCTTTAATGTGGCATGAATGTTTAGATTCATAAGATTCAAAACAAAAGTTTAATATTGACATAAAAACAATAATACTTCAAGCATACTAATAAAGCAATCATGTATCCTCAAAATATCATGGCCAAAGAAAGTTATCCCTACAAAATCATATAGTCTGGCTATGCTCTATCTTGACCACACAAAAAATTTCATCATGCACAACCCCGATGACAAGCCAAACAATTGTTTCATACTTTTAATGTTCTCAAACTTTTTTAACTCTCACGCAATACATGAGCGTGAGCCATGGATATAGCACCATAGGTGGAATAGAATATGGTGGAGGTTGTGAGGAGAAGACAAAAAGGGAGAAAGTCTCACATCAACTAGGCAAATTAATGGGCTATGGAGATGCCCATTAATTGATATCGATGCAATTGAGTAGGGATTGCCATGCAACGGATGCACTAGAGATATAAGTGTATGAAAGCTCAAAATAAAAACTAAGTGGGTGTGCATCCAACTTGCTTGCTCACGAAGACCTAGGGCAATTTGAGGAAGCCCATCATTGAAATATACAAGCCAAGTTCTATAATGAAAAATTCCCACTAGTATATGCAAGTGATAAAATAGGAGACTTTCTATCATTAAGAACATGAAGCACAAGTGTGGAAAAAGGATAGTAACATTGTCCCTTCTCTCTTTTTCTCCCATTTTTTTCTTTTCTTTTTTTGTTTGGGCTTCTTTGGCCTCTTTTTTATATTTGGGCTTCTTTGGACTCTTTTATTTTTTTGTAAAGTCTGGAGACTCATCCCAAGTTGTGAGGGAATCATAGCTTCCATCATCCTTTCCTCACATGGGACAATGCTCTAATAATGATGATCATCACACTTTTATTTACTTACAACTCAAGAATTACAACTCGATACTAGAACAAGATATGACTCTATATGAATGCCTCCGGCGGTATACTGGGATGTGCAATGATCAAGAGTGACATGTATAAAAAATATGAACGGTGGCCTTGCCACAAATACTATGCCAACTACATGACCATGCAAAGCAATATGACAATGATGGTATGTGTCATAATAAACGGAACGGTGGAAGTTGCATGGCAATATATCTCGGATTGGCTATGGAAATGCCATAATAGGTAGGTATGGTGGCTGTTTTGAGGAAGGGTATATGGTGGGTTTAATGCACCGGCAAAAGTTGCGCGGTACTAGAGAGGCTAGCAATGGTGGAAGGGTGAGAGTGCATATAATCCATGGACTCAACATTAGTCATAAAGAACTCACATACTTATTGCAAAAATTTATTAGCCATCGAAACAAATTATTACACACATGCTCCTAGGGGGGATAGATTGGTAGGAAAAGACCATCGCTCATCCCCGACCGCCACTCATAAGGAAGAAAATCAAAAAATAAACAATGCTCCGACTTCATCACATAACGGTTCACCATATGTGCATGCTACGGGAATCACAAACTTTAACACAAGTATTTCTACCAATCCACAATTACTCACTAGCATGACTCTAATGTCGCCATGTTTATATCTCAAAACAAATGCAAGGAATCAAACTTCTCATATATTCAATGCTCTTTATATGAAAGTTTTTGTAATATCCCTCTTGAATACCCATCATATTAGGACTAAATTCATAACCTAAGCAAATTGCCATACTATTTATAAGACTCTCAAAATAATATAAGTGAAGCATGATAGTTCACCAATTTCTTTAAAATAAAACCACCGCCGTTCTCTAAAAAGATATAAGTGAAGCACTAGAGCAACTGACAAACTACTCCAAAAAGATATAATTGAAGATCAATGAGTGGTCAGATAATTAAGTAGCTATGTGAGGACTCTCTCTCATTTAAGAATCTCAGATCTTAAGTAAATTATTCAAACATCAAGCAAAACAAAATAAAATGACATTCCGAGGATAGCACATATCATGTGAAGAAGCAAAAACTTAGGCTCACCCAAGGCTAACCGATAATTGTTGACGAAGAAAGGTGGGATGCCTACCGGGGCATCCCCAAGCTTAGATGCCCGAGACTTCTTGGAATATTATCTTGGGATGTCTCGGGCATCCCCAATCTTGAGCTTTTATGTCTCCTTAATTCCTTTTATATCACGGTTTGCCTAATAAATCTTAAAAACTTCATCCACACAAAACTCAACAAGAACTCATGAGATAAATTAGTATAAATCAATGCAATAACCTTATCATTCTCTAATGTAGAAAATCACTAAAATTATATTTAACACTGCATACTAAATGCCTCTGCATATTTAATACTCATATCCTCAAATAGAATCATTAAGAAGCAAACATGTGCAAATAATGCAAACATCACAACAATCTGTCTAAACATGACAATCTGTAAAGAATGCAAGAAGATTCATACTTCTCTAACTCCAAAATTTTGAAAAATTACCACACTATAGAATTGTTGTTACTCACTGTGTAAGAATTTCAAGATTTTATCACGTTCTGACTTTCCAGAAGAATTCATACAATGATAGAAAACTTTCTATTTTCAAAACAGCAACATATAGACTTGCAAAATAAGTATGGTAAAGGCTATACATGACTTTTTTATTGAAATAAAAGGTGCAAAACATTACTCTAGATAATAGCAAGCAAATCCTAATAAAATAAAATGACGTTCCAAGCAAAACTCATATCATGTGATGAATAAAAATATAGCTCCAAGTGAGGTTACCAATAATGTTGAAGACAAAAGAGGGGATGCCTTCCGGGGCATCCCCAATCTTAGGTTCTTGGATCTTCCTTGAATATTAACTTGGGGTGCCTTGGTCATCCCAAGATTAGTGTCTTTCCACTCCTTATTCTCCTCATATTGATATCTCACCCAAAACTTGAAAACTTCAATCACACAAAACTTAACGGAACTTTGTGAGATGGGTTAGTATGATAAAGACAAATTATTCACTTTGGTACTGTCAAGGTAGGATTCATAATTGTTCTCACACAATGCCTATTGTACCTTATCATTTCCACAATTTATATCACTTAATATAAGCTATGGAAACACTAAGACAAGCAAACTATTCATTGAAAACAAAATCTATCAAAAACAGAACAGTTTGTAATGATCTGAACAAGAACCATACTTCTGTTACTCAAAAAATTCTGAAAAGTTAGGAAAACATAGACAATTTGCATATCAATAAAGTGGAAAAAATTCATAATTTTATCATGTTCCAGTGAATTTAAACAATTATGTTACTGGAAGCAAAAGTTTATGTTTTTGCACAGAATCAGGTCAACTATCATCCACACTACCCCAAAGGCTTTACTTCGCACTTTATTGAAACAAAAGCTATAAAACATGATTACTACAGTAGACTAATCATGTGAACACCAAAAAACAGTAGGTTTAAATGTTGGGTTATCTCCCAACAAGCGCTTTTCTTTAATGCCTTTCTAGCTAGGCATGATGATTCCAATGATGCTCACATAAAAGATAAGAATTGAAACATAATGGGAGCATCATGAAGCATATGACTAGCACATTTAAGTCTAACCCACTTCCTATGCATAGGGATTTTGTGAGCAAACAATTTATGGGAGAAAGAATCAACTAGCATAGGAAGGTAAAGCAAGCAAAACTTCAAGATTTTCAACACATAGAGAGGAAACTTGATATTATTGTAATATGTTAAAGCATATGTTCCTCTCTCATAATAATTTTCAGTAGCATCATGAATGAATTCAACAATACAACTATCACATAAAGCATTATTTTCATGATGCATAAGCATAGAAATTTTACTATTCTCCACATAAGCAAATTTATTCTCATTCGGAATAGTGGGAGCAAATTCAACAAAATAACTACATGTGAGGCATAATCCAATTGAAAATTAAAATCATGATGACAAGTTTCATGGTTATCATTATTCTGTATAGCATACATGTCATCACAATAATCTTCATAGATAGCAACTTCGTTCTCATAATCAATTGGAATCTCTTCCAAAATAGTGGATTCATCACTAAATAAAGTCATGACCTCTCCAAGTCCACTTTCATAATTATAACAACTAGTGAATGTGTATGTGCAATGCATGTTGATATTTAGGAAGAAATTAATTACACATTCATATTAGGTAGGATATCAATCACGTGTTAATTATATGATTAGCACGTATGTTGAAATTTATTATGATATTAATTGCACGCTAAACATGTTGAGCGCTCACCATTGAAGCAATCTAGGTCATGGATTAGCATGGTTTAATGGCCCAGATTGATTGGATCTGCCTCTTTGGGTCTTTTTATATTGGTATAGAAAGATTCAACACCCTCCAAAATAGTGGGATCATTATTTCGTAGAGTTGACACTCTTCCAAACCCACTTTCATCAACATAATCATCATAAATAGGAGGCATGCTATCATCAGAATAACTTTTCTCATCAAAACTTGGGTGGAGAAAATATCATCTTCATCAAACATAACATCCCCAACCTTATGGCTTTGCATATCATTAGCATCATGGATATTCAAAGAATTCATACTAACAACATTTCAATCATGCTCAACATTCAAATATTTTATGCCAAACATTTTATTGGCTTCTTATTCCAACACTTGAGCACAATTTTCCTTTCCATCATTTTCATGAAAGACATTATAAAGATGAAGCATATGAGGCAACCTCAATTCCCTTTTTTGTAGTTTTCTTTTATAAACCAAACTAGTGATAAAACAAGAAACTAAAAGATTCAATTGCAAGATCTAAAGATATACCTTTCTATCACTCACCTCCCCTGCAACGGTGCCAGAAAAGAGCTTGATGTCTACTCCCTTCGTTCCAAATTACTCGTCGCTGAAATGGATGTATCTAGAACTAAAATACATCTAGATACATCCGTACGTGCGACAAGTAATTCGGAATGGAGGGAGTACTACGCAACCTTCTTCTTGTAGACTCGTGTTGGGCCTCCAAGCGCAGAGTTTTGTAGGACAGTAGAAATTTTCCCTCAAGTGGATGACCTAAGGTTTATCAATCAGTGGGAGGCGTAGGATGAAGATGGTCCCTCTCAAACAACCTTGCAAACAAATAACAAAGAGTCTCTTGTGTCCCCAACACACCCAATACAATGGTAAATTGTATATGTGTACTGGTTCGGCGAAGAGATGGTGATACAAGTGTAATATGGATGGTAGATATAGGTTTTTGTAATCTGAAAATATAAAAACAGCGAGGTAACTAGTAACAAAAGTGAGCAAAAATGGTATTGCAATGCTTGAAAACAAGGCCTAGGGTTCATACTTTCACTAGTGCAAATTCTCTCAACAATGATAACATAATTAAATCATATGGCAATCCCTCAACATGTGACGAAGAATCACTCCAAAGTTTCTATCGGAGAACGTAGGACGAAAACGTGCATCAACCCCTATGCATAGATTACCCCAATGTCACCTTGGGAATTCGTGAGTTGAGTGCCAAACATGTTGGGGAACGTAGTAATTTCAAAAAAATTCCTACGCACACGCAAGATCATGGTGATGCATAGCAACGAGAGGGAGAGTGTATCTTCATACCCTTGAAGATCGCTAAGCGGAAGCGTTTGTCAATGCGGTTGATGTAGTCGTACGTCTTCACGATCCGACCGATCCAAGTACCGAACGCACGGCACCTCCGAGTTCTGCACACGTTCAGCTCAATGACGTCCTCGCCTTCTCGATCCAGCAATACGGGCGAAGTAGTAGATGAGTTCCGGCAGCACGACGGCGTGGTGACGGTGTTGGTGAAGAACAATCTCCGCAGGGCTTTGCCTAAGCACTACGGAAACTATGACGGAGGATAAACTAGAGGGGACGGGGTTGTCGGCACACGGCTTGGTGTTTCTTGATGTGTCTTTGGTGCTAGCCCTGCCCCTCTATTTATATGTTGAGCCTTGGGGTCGAAACTTGGAGTAAAAGCCTCCACAAAGTCGGTTTCACCCGAAAGGCAAGAGTCCTTCCGGACTCGGGGCGACGCCAGGTTCCTAAGATCTGGACCCGCACGCCAGGACCTGGCGTCTGCCCTCGGACTCATAAAACTTCCTTTGCACTTTCCAAAACCTTGTGGGCTTTCCCTTTGGCCCAAATAACGGTTCTCGCACCCAAACATTTCGAAACATCCGGAACCCCTTCCGTGAATTCGGAACCCTTCCGAGATCAAACACTATTATCCCATATATCAAACTTTATCTCCGGACCATTCCGGAGTTCCTCGTCATGTCCATGATCTCATCGCGGACTCCGAACAACATTCGGTCACCAACATACATAACTCATATAATACTATATCGTCAACGAAACGTTAAGCGTGCAGACTCTACGGGTTCGAGAACTATGTAGACATGACCGAGACACCTCTCTTGTCAATAACCAATAGCGGTGGATGCCCATATTGGCTCCTACATATTCTACGAAGATCTTTATCGGTCAAACCGCATAACAACATACGTTGTTCCCTTTGTCATCAGTATGTTACTTGCCTGAGATTCGATCGTCGGTATCTCAATACCTACTTCAATCTCGTTACCGGCAAGTCTCTTTACTCGTTCCGTAATGCATCATCCCACAACTAACGCATTAGTCACATTGCTTGCAAGGCTTATAGTGATGTGCATTACCGAGAGGGCCCAGAGATACCTCTCCGACAATCGGAGTGACAAATCCTAATCTCGAAATACGCCAACCCAACATGTACCATTGGAGACACCAGAGAGCTCCTTTATAATCACCCGATTCGTTGCTAGACATTTGGTAGCACACAAAGTGTTCCTCCGGTAAACGGGAGTTGCATAATCTCATAGTTGTAGGAACATGTATAAGTTATGAAGAAAGCAATAGCAACATACTAACGATCAAGTGCTAAGCTAACAGAATGGGTCAAGTCAATCACATCATTCTCCTAATGATGTGATCCCGTCAATCAAATGACAACACATGTCTATGGTTAGGAAACTTATCCATCTTTGATTAACGAGCTAGTCAAGTAGAGGCATACTAGTGACACTATGTTTGTCTATGTATTCACACATGTATTATGCTTCCGGTTAATACAATTCTAGCATGAATAATAAACATTTATCATGAAATAAGGAAATAAATAATAACTTTATTATTGCCTCTAGGGCATATTTCCTTCAGTCTCCCACTTGCACTAGAGTCAATAATCTAGTTTACATCACCATGTGATTTAACACCAATATTCACATCTGTATGTGATTAATGCTCATAGTTCACATCGTCATGTGATCAACACCCAAAGGGTTACTAGAGTCAATAATCTAGTTCACATCGTTATGTGATTAACAACCAAAGAGTACTAAGGTATGATCATGTTTTGCTCGTGAGAGAAGCTTAGTCAACGGGTCTGTCACATTCAGAGCCGTATGTATTTTGCAAATATTCTATGTCTACAATGCTCTGCACGGAGCTACTCTAGCTAATTGCTCCCACTTTCAATATGTATCCAGATTGAGACTTAGAGTCATCTTCATCGGTGTAAAAGCTTGCACCGATGTAACACTTTACGACGGGCTCTTTTATCACTTCCATAATCGAGAAATATTTCCTTAGTCCTTACTAAGGATATTCTTGACCAATGTCCAATGATCTACTCCTAGATCACTATTGTACTCCCTTGCCAAATACAGAGCAAGGTATACAATAGGTCTGGTACATAGCATATCATACTTTATAGAACCTATGACTAAGGCATAGGGAATGACTTTCATTCTCTTTTCTACTTTCTGCCGTGGTCGGGATTTGAGTCTTACTCAATTTCACACCTTTGCAACACAGGCAAGAACTCTTTCTTTAACTGTTCCACTTTGAACTACTTCAAAATCTTGACAAGGTATGTACTTATTGAAAAACTTATCAAGCGTCTTGATCCTCAATAGATTTTGATGCTCAATATGTAAGTAGCTTTATTGAGGTCTTTCTTTAAAGAACTCCTTTCAAATACTCCTTTATGCTTTCCAGAAAAATTCTACATCATTTCTGATCAACAATACGTTACTCACATATATTTACCAGAAAGGCGGTTGTGCTCCCACTCACTTCATTGTAAATACAGGCTTCACCGTAAGTCTGTACAAAACTATATGCTTTGATCAACTTATCAAAGCGTATTTTCCAACTCTGAGATGCTTGCACCAGTCCATAGATGGATCGCTGGAGCTTGCACGTTTTGTTAGCACCTTTAGGGTTGACAAAACCTTTTGGTTGCATCATATACAACTCTTCTTTAAGAAAACCATTAAGGAATACAGTTTTGTCATCCATTTGCCAGATTTCGTAAAATGTGGCAATTGCTAACATGATTCAGATAGACTTAAGCATCACTACAGTTGAGAAAATCGCATTGTAGTCAACACCTTGAACTTGTCGAAAAACCTTTTGTGACAAGTCGAGCTTTGTAGATAGTAACACTACTATCAGCGTCCATCATCCTCTTGAAGATCCATTTATTTTCTATGGCTTGCCGATCATCGGGCAAGTCCAACAAAGTCCACACTTTGTTCTCATACATGGATCCAATCTCAGATTTCACGGCCTCAAGCCATTTCGTAGAATCTGGGCTCATCATCGCTTCCTCATAGTTCGTAGGTTCGCCACGGTCAAGTAACATGACCTCCAGAATAGGATTACCGTACCACTCTGGTGCGGATCTTACTCTGGAAGACCTACGAGGTTCTGTAGTAACTTAATCTGAAGTTTCATGATCATCATCTTTAACTTCCTCACTAATTGGTGTAGGAATCATTGGAACTGATTTCTATGATGAACTACTTTCCAATTTGGGAGAAGGTACTATTACCTCATCAAGTTTCTAATTTTCTCCCACTGACTTCTTTCAAGAGAAACTCCTTCTCTAGAAAGGATCCATTCTTAGCAATGAATATTTTGCCTTCGGATCTGTGATAGAAGGTGTACCCAACAGTCTCTTTTGGGTATCCTATGAAGACACATTTCTCCGATTTGGGTTTGAGCTTATCAGGATGAGACTTTTTCATATAAGCATTGCAACCCCAAATTTTAAGAAACGACAGCTTAGGTTTACTGCTAAACCATAGTTCATACGGTGTCGTCTCAACGGATTTTGATGGTGCCCTATTTAAAGTGAATGCAGCTATCTCTAATGCATAACCCCAAAACGATAGTGGTAAATCGGTAATTTACATCATAGATCGTACCATATCCAATAAAGTGCGGTTACGATGTTCGGACACACCATTACGCTGTGGTGTTCCATGTGGCGTGAGCTGTGAAACTATTCCACATTGTTTAAAATGAAGGCCAAACTCGTAACTCAAATATTCTTTTCTACGATCAGATTGTAGAAACTTTATTTTCTTGTTACGATGATTCTCCACTTCACTCTGAAATTCTTTGAACTTTTCAAATGTTTCAGACTTGTGCTTCATTAAGTAGATATACGCATATCTGCTCAAATCACCTGTGAAGGTCAGAAAATAAGGATACCCGCCACGAGCATCAACACTCATTGGACCGCATACATCGGTATGTATTATTTCCAACAAGTTAGTAGCTCGTTCCATTGTTCCGGAGAATGGAGTTTTAGTCATCTTGCCCAAAAGGCACGGTTCGCAAGCATCAAATGATTCATAACCAAGTGATTCCGAAAATCCATCTTTATGGAGTTTCTTCATGCGCATTACACCGATATGACCCAAACGGCAGTGCCACAGATAAGTTGCACTATCATTATTAACTTTGCATCCTTTGGCATCAATATTTTGAATATGTGTATCACTACGATCGAGATCCAACAAACTATTTTCATTGGGTGTATGACCATTGAAGGTTTTATTCATGTAAATAGAACAACAATTATTCTCTGACTTTAAATGAATAACCGTATTGCAATAAACATGATCAAATCATATTCATGCTCAACGCAAACGCCAGATAACATTTATTTAGGTTTAACACTAATCCCAAAAGTCTAGGGAGTGTGTGATGATGATCTTGGAACTACTTCCAACACTCATCGTCACTTCCCCTTCAACTAGTCTCTATTTATTTTGTAACTCCTATTTCGAGTTACTAATCTTAGCAACCGAACAAGTATCAAATACTCAGGGGCTACTATAAACACTAGTAAGGGACACATCAATAACCTGTATATCAAATATACCCTTGTTCACTTTGCCATCCTTCTTATCCACCAAATATTCAGAGCGTTTCCGCTTCCAGTGACCATTTCCTTTGCAGTGTAAGCACTTAGTTTCAGGCTTTGGTTCAGCTTTGGGCTTCTTCGCAGGAGTGACAACTTGCTTGCCATTCTACTTGAAGTTTCCCTTTCTTTCCCTTTGCCCTTGTCTTGAAACTAGTGGTCTTGTTAATCATCAACACTTGATGCTCTTTCTTGATTTCTACCTTCGTCGATTTCAACATCACGAAGAGCTCGGGAATCGTTTTCGTCATCCCTTGCATACTATAGTTCATCACGAAGTTCTAGTAACTTGGTGATGGTGACTAGAGATATCTGTCAATCCCTATCTTATCTGGAAGATTAACTCCCACTTGATTCAAGCGATTGTAGTACCCAGACAATATGAGCACATGCTCACTAGTTGAGCGATTCTCGTCCATCTTTTAGCTATAGAACTTGTTGGAGACTTCGTATCTCTCAACTCGGGTATTTGCTTGAAATATTAACCTCAATTCCTGGAACATCTCATATGGTCCATGACGTTCAAAAACGTCTTTGAAGTCCCGATTCTAAGCCGTTAAGCATGGTGCACTAAACTATCAAGTAGTCATCATATTGAGCTAGCCAAACATTCATAACGTCTGCATCTGCTCCTGCAATAGGTTTGTCACCTAGCGGTGCATCAAGGACATAATTCTTCTGTGCAGCAATGAAGATAAACCTCAGATCACGGATCCAATCCACATCATTGCTACTAACATCTTTCAACACAGTTTTCTCTAGGAACATATCAAAATAAACATATGAAAGCAACAATGCGCGCTATTGATCTACAACATAATTTGCAAAATACTACCAGGACTAAGTTCATGATAAATTTAAGTTCAATTAATCATATTACTTAAGAACTCCCACTTAGACAGACATCTCTCTAGTCATCTAAGCGATCACGTGATCCAAATCAACTAAACCATGTCCGATCATCACGTGAGACTAGCAGGTGTAGGGGGCTTGTAGGTGTACCGATCCACCCGGAGTAGAGAGTAAATGCTTCTGAAAGACTGTGTCTCGGTCATCCCGTTCTCAAAAACCAGGCAGTGTGAGGACTTCAAGGGAGGTGATCGAGTCTTGTGGGAAAAAGTGCGCAAACCTCTGCAGAGTTTACAAACTAATTATGAGTTATGGACAATTTTGAGTATCTGGAAGTGAATATTGTGTTGATCTCATCACTCTTATTTCAATGTATTGGGTTTGATGATTAATTAAGGGATTGAGTTGGGGGAACCTTCTCAATATTGGTATAAACTTTGTAGTAAATAAAATTTATTCCTTTGTTGTAGGGAAAAATTAGCTTTATGTAAAAACTAAACTTAGAGCTGACACCAGCCAAATATGCATGTAGTGATAGCCATTGTTCATCATTACTCTACGGTGTGAATTTGCTAGTACATTCAATGTACTGACTTATATGGCTGCAACATCTCATGTTGCAGGAATCGTACGACGAGTAAGTGAAATGATAGGGTTATGTTGTCTACACTCAACTTTGCCGTTGGGGTTGTTGGGACTCCACAACCTTGATGTTACTTCCGCTATATGGATTGAGGTAATAGTATTTACGTTACTTTATTCATGTGATTTACCTCTCTTATAAATTCTCGAGTACTGTGTGTGTCAGCATACCGATCCAGGGATGACACTTAAGCACAGAGACTTGATCCTTTTGGGCCGGGTCGCTACAGCCGGCGAGTGCTCGCTCCTTTCCTCTCGTTGGTTTTGCTCTTCGGTAGAACTTACGTGGCTGATAACGTGTTGAGAATCAAAGTAAAATGAATAGAAGTGTCTCTCCCTTTCATTGATAGTGATGCTTATATACAAGTTAGGGGCCATGACCAGAGGATGCGTCCGTTCTAGAGCAGATCTTGACGAGTGCTAAGCGCTGGCGATTATCAAGGGAGATTTACCCCAAGATTAACACAGCTAATGAACTCTAACAAATGCAACCCATTGTTCGTGCACTAAACTCTCGCTGCGTGCATGTGGGCTGCCCGTGCCAATCGTGGGCTATGTAGCCCATGGGTGTTCGCTAAGTCAATATGGTGCGTGGGTTGTACAACCCAATAGATCATTGTTGGTAGCGTTGCAGCGCTGTCTATTTCTACAATGGAATGTTATGAATTTTCTTAGATATATGAAGAAATGAATTTGCCTAAACCTATAGGTTTTTAGCACAATATATCGATGAATGTCTTTTCTAGGGCTAGAGGAGGTAATGTTAATTGGTTTGCTTGGGAAGTGCCTATATTAATTGGTAGTCAAAGTTAACCGACATTTTGTAAAGCAATGTTGTAGGATGGGAAATTTTCTTTGATCAAGTGTGCTAAAGTCGATTCGGTTTGTGCTAAACTTTTGATTATTCTTTCGGTGAAACGCTGAACTTTTGATGGTAAATGTTTTGTAATTGATCAAGCACATAAGAAGGCAAACACAAGTAATGCTATTTGATTATTTTGTGAAACTTTGCAGCTAGGCCGACTGGCCAAGCCCTAGACAAAGAAGTGTAAGTATATCAGGAGATCTAGGAGGACATACCTCTCGACTTTCTTGACACAATTACCCACGAGAAAGAAAAATCGGAAATTTGGAGATGAAGAGCGGAGTCCACAATGAGAACTTCTTCAATGAGCAAACTCTATCTTCTTGCTAGCACTCTCCTTAACCAAAGATATAGATATAGTGAGCCGAGAACCGAGCTGAACATAAAGTTACTACTGCCACGCAAATGCTCTCGGTTATATTGGTAGTTAAAGAACATACAATCAGCAGCTACATACCTAATCCTAGCAGATCACGAAATCCCAAAAGTCAAGCATATGACTACCTACACCACAGAACACAGGTCGGAATTCCCAAATAGCTTCGAAATTTATGCAATGAGGTCACTCTGAAGAGATCAGAGGAACTCACGCCCACGGCTGTACCTCGGAGGAGGTGTGATCGGTGGGCAGGATCCCACACATAAGTCCCGTCAGTGTCAGGCATCGGACGCATGGCGAATCTGGCCTGCCAGCTCGGCGCGGTCGGTTTGCTTCAGCTTAGCATCCGGTACATGCTCGAGAGTGGCGTGGATCGTGGCGGTGTTGGCGGGACAAGGAAGGGGTTGGGGAAGCGGCGGATGGATTGCAATCGCCGCCGCCGTCAGACGCAGCATGTGGGTCGCAGCTCGCCTCGACACAACGCTTCAACTGCGTGATAGGCCCAAATAAGGATAGATGGCCAATTTTATTCTTTGGAGCAGCGGCTAAACCCGTGTAGCTCTCTCAAGTGAGCAACCTAAGCCCGGTAGCGCGATCAGTAGGTAGATTCAATGGCTATAAGCGTCCACAACTACAGATCGACGCCCAAAGCGTCAATAGGATGAGAAAATTTGGAGCAGATGTGCGGTTGTAATATATCTAAATTGGTGTCATTCATGGGAAAGGTTCATTCAACTCAAATCTATTTGTTCGTTGATTACACCAAAATAAATCAAAAGTTTACAGCAGTCACCAACCAACATCACCATTCGACCGACCACCGGCACTGAAAAGAAAATTAACAAACACCTAAATTCAACAATCCAAATATCAAAACCTGAACAGTCCCGGTGGATCTTGAGCCAACAGGCCCAACACTATCCTCTTTTGAGAAAGTTCACTGAACACTACAGATACAATTACAATACATCAGTTCACTTCACTTTATTTTGGGAGAAATTTAAAACTGTCATTTTACTAATTTTATTGTTCCGTCAGTACATCAATTCTTTTCACTTCATTCTCCTAGATGTACACTCCCTCTGATTGGTCATATTTATCGGCATGTAAACGGCATCAATAATTCCAAGAGATTGTAGCTAGCGGACGGAGAAAAGGAGCATTGGTATTGAGAGGAGAGCAAAATCATTTAACAGAGATAGGGAAAGGGGTGATAGATGAGGATTATTAACAGATTACGCAAAATTGCAAGGTTGTCGTGACGCAGGATGGTGATGAAGTCAAAGGCGGACGTGGTGAGGCTGCTGGAGACGTCGCATGCATCGCATCGGGTGGAGTGTGCGACACTATGAGTCTGAAAATCAAGCGCCGACGCCTACAGATCACCACTCCATGGTCGTACATTAGTTGGACATGCCGCCGGAAAAGGGAACGCCGCGGCAGCATGAACCAGCGTCACCGCGGAGGAAGAAGGCCACTGTTGGGTGGAAGATGGGATGGAGAAGGTTGGTCTTTGGGAGCACTGGGAGGGTTGGGCATCGGCCGAATCACCGCCACCGCCGCCGCCACCGCGATCGAGAAGGGTTTTTTTGACTTGGATCGAGAAGGGTTGAGGCCAACGGGAGAGGAGAGGTCAGAACTCAGGATGGAAGCGTGTAAGGACTTTGGTCGCCCCACGGGGCCGATACACATTAAAAGCCCGATGAGGTTAGCTGGTCTTTCAAGCCCAAGCTCTGGCCCAATCAACCACAGTGCGCTAATTTTGTTTCGGGAGCAGCAGCCGGAAAACTATTGCACCAAAGGACATCTCACGGCTAAAAACGCCCACATTTGAAGATCTGATGGCCGAAACAGCTAGGGGCGTGAGAGGCCAGGAAAACTGCACGGTTATAATATCTTTAAATGGTGTAGTTTTCAATGGTGAACATCACTATGTTGATCATATCTACTATATGATTCATGTTCGACCTTTCGGTCTCCGTGTTCTGAGGCCATATCTGTATATGCTAGGCTCGTCAAGTTTAACCTGAGTATTCCGTGTGTGCAACTGTCTTACACCCGTTGTATTTGAACGTAGAGCCTATCACACCCAATCATCACGTGTTGTCTCAGCACGAAGAACTTTGGCAACGGTGCATACTCAGGGAGAACACTTCTTGATAATTTAGTGAGAGATCATCTTAAAATGCTACCGTCAATCAAAGCAAGATAAGATGCATAAAGGATAAACATCACATGCAATCAATATAAGTGATATGATATGGCCATCATCATCTTGTGCTTGTGATCTCCATCTCTGAAGCACGGTCGTGATCACCATCGTCACCGGCGCGACACCTTAATCTCCATCGTAGTATCATTGTCGTTTACGCCATCTATTTCTTCTACGACTATCGCTACCGCTTAGTGATAAAGTAAAGCAATTACAGGGCGTTTGCATTTCATACAATAAGGCGACAACCATATGGCTCCTGCCAGTTGCCGATAACTTCAGTTACAAAACATGATCATCTCATACAATAAAATATAGCATCACGTCTTGACCATATCACATCATAACATGCCCTGCAAAAACAAGTTAGATGTCCTCTACTTTGTTGTTGCAAATTTTACGTGGCTGCTACGGGCTGAGCAAGAACCGTTCTTACCTACGCATCAATACCACAACGATAGTTCATCAAGTTAGTGCTATTTTAACCTTCGCAAGGACCGGGCGTAGCCACACTCGGGTCAACTAAAGTGAGAGAGACAGACACCCGCCAGTCACCTTTAAGCAATGAGTGCTCGTAGCGATGAAACCAGTCTCGCGTAAGCATACGCGTAATGTCGGTCCGGGCCGCTTCATCTCACAATACCGTTGAACCAAAGTATGACATGCTGGTAAGCAGTATGACTTGTATCGCCCACAACTCACTTGTGTTCTACTCGTGCATATAACATCTACGCATAAAACCTGGCTCGGATGCCACTGTTGGGGAACGTAGTAATTTCAAAAAATTCCCTACGCACACGCAAGATCATGGTGATGCATAGCAACAAGAGGGAGAGTGTATCTTCATACCCTTGAAGATCGCTAAGCGGAAGCGTTTGTCAACGCGGTTGATGTAGTCGTACGTCTTCATGATCCGACCGATCCAAGTACCGAACGCATGGCACCTCCGAGTTCTGCACACATTCAGCTCGATGGCGTCCTCACCTTCTCGATCCAAAGAAGACGGCGAAGTAGTAGATGAGTTCCGCAGACGACGCGGCGTGGTGGCGGTGTTGGTGAAGAACAATCTCCGCAGGCTTCGCCTAAGCACTCTGAAACTATGACGGAGGATAAACTAGAGGGGCGGGGTTGCGGCACACGGCTTGGTGTTTCTTGATGTGTCTTTGGTGCTAGCCCTGCCCTCTATTTATGTGTTGAGCCTTGGGGTGAAACTTGGAGTAAAAGCCTCCACAAAGTCGGTTTCACCCGAAGGCAAGAGTCCTTCTCGGACTCAGGGCGACGCCAGGTTCCCGTCGTCTAGACCTGCACGCCAGGACCATGGCGTCGGCCTGAACTCATAAAACTTCCTTTGCGCTTTCCAAAAACCTTGTGGGCTTTCCCTTTGGCCCAAATAACGTGTTCTCGCACCCAAACATTTCGGAAACATCCGAACCCCTTAGGTGAATTCGGAACCCTTAGGAGATCAAACACTATTATCCCATATATCAAACTTTATCTCGGGACCATTCCGGAGTTCCTCGTCATGTCCATGATCTCATCCGGGACTCCGAACAACATTCGGTCACCAACATACATAACTCATATAATACTATATCGTCAATGAAACGTTAAGCGTGCGGACCCTACGGGTTCGAGAACTATGTAGACATGACCGAGACACCTCTCTTGTCAATAACCAATAGCGGGACCTGGATGCCCATATTGGCTCCTACATATTCTATGAAGATCTTTATCGGTCAAACCGCATAACAACATACGTTGTTCCCTTTGTCATTGGTATGTTACTTGCCTGAGATTCGATCGTCGATATCTCAATACCTAGTTCAATCTCGTTACCGGCAAGTCTCTTTACTCGTTCTGTAATGCATCATCCCGCAACTAACTCATTAGTCACATTGCTTGCAAGGCTTATAGTGATGTGCATTACCGAGAGGGCCCAGAGATACCTCTCCGACAATCGAGTGACAAATCCTAATCTCGAAATACGCCAACCCAACACGTACCTTTGGAGACACCTGTAGAGCTCCTTTATAATCACCCAATTATGTTGTGACGTTTGGTAGCACACAAGGTGTTCCTCCGGTAAACGGGAGTTGCATAATCTCATAGTTGTAGGAACATGTATAAGTTATGAAGAAATCAATAGCAACATACTAAATGATCAAGTGCTAAGCTAACAGAATGGGTCAAGTCAATCACATCATTCTCCTAATGATGTGATCCCGTTAATCAAATGACAAATCATGTCTATGGTTAGGAAACTTATCCATCTTTGATTAACGAGCTAGTCAAGTAGAGGCATACTAGTGACACTATGTTTGTCTATGTATTCACACATGTATTATGTTTCCGGTTAATAAAATTCTAGCATGAATAATAAACATTTATCATGAAATAAGGAAATAAATAATAACTTTATTATTGCCTCTAGGGCACATTTCCTTCAAAACATACATCAAGTGGATCAATAGAACATCCCATTGTCACCACAGGTATCCAATTGCAAGACATACATCAAGTGTTCTCAAATCCAATACTCAATCCAACATAACGAAACCTCAAAGAACAAGACTCAATTGATCACAAGAAGGTAGAGGGGGAGAAACACCATATGATCCAACTATAGTAATAAAGCTCGTGGTATATCAAGATTGTGCCAAATCAAGAACATGAGAGAGAGAGAGAGATCAAACACATAGCTACTAGTACATACCCTCAGCCCCGAGGGTGAACTCCCTCCTTGTCATGGAGACCGCCGGGATGATGAAGATGGCCTCCGGTGATGATTTCCCCCTCCGGCAGGGTGCCGGAACGGGCTCCCGGTTGTTTTTTTGTGGCTATAAAGGCTTGCGGCGGTGGAACTTCTGATCAAGGGTTCTTTTCTTAGATTTCTATATTTATAAGAATTTTTGGCGTGCAAAACAAGTCAAGGAGGTGCCCAAGGGGTCCACAAGTCGTAGGGGCGCGCCAGGGGGTAGGACGTGCCGTAGAGGTTTGTGGCCTCCTCGGGACTCTTCTGGCCCAGCTCTGATGCTTCGGGTGTCTCTTTTGGTCCATAAAAAATCACCATAATTTTTCAGCCCATTCCGAGAACTTTTATTTATGCACAAAAACGACACCACGGTAGTTTTGCTGAAAACAATGTCAGTCCAGGTTAGTTCTAATAAAATCATACCAAACCCATATAAAATTGTTGTAAACATGGCATGAATACTTCATAAATTATAGATATGTTGGGGATGTATCAGCATATCATCTTGATATTTTACGAAGTCACTGTAGGTGCCTAGTAGTCGATGGGAACGTCTCCTCCCACTGAACACGCATCACCGAAAATCCTGAAATAAGTCGAGCATAAACGCAAGTACCAAGACTTGAACCCTGGTGGGTTGAGGATACGGGACACCACTGTCCTCCTAACCATCCAACCATAGGTTGGTTCACAATATTTTGTTAGAACTCACAACGTGTTCTTATTGTAAGTAATATCAAGGGGTAACTATTTAGACGGCACCCCTTCGAGGGCGAACCCAGCAAAAGCATTTAAGGGCGCTCCAGCGCTACATGGTGCACTTTAGTGTTGCCATGTGTCACATGCTGGGGCACCCTCAAGAAAACATTGTTTCAGCATGTTTTTTTTGTCAGCATACGTCTTCACAAAAAAAAATCTCTCATGAAGCATGCTACCTCTTGAGCATGCGTTGGTTTTCCCTTGAAGAGGAAAGGATGATGCACCAAAGTAGCATAAGTATTTCCCTTAGTTTTGAGAACCAAGGTATCAATCCAGTAGGAGGCTACACGCAAATCTCTCGTGCCTACACAAACAAATAAGAACCTTGCAACCAACGCGATAAAGGGGTTGTCAATCCCTTCATGGCCACTTGCAAAAGTGAGCTCTGATAGAGATAATAAGATAAATATTTTTGGTATTTTTATGATATAGATTGGAAAGTAAAGATTGCAAAATAAAATAGATCGAAAACTTATATGATGGAAAATAGACCCAGGGGCCATAGGTTTCACTAGTGGCTTCTCTCAAGATAGCATAAGTATTGAGGTGGGTGAACAAATTCTTGTCGAGCAATTGATAGAAAAGTGCATAGTTTTGAGAATATCTAGGCATGATCATGTATATAGGCATCACGTCCGCGACAAGTAGATCAAAATGATTCTGCATCTACTACTATTACTCCACACATCGACCGCTATCCAGCATACATCTAGAGTATTAAGTTCATAAGAACAGTGTAACGCATTAGGCAAGATGACATGATGTAGAGGGATAAACTCAAGCAATATGATATAAACCCCATATTTTTATCGTTGATGGCAACAATACAATACGTGCCTTTTGTCGCCCTGTTGTCCTTTGGGAAAGGACACCACAAGATTGAACCCAAAGCTAAGCACTTCTCCCATTGCAAGAAAGATCAATCTAGTAGGCCAAACCAAACTGATAATTCGAAGAGACTTGCACTACAAAAAAATACACTTCTGTGATGATACGTGTTTGTCACAGAAGGTCGCGTTTTCTGTCATGCATGTACATCCATGATGATTTTATGACAGAATCAAGATAGTCATACTGTCTTTGTCGAGAAGTGTTCCATGACATTACCAAAATTATCATCACGGAAGTGTCCACTTCCATGACGATAAATCGTGCGTCATAGAAGTGCTTTCGTCAAGGGTGACCAACACGTGGCATCCACCGTAACGGGACACCGTTAACTACCGTTAACCTATCTGGTCCGCTTTTTGGATCCGATAACCCGCTAACAACCACAATCAATGCCGATTTTCCACGTGTAAAATTCTCATTGGCTGACGGATCCACGCGCCAGCTTCGCGTTGGCACAGGTGTAACTCATCCAACGGTCGAGATGGGCCTATGATATGCTGACACATGGACCGGCCCAAAAGTGGCCCATAAAGTTTAAATGGGTCAGCCCAACCAAAGGCCCATAAGATTTAGCGGACCATAATGGGCCGGCCCAGCTAAAGGCCCACAAGATTTTGCAGACCATAATGGGCCGGCCCAGCTAAAGGCCCACAAAATTTAGCGGACCATAATGGGCCGGCCCAGCTAAAGGCCCACATGATTTTGCAGACCATAATGGGCCGGCCCAGCTAAAGGCCCACAAGATTTTGCAGACCACAATGGGCCGGCCCAGCTAAAGGCCCACAAGATTCTGCAGACCATAATGGGCCGGCCCAACATTCTCTGTCAAATCGGCCCGTTAACAGCCTGTCCTGAACTTGTCATCAATGCGGTCCATGGTCACTTCTGGCCCGTTAACAGTCCATTAAGTAATTGGGCCGAATTACGGCCCAATGTATTTCCGGCCTGTTAAAGGTCCTGCTTTCATTTGGGCCCATTTATAGGCCATCAAAACTTTCAGCCCATAAATGACCATGAAGGATTTGGGTCATATTCGGCCATGTCCGACATTCGGCCTGTTAGAGGCCCACTATAGATTTGGGCCACTTTCGGCATGTTGTCATTTTCGGCCTGTTAACGTCGGACGGAAACCATGGGCCATATGTGGCCCAACGTCATATCAGACCCATTAACGACCCATATAAAAATGACGATAAACTAGCCCGACCAAAGTTCCGGCCTGTTAAAGGCCCGTCTATTAGGTCGGTGCATTTACGGCCCGTCCGAATTTCGGCATGTCAAAGATCCGCATCGTAAATGGGCCACCATTTCGGCCTGCTAAGACTAGTGGGTTATTTGGCACAATCAGGGCCCAATCTCACTTTTGGTCTATTAAAGGCCCATGTTTTTTATGGGCTCGTGTAAGTGCATCTAGTGCCCCTTAGTGATTTTGGTGTATTGAAGACTTATAGGTTAAGGGACTGATGCGCTTGTGAGTGTATACAGGTCTATAAGTCTATGAGGAGTTTGATACTTACAGAGAAAGTCGACCCCTAAAAATGAAGTTCTTCAACAGAAGACTTTGGATTTCTGAAGACTTTCTGAAGACTTTGAAAGTGAAGAAATTGGTGTGACCTTGAAGACTTGGTAATCATTCGAGGAACATGAAGCGTGAAGACTTTTGTTTTTACAGTTTCATTTTCTCTTTGTTGAGTCATAGGAAAAACCGTACTGTTAAAGGGGGTCGAGGAAATACTAAGGAAAAATTTCCATGTGATGCTCAACTCAAAATCCTACACCTACCAATTCCTTCGAGTGAAGCCATTGGAAAGCTCATACAATTTAGTCATATTCTTCAGTGACAGAGACGAAGTTCTTCTGGTCTCTGAGGATTTTGTTCTGACTGAGGAGTTAGGATTTTGCCAGTGCGGATTGCCTACACAATGAGGAACATGATAGCCCTGAGGAATTTGAGAGTCAAAATTCCGACCGTTGCTGTGCTATGCGCCAACTATCCCAAAATATCTACCCACCTAGCGGTCATATCAGACAAGGGCATTTATGTCTTATCATGTCGGGCTGCTCCCTAGGCTATAAATAGCCGCCCCCTACAACCACTAGCTGGTTGGCTGCTCCGAGAGAAACTGACACTTGTCATTTGAGAGCATCCCATCCTCCGAGGACTTTGAGCGAAAATCATCAAGTGAGGAAAACCCAAACCCAACACCTACAAACCCAAAGTGATTGAGCATCACTGAAGAGATTGATCCTACGTGGATCTGACGCTTGTTTCCTTTAAAGACTATGCTTCTTCCAGATGGTTAGGCATCAAGGTCTAGAGCATCCAGGAGGAATTGTGGATCGCCGAGTGACCAAGTTTGTGAAGGTTCGGAAGTCACCTGAAAACTTACCATGAGTGATTGGGCGAGGTCTGTGTGACCTTAGCTCAAGGAGAATACGGTGAGGATTGTGTGTCCGGGACTGAGTGTCCTCGAGTTTAAATACTCAGCCGCTCCAACCAGATGTACAACTGAGACATCAGTTGGAACCGGTCTACCAAATCATTGTCTTCACCAAGCTTACTGGTTCTATTTCCTCAACTCTTTCATTTCCTCATTTCTGTTGTTGTGTGCTTGTTCATATCTGTTTGAAGACTTTGATTGAAGACTTTCTCAATTTCCTTAGTTAAATTTCTTCAGTCTGTCCGTCTTCTTTCTGTGTTATCTTATGTTTACGCTTTCTATACTCTGTGCTTGTCTTCATTCCATTATGATGATCATGCTTGTGTTCTGTTATGTTTACATTTGAGTAATTATTCCGCTGCTAGTAGTTCTTCATTTAGTAATTTCCTCACCAGCAAATTCCTTAGTGAAGAATTCATAAAAGTCGCCTATTCACCCCTCTCTAGTCGATATAACACACTTTCAATTGGTATCAGAGCAAGGTACTCCCTTGTTCTATGTGATTTTGGTTTAACCGCCTGGAGTTTTAGTTATGTAGACCGCATGTATGATCAAGGTCTCTGCTGGGTGTCCTACCTTCGATGGAACGGACTACCCCTACTGGAAGAATAAGATGCACATGCATCTTGAGGCAATTGATAACGATCTCTAGTATGTTGTGGAAAATGGTGTTCCCTCAGTCACACCTTCTCTGAACGCTACTGATGTGAAGAGATTCAAGCAACTCGATTCTCAAGCGAAGAATATCATATGTGGCCACCTGAGCAAAGGACAGTATGGAAAAGTGAGTGCTTTGGAAACTGCTAAGCTTATCTGGGATAGGCTGTCCAAAGTGAATGAAGGAGTCTCAACTCAACGTGACTCTCGTGTTGACGTTCTTTGAAATCTCTTCAACCGCTTCAAAAGACTCGACAATGAAAATGTCCAGCAAACCTTCAATCGCCTCACTGACATTTCAAATGAGCTTCAAGCGCTTGGCGCCACTGACATCACCGACCATGAGGTGGTGAAGAAATTGCTGAGATCGCTCGATTCTTCATTTGATACTCTGGCACTAATGATTCAAGAGCGTGCTGACTACAAGTCACTTGATCCCGCTGATATCCTCGAGAGGCTAAATACTCATGAGTTCCAGCTTGCTAAGAAGAGAGATCTCTATGGTTCGAGCTATGGCAGATCACGTGCTCTGAAGGCCAAGGCAGTCCCTGAGTCTGAAGATGAGGACTCTACTAGTAGCCTTGGTGACCCTGAAGGCGAGGCAGAACTAGCTTTGCTCGTGAAGAAATTTCAGAAGTTCTCAAGACGTGGTCGCTTTGGAAAACCCTCAAGGAGCAATGATTCCTCAGCCAGTGACTACAAGAAGAGGCTATGCCACAAATGCAAAAAACCTGGTCACTACATCCAAGGTTGTCCTAAGTGCGATAAGGAATCAAAGAAGAAGAAATACAAGGATTACAGTTCTGATGACGCTAAGAAGAAGAAGAAATCTTCAAAGTCTTCATCATCAAAATCCTCAAAGTCTTCATCTCACAAGAAGAGCAGCTCCAAGAAGGCTCGGACATTCATTGGCAAGGAAATGGACTCTGAGGCTGAATCTAAGGAACATGAGGACGAGGAGGCATCTGAGGAGTCCGAGTCTGGTGTGGCGAGCCTAGCTCTCGCTACTGCATTCGTCAGCAAGTCTATCTTCAACTCTGAAGAAAATGGCTTCACCAACAAGGCTGATGAAGGCAATGATGACTACGCTCCCACCTATTGCTTCATGGCAAAGGGTGCCAAGGTAACTAAATACGCCTCCTCTGAATCTAGTGAGGATGAATCTGATGAAAACCTCAAGCCTAGCTACTCTAAACTTGCTAAGATTGCTGTGAAACAACAAAAGGTTTTGAAAAGGTTCAAAACATGCTAGATAAAAGTGATGATATGTTAGGTGAAGAAATGGATCGCACTAAAACCTTGACTGAAAATCTTCAGAGACTTCAGTCCAAGTTTGACAACCTTCAAGGTCATCATAACACTCTCTTATCTGATCACGAGAAGCTTTCTTATGAATTTCCTCAAAGAAAGCAAGATCTTGAAAAACTAAGAGTGGATTATGAAGATCTTCAAAAGGAGCGCGATTCATTCTTGCCCAACAAATCAGCGCTACTCAGGAAGAATTTGTTCCTCCATGTCTGAAGTGCATTGAACGTGAAACTACTAATTCTTCACTTGAATGTTCAAATGCTTCTAATGCTACAAATTCTTCATCTGTCTCTGCTATCACTAATTCCTCATCTGAGGACATTGCTAGTATCACTGATGATGCAGGGCTGAAGGAATTGTACATGATAGGCATGTACAAAAGCCTCAAAGGGCATCAGACTCTTTGTGATGTGCTCAAAAAGCAGATCCTCAACAGAAACCCTAGGAAAGAGGGTATTGCCTCGAGAGGAAACTTAATCTTGATGGAACATATTGGAAGCTTTGAGCAGTACCCCAAAACCTCATGGGTTGCTGCAAAGGGACCTCCAGTTGATCCATCCAACTTATCTGGCTTTACATGTGAATCTCCTCATTCTTATGATGAGTCATTTGACTCCAACTATAAACTGTTCAAAAATCAGAATAGTGAAGTATTTGCTAGATATGTTGGCACTAACTGCAGGAACGGTTCACCTATGAAGAACATCTGGGTTCCCCAAAGTTGCCTTGAAAGTCTTCAGGTGAATGTCCTCATGACACCACCTGTGAAGAATAGGAACTCCAGATCAAATTCTTCATATGGACCAAATTCTTCATATGGATCCAAGTCCTCTTACGGACCAAATTCCTCAATAGGATCAAAGTTCTCATATGATCATCATCATGCTAACCCCTCTGTTTTGCAGGGTAGAGCTAAGGGTTATGAATATGTGCATTATTCTTCAAATCATTATGTTCATAAGTCCTCGAAGAATTTCTCTGCTTATTCATATGCTTACCCTAACCCCTCTCATGTGAAATGAAGTGGACTGGCTTCTATGCCACCTTTCTCATATGGTGCTCGCAGAGTGATGAATTCTTTGCCACCCCTCAGATGTGGGTGGCAAAGAAAAAGAACTAATCTCTTATGCAGGGTCAGGTCTCCAGACGTGCTCAAAACATCTAAAGAATTTGCTGGAGACCTGAACAGTGCCCGATAGGACACAGGCTAATCATGATGAAATGAACTTCCATTTCACACATCCTCATACTATTTATCTATTCTATTGCTTGAAGAAATTGATCTGATGATATTGATGTCATATTCTTCACTGATGAAGTATATGAGTTCGTAAGTTGCACTAATTCATCTGTAGGATGATCAACCCAAAGCCAATGAGTGGGTCCTCGATAGTGGATGTACGAATCACATGACTAGTGACAAGAATCTATTGATGGACGCTCCTTTATCACCGTCACTTCTGAAGCATATCATCTTTGCTGACAAAGTCAAAAGTCAGGTATTGGGTCTAGGTAAGGTTGCGATCTCAAAGGATAGACACATGGACAAAGTCATGCTTGTCGAGTCCTTAGGATACAACCTCATGTCTGTCTCAATGCTTTTTGATCTTGATATGGTTGTTGTCTTTGGAAAATATCGTTGTGTTGTGATCGTGGAAGTTGACAATTCCAAAGTCTTCGAAGGCTTTAGGAGAGGAGACTTGTACATTGTTGATATCTCTACAGGACCACAACCGGCCGTATGCTTACTTGCAAAAGCTTCAGAAGGCTGGCTATGGCATCGACGACTTGGTCATGCTGGGATGAGGAATTTGCACACGCTCGCGAAGAAGAAGCATGTCATTGGCATTGAGAATGTCAAATTCCTCAAGGATCACTTATGCGGAGCCTGTGAAGCTGGAAAGATGACAAAGGCCAAGCATCTAGCGAAGACTATCATGACTACCACTCGACCATTTGAATTGCTTCACATGGATCTCTTCGGTCCTAATCATTATTCTGCTGTTACAAATGATGCATCTCTATATGGCTTTGTTATTGTTGATGATTATTCTCGTTACACATGGGTGCACATTGTCACTTACAAACATGAGGTGCAGGAAGTCTTCAAACGATTTTCCTCGAGGGCTTCAACCAACTTTGGTGTGAAGATCAAGCACATCGAAGTGACAATGGGGTGAGTTCAAGAATTCGGTCTTGATGACTATCTTGATGAACTTGGTATTACTCATGAGTTATCTGCTCCTTATACTCCTCAGCAGAATGGCGTCGTGGAGCGCAAGAACAGAACTCTTGTTGAGATGGCTCACACTATGCTTGATGAATATAAGACACCTCGTCGATTCTGGATTGAGGCTATTGATACTGCGTGCCACATCATCAACAGAGTATATCTTCACAAATTCTTCAAGAAGACCGCCTATGAACTCCTCACTGATAAGAAACCCAATGTGAGTTACTTCAAAGTCTTCGGTGCTAAATGTTGGATTAGAGATCCTCATCACAATTCTAAATTTGCACCGAAAGCACATGAGGGTTTTATGCTTGGTTACGGAAAGGACTCGCACACCTACAAAGTCTTCAACGATGTTCTTCACAAAGTTGTTGAAACTATAGATGTGCGGTTCGATGAAACTAATGGCTCGCAAAGAGAGCACCTACCTTCTGTGATAGATGAACCAACACCTGAGGATTCTATCAAGTTCAAAGCCACTGAGGATGTCATTCCCACCAAAGAATCTGCTGAAGAATTCATTCCAGAACGTGATAAACGTCGAGCTGGCGCACCTGAAGAAAATGGTGTTGAGGAAAATTCTCCTGAAGAAAATGCGGATCAAATTCCTCGAAGACAACCCGCTCATCCTCGTATTGCAAACGAAGTGCAAATCGAGAAGATCATCAATGACATGGAAGCACTAGGTCCTCTCACACGCTCAAATGCTTCACATTTGTCTAACTTTTGTGGGCACTTTGCTTTTCTCTCTATTACAGAGCCCACTAAGGTAGATGAAGCATTTCTGGAGCCTGAGTGGATTCAAGATATGCAAGAAGAATTACATCAGTTCGAGCTCAACAACGTCTGGGAACTGGTCAAACGTCCAGATCCTCGCAAGCACAATATTATTGGCACAAAGTGGATCTACCGCAACAAGCAGGATGAAAATGGCCTTGTTGTGAGGAAAAAGGCACGACTTGTAGCTCAAGGCTACACACAGATTGAAGGAATTGATTTCGATGAAACTTTTGCACCTGTTGCTAGACTTGAGGCTATTCGCATATTACTTGCTTATGCTAACCATCATGATATTATCTTACAACAAATGGATGTGAAAAGTGCAGTCCTCAATGGTAAGCTTGAGGAAGAAGTATATGTTGCTCAACCCCGTGTTTTGAAGATCCAAAGAACTCGACAAAGTCTTGAGACTAAATAAGGTCTCAGATGGCCTCAAGCAGGCCCCTCGGGCGTGGTATGATACTTTGAAGGAATTCCTCATGAAGAAAGGCTTCAAACCCGGTTCACTCGACCCAACTCTTTTCACTAAGTCTTATGACGATGAATTGTTTGTCTGCCAAATATATGTTGATGATATCATTTTTGGCTATACTGACCAACGATACAGTGATGAATTTGCTTATATGATGAGTGAAGAATATCAAATGTCTATGATAGGAGAATTGTAATTCTTTTTAGGTCTTCAAATTTGTCAACAGCACAATGGGATATTCATGTCTCAGGAGAAATACCTCAAGGACGTATTGAGGAAATTCGGCATGCAAGCTTGCAAAGGGGTCAAAATTCCAATGCCCACAAACGGCCATCTATGCACTGATGAAAATGGTAAAGACTTCGATCGAAAGGTATACCGCTTCATGATTGGCTCTTTATTGTACCTATGTGCATCTAGGCCGGATATTATGCTTAGTGTTTGCATGTGTGCCTGATTTCAAGCTACACCGAAGGAATCACACCATAAGGCTGTGAAGCATATTCTTCGATACTTAGCTCACACACCAACACTTGGATTATGGTATCCCAAGGGCTCTTCGTTTGATCTCATTGGATATTCAGACTCTGACTATGCTAGCGATCGCGTGGACCGCAAGTCAACATCAGGCACATGCCATTTCCTCGGACGATCTTTGGTCTGTTGGTCCTCGAAGAAACAGAACTGCATATCACTCTCCACTGCAGAAGCTGAGTACATTGCTGCTGGATCATGTTGTGCTCAAGTACTATGGATGAAGCAAACACTCAAGGACTATGGCGTCAACGTGAAGAATGTGCCTCTCTACTGTGACAATGAGAGTGCTATCAAGATTGCTCATAACCCAGTTTAGCACTCGAAGACCAAGCACATCCGGATTTGTCATCATTTTCTTCGTGATCATGTGTTGAAGGGCGACATCTCCATCGACCACGTTAGCACTGAAGATCAGCTGGCCGATATCTTCACTAAGCCCTTGGATGAGAAGAGATTTAGCAAGTTGCGGTGTGAGCTAAATATCCTAGAATCTTCGAATGTTCTCTGAAATGGACACACATCCTAACACTTATGCTGACTTGATGACTTAGATGCGCAACACACGAAGTAACATTTTTCTTCAATCAATGAAGACTAACCCTCTAAGTGTGAAGAAATCAATGAAGAAATTGATTCTCAGAGCCCTACGACAATTGTACGCGGTGTCTGAAATCAGCTTTCTCATACAGTGGGTTACGCCACCAACCAAAGTTGAAAATCTTCAATTTGAGTTTTTCTTCATTTTTTGAAATTCCTCAGTTTTTCAAATTCCTCAACTTTGCATTGTCTTCACTCTTTCCGGTGTTGTTCTTCCTTTGAATATATATATATATATATATATATGAGTTTTATGTCCTCTACAGCATTCACTTATTACTATTTCTTCAAGTTGATTTCTTCTGCTAAGTGAATGTGATCGGACCCTTCCCCCCTCTATGCTAAACTCAACCCAGTCTCTTCATAAATTCTTCATGTGCGTTCTATTTGGAACTCGTTCAAAATCTTCACTGTGTCCTTGACAGCTGAAGAAATTGCGAATGTAACTTTTAACTTATCTTATCTGAATTTTCGGTTTGCCGCTCAAACCGTTCCGCATCCCACGACAATACTTATCTATTCACCCATGATCCTACACGATCGCCACCTCTCAGTATGTGGGTGACACATGTCAAGCGAATGAGAAGGGCTAGGGGCACATTTGTCCGATTTCCTCGGGCGTGCAGTTTTCCACTCCCTCTATAAATACCCTTGCCTCTTCCTCACTTCACTTTCACCTCGCTCGCTCTCACTCCCACTCGAGCTCCCCAACCCTAGCGCCGCCGCTACTTCATCGTCGCCGGTGAGCAAGAGCTTCACTGCCTCGACCTCATCGCCGTCGTACTCGCGCCGGTTGCGGATTTCTTCACTCTGCCGCTGCCGTAGCCGTCTTCCTCTGCCGAGGGCGTGGAAGATCTGAACTGACGAACTTCTCATCTACACTTCCCAGTTCGTCGTGTTCTTCACTTCGGGTAAATAAAAGTTACTTTTACTGCCCTCTTTGATTCTTATGTTTTCTTGAAAATCTTCGAAGGTGTTTATCCTTCAAATCTTCACACATATGGACACCTCATATGTCATCTTCTCTTGATTTGTTTCTCTAAGCAATGATTTTCTTCAAGATTCCTCAATTGTGTGGATTTTCAATCTATACAACTCTTGAACCTAATACAAAGAATGCTTAGTGAAATTCCTCAAGACTCATCTGGTCAAATTCCTCAAACCTATTCTTTTTCAAAAACCTTCTGAGAACACATATGACCTCTCCAAATTCCTCGCAACTATACTCTGTTCATAGGTACAAATGTCCGCTGCTGAATCATTAGGTTCTCATCAACTTAACTCATTTGCAGCGTTCCTCGAAGAAAAGTTGCACACCTCTTCAGAAACTTTAGTTGTTCATATTCCTCAGCTGAAGAAAATGACTGAAGGAAAGAAGCCACAGAAGGGTGGAAAGAGGCCTGAGGTCAATACTGCTTTCGAAATCCCTGAGGGCATTTATGCTGGATACTGCACTCCTGATGAGGCCAAAATTTGGCAAGGAGGACAAGAATCGGCGCAAGGTGCGCATACAACAGATTGAGCGAAGATGGGCACGGGAATGGAGGGAGTACAGGTATGTTACTCCCAAGTATATGAAGAAATTCGCGCTCAACCCTCCATGCTCAAGACCTCCATTGTCACCAGGCCAAGTGGCAGATCCCACCAGCCTCAAGCGCGGTGAGGACTATGCTGATGAATGGGCAAAGCGCTAGGCCAAACTGGCCAAGCAAGCAAAGGAAGCGGTGAAGAAATTCAATGCAGACTCTGCTGCTGCTGCTGCCTCTGCTGAGGCCTCTGCTAGTCAGCCGAAGAAGGCGATGCCTAAGAAGCCTGCACATAAGTCAAGCACTTCTCCCTCAATGCCCTCACGGCCAAGCTCCTCAACAATGCCCTCAAGGCCAGATTCTTCAAAGCCCTCACGGCAAATTCCTCTATCTGCTCCTTCAAAGTCCTCAGCTCCTCCGACAAAGTCTTCAGCTGCTCCGACAAAATCCTCGGCACCTGTGCATCTTGCCATGTGCCAAAGGACCACAGGCATCTCAATTGCCTCAGGAGCATCTGCAAGTTCCTCAGCTGCACCAAATTCCTCGGTGGCCCCTCTCTTTGAAGAAAAGGCCATCTTCTTTGGACGAGGCCTTCGACCAAGTCCGCACAAGAAGCAGGTCGCCTTCCAAGTTCCCTCTGATGACGATGAGGCTGATGATGAAGAACTTGCTGAAATCATCAGAGACAGGCAAGCCAGGGCCGCTAGAGCCAAAGGCAGCAATGTGCCACTGCTGTTGGATCCAAGATTGATCATCGACTTCATTGACCAATGGCACAAGGACCCTAACACGCCTTTGCCGGAGATGAATCTAACTCCTGGTCAAAGTCATGTTCTGACTGCCTTCATTGAGGAAGAAAAGAGGAAATTTGAAGAAGGCAGAAGGTTGAAGAAATTGCAGTACAAGAAACAGCGCTAGCTCAAGGACAATGTCCTCACTCTTACCCCTGATCAACTCGTTGCCTTGCAAGCTGAAATCAAGCAACTGAGTGATGAATTCGATCGCTACTATGCTGATTGGAAGGGCGCCAAGGTTCGGTTCGTCAATCTGACAAAGAAATTCACTTCAAGTGCTGCTGCTCCTGTGCATGTTGAAGTTCCTCAGTCAAGCATCCGCTCACCCTCATCAAGAACATGCAAGACCGCTGATGACAATCAGGCTACTAAAGAAAATGAGAGTACCAGGGCTGATGACTCCATTCCAGCCGCTGAAGATATTGCCAGGGCATCCACTAGTGGTGCGCCTGAAGAAAGTGGAGAAGTCAGGGCAACCGCATCAGTTGTGCCTGAAGAAAATGATCCAAAGTCCTCTGCACCTCCTGCGCCTACACCAACTCCTATCCTTCCATCTCGCATCCGATGCGAAGAAGACCAAGGCCGCAGAGCGTGCGGTATGTGAAGAAAAGGAAGGCATCAACTTCATCAAATTCTTCACTCCAAAGAAGATGAAGCCTCTGACTAGTTCAATTGACAACCCAATTGATGCCGTTCCAGTCTCTTTCATGCCATCAAATGACCTTGTTCCTTTTGGTGAAGATTATGTGATTCCTAGCGAACTGATGAAGAAACTCCTTCGCCGCTTCGACAGAAGCGCTTGATGAAGAAATTGAAGTGGATGCAATCCTTCAACCCGGCCATTCCTCACCTATGCCTCAGTTCCTTCGCCAAGAGGCGGTGTCGAAGAAATGGAAGATGAGGATGTGGACATTGGCTGTACCACTCCTGTGCTCAATGATGACTTTTGGGAAAGTCAGCACCCCAACTCTCCAATGTTCACTCCACTCCAAGCAATTCCTCAGTCCCCGGCTGCTACTGAAGTGCAAATGGGATCTGAACAACCTCATGCAACCCCGTCTGTCCATGAAGAAATTCCAGCCACTAGTGCTGAAGAAAATGTAAATGAAGAATTGAAGACCCAGGCTGAAGCTGCAGAAGAGCCTAAAATTCCTCAGCCTGAGGAACCTGAGATTGAGATTCCTGAGGTGGTGATGCAATTGACCGACACTCCTCAGCCCAAGCCAAAGGATCCCTTCTCAAATAAGCAAAAATTTAAGGCTGATGATTTCTTCGGCGAGCATGTGTTCTTCACTGAATTCAACCCGTATGACAATGCTCGTCTTAGAAGGAAGCGTTTCTGGACTTCCAGCCAGGCCAACTTCTATTCTTCCCTGCTTTTCAACAAGGACAAAGTCTTCGACCACGAGCACATTCCTCACGTGGACATGGAATCAATGCCTTGCTTCTGTCAAGTCCTCAATATTCTTCATGATGCAGGCTTTCTCAACTTTTCCTTAGACATAGTTGACTGGAATGAAGAACTCATTCTTTAGTTCTACGCAATGCTGCATATCACACACTACTGGAATCAGCTACTTTGCCATCTGCCGTTAACCACCTAACGGAGTAACAACACATTTATTGCCGTCCATCTTTTTTGCCATCCGCTGCTGATGGCAAAGGACCCTTTGCCGTCAGCTGCCAGAAGCAGACGACAACGCAGCTCTTAGCCATCCCCTACTTTGCCATCACCTTTTGCCGTCCGCGGCTGACGGCAAAGGTCTTTGCCGTCCGCCATCCATGCCTTTGCCGTCCGCCCAGACGGCAAAGTAGCATATTCCTGTAGTGACAGGTGATGCTGCTGACATCAACTCTTGGGTGTTGGACTGGATGACTGAAAACACTCACTACAAGGCACCAGCCTCTGAATTGCTTCGTGCCCTGCCACTCAGTCCTCCACCTGAAGGTGCTTGTTGTCTGTATGATGAGCCCGAACTCACTGCTCACTATATGCAAGTGCTCATTAAGCCTCTGAAGCCTGGTCAAGCCCCAAGGACCAAATTCCTCGTGAAGGAATTGCTCTATGTGCCAAGAACCATCTATCGCATTCCGACAAAGACCATGCGTCCTATCAAAGGCCATGACTCATCCGATGAAGAAATTATTGGGATGATGAAGAATATGCTATTCAACATAATGCATGGCATCCCCATAAACTATCATGATTTCTTCATGAGGACTCTGACAAATGTTGCACTTTCACCATTTGAGTTGAAGCCTTACACGCCGTGGATCATGAGATTCCTCAGAACAAGGTCTTCACTCAACTATAGGCTGATTTTCATAATCACCTCAGCTACTTGCCCCCGATTGAAGTCCTCAAGCGGACATTTTCCTCAGCTGATGAGAAGGGCAAGTCACCAGCCGTTATCGATGAAGGCATTCGTCCATTGGATGGTCAGTTCCGCAAAGCTGCATCTTATTCCACCAATGATAACTCTGCCACTCATGACTCTGCTGCCAATGCTACCAAGTCAAGTCCTCAAGCTACTGCTCCTCGTGTGATGACTGACTGTGAGCTGCTTCTAAGTCTTCACCAGAAGGTGGATCGAAACCAGAAATGGGTTAAGCGTCAGTTTGGCTCTATTCTTCACAACATGACTTCTACACATAATGTAGTGAAGAAAAACCACTACTACCTCCATCAAGTTTTTGATCGCACCTGGGCTATTCTGTCACATCTATATGGTGAAGAAGATCTGAAGCAAATGGGCTTCAAGGAAGATTTTGACTGGTCTGCTCCTCCACTGAAGAAATTCAAGAAGGTCAAGGTTCCTTCCTTGGTGGCTAGTTCATATTCTTCATCGCGCGACACGGACGAGTATGAAGACTTGGACGACACTGCGGCAGGCCCTACAACGACTGAAGACCCTGACAACGCTGGCACTCCTCCATCATCATGATATTCTTCAGGGGCGTTAGTCCTCAGTTTCAACCCTTTTGGTCATTCGATGACAAAGGGGGAGAAATTTGAGTTAGTCTTCAAGCGGGTCTATCTTATATGGGCGTTTTTTTGCTAAGTTACAACTCTCGTTCTTTTGATGACTTTGCTGGATCGAGTTGTAATCTTAAACTCTATGGTGGCCTGATACTTTTGTTGTGTTCTTCCGCATGCTTATTCCTCATTAATCTTAATGCACGCATGCTGAATTACATCAATCACCATATTTCATCATGCATTTCAAATTCTTCATATTATATGTTAAATGCATGTATGAATCACAAGATATAGGGGGAGATCTCCATGATTATACTCTTCAAGTGTGCATTGCTTCAAAAGCAAATTCCTCACTATGCACATCTTCAGGGAGAGTCCTTCTATATCTTGCAATCAAATTCCTCAACATCAGTATTTACACTTCATATATTTATCCCCGTTGAAAACTTAACCTATATTGTCATCAATCACCAAAAAGGGGGAGATTGTAAGTGCATCTAGTGCCCCTTAGTGATTTTGGTGTATTGAAGACTTATAGGTTAAGGGACTGATGCGTTTGTGAGTGTATACAGGTCTATAAGTCTATGAGGAGTTTGATATTTACAAAGAAAGTCGACCCCTAAAAATGAAGTTCTTCAACAGAAGACTTTGGATTTCTGAAGACTTTCTGAAGACTTTGAAAGTGAAGAAATTGTTGTAACCTTGAAGACTTGGTAATGATTCGAGGAACATGAAGCGTGAAGACTTTTGTTTTTATAGTTTCATTTTCTCTTTCTTGAGTCATAGGAAAAACCATACTGTTAAAGGGGGTCGAGGAAATACTAAGGAAAAATTTCCATGTGATGCTCAACTCAAGATCCTACACCTACCAATCCCTTCAAGTGAAGCCATTGGAAATCTCATACAGATCACCATCATATTCAAAGGATGTGAGACGAATTCTTACGGTCTCGAGAATTTGTTCTGACTGACGAGTTAGGAATTCGCCAGTGTGGATTGCCTACACAGTGAGGAACATGATAGCCCTGAGGAATTTGAGAGTCAAAATTCCGATCGTTGCTGTGCTATGCGCCAGCTGTCCCAAAATATATACCCACCTAACGGTCATATCAGACAAGGGCATTTATGTCTTATCATGTCGGGCTGCTCCCTAGGCTATAAATGGCCGCCCCCTACAACCACTAGCTAGTTGGCTGCTCCGAGAGAAACTGACACTTGTCATTTGAGAGTATCCCATCCTCCGAGGACTTTGAGCGAAAATCATCAAGTGAGGAAAACCCAAACCCAACACCTACAAACCCAAAGTGATTGAGCATCACTGAAGAGATTGATCTTGCGTGGATCCGACGCTTGTTTCCTTTGAAGACTATGCTTCTTCTAGATGGTTAGGCATCAAGGTCTAGATCATCCAAGAGGAATTGTGGATTGCCGAGTGACCAAGTTTGTGAAGGTTCGGAAGTCACCTGAAGACTTACCACGAGTGTTTGGGCGAGGTCTGTGTGACCTTAGCTCAAGGAGAATACGGTGAGGACTGTATGTCCGGGACTGGGTGTCCTCGAGTTTAAATACTCAGCCACTCCAACCAGATGTACGACTGAGACAGCAGTTGGAAATGGTCTCCCAAATCATTGTCTTCACCAAGCTTACTGGTTCTATTTTCTCAACTCTTTAATTTCCTCATTTCTGTAGTTATGTGCTTGTTCATATCTGTTTGAAGACTTTGACTGAAGACTTTCTCAATTTCCTCAGTTCAATTTCTTCACCGTCTGCCTCTTCTTCTCGTGTTATCCTGTGTTTACGCTTTTCGTACTCTGTGCTTGTCTTCATTCCATTATGATGATCATGCTTGTGTTCGTTATGTTTACATTTGAGTACTTATTCCATCGCTAGTAGTTCTTCATTTAGGAATTTCTCACCAGAAATTCCTCTGAAGAATTCATAAAATCGCCTATTCACCCCCTCTAGTCGATATAACGCACTTTCAGCTCGAGATATTTACACCTGTAAATGGCCTATTTTTATTGAGGGCCCAAATTATGTTTAGGCCTGTTAAAGGCCCACTATGGGCACAGGCCTACCAGAAAAATATGAAAGCTTATGTTGATTTAGGCCCAGATATTTTTAGTGGGCTACATGCCAATTTCGGCCCGTAATCGTTTTTAGCCCAATTGGAATGGGCCCGACGAATGTTGGCATGTTGGGCTCCTACGAAGCTTTCGGCCGAATAAATTACTAAGATAAACCTACACTCCAAAAAAATAGCGTCGTAATTACCACAGCTTGTGGCAGCATCATAAATGTTGTATCACAACAAAATAAATTCCAACCATACAACAAAAGGCCTGTTGGCATAAAGTTTACAATCCTTCCAGATAAAAGCACCATCAGATGTATAGAAGCACATATCATTTGACCTGAGTGCTAATGTTTCAGGCTGTAGGATCTGATGGAGCAACATGATCTTCACCTTTTTTCCGCCATTGCTCTTGAACAACGAAGCGAATGTCTGATAGTCTTGTTTCAAAACCATTCATATCTTGACGACATTTGTCAACCACTATTCTTGTTTCTGAAACGACATCCATTAGGGATTGGACTTGTGTCTGGAGCATAGATATATCACTCTGTCTAGCAGGAAGATTTTTTTCAGTAGGCGATTTGGATGAGGTTACCTTGACAACCAACCCAGAATTACGCAGGAAGGCACTTTTTGCACTGTTAGTGGAGAGATACTGACGCACTACAACAAGAGGTGACATTGTGCCTGTGGTAGCCTCGCCACCTTCAGGTGGTTGTGGCTATTCAATCATTTGTTCCATAGCTTCCTAAAAGTTTGAACTTGTAGATTAGTGTACCAGATAAGTTACTAATGAGACAAAAACAAACAAAGTAGGTTAAACGTTTATACATAACTTATTTTGGTGAACTACTGTAATACATTAGCATTTATTGTAGTGCCAACTACATAATAAAATCACTTTCGGAACATATGTCCATGTATCATGCCTACTGCATTGTCTATTTCCTCACATTCATTGACATCTAAGGATAAAGAGACATGGTTTAAAGTAGGATGAACATAGTATGACATCATTCATATCATGGGCAAACAGATATAAAACAAATGGGCTATTTTATCATTGTGTGCGCACGTGAACATAACAACTAGATTACAGATCAAGACCAAAAGAATATCCTTCATCTCTTTTAGACCATGCAAGGTGAAATGATACATTAAGACAACTGTGTATAAAAGTGAACAGAGTAATGACATTGGCTGCAAACCAAGTAGTTAAATGAACACATCACGGTACCAATCAGTTCAAGGCAGGAGGAGTAAGGACTTACAATAGCGGCTAGAACTGGTGTGCTCATGCCCTTCATCTTGCTGGTGTGGCAATCCTTAAAGATTTGCACTGCATTCGGTTCAGGTTCTTTTTGGTTCGCACGGGCTTTCCTCTGTATTTGGAACAAGTCAACATAGATACGATAATATGGCACACAAAAAAGAAGGAAGTAGCAACTATTTACAAGAGCCTCGCAGTGTGCAATATAGCTACGAGATCCTGTTGTCTGTTGGAATTTCACTTTAGAACGGTTGGTTTTGTTCTTCAAACAGTTAGCCTAGAAGAAGATACACTTGTAAGGCACATACATAAATACAAGTTGAATATGTGGTCTGAACAAATATATATAGCCTACCTGATACTTTGGATCAGACCAGTGTTTAATGAGGGCTGTCCAGTCTTCATCTGTAATATATTCCACTGGAGATGTTTGGGCGATTTCATTGTTAGCCTTGCCTTCAAAGTGAGTTTTTCTAAGGTGATACCGAATGTCATAGAGCAGACTAAAAAAACACGAGGGCATGCTTGTTTATTTGCATCATCTTTTGAATCCAACTTGAACCTCATCTGTTGAAAAAAGAATGTAAGTCTTATTAGGAGGAAGCTAGAAAGTATGGGACAGAGCAAGACAATATTACAAATTGCGACGAATAACATTACTTACGGATAAATGATCAAGGAAGGTGTTCAACTCGGTATCGTCTTTCTCATTCCTATATTGGATCCATGTTGGGAGGATACGTGCATGACACCTACCGGCAACGGCTGCCTCTGATACTAACTTAGCTGACTCTGTAGCATCACCTGGCCTTTTTAAACTTGCCTCAAAATGGATCTCCATTCTTCCTCCTTTAGATTTTGTTAATCTGTCAAGAATTATCCCTAATGTCTGCTTTCGCTATGCCGTGGTGCTAGTTCAACAACGAATATGGAAAGTGTTAGTGCACATCAAACTGTGAGAGTACATATAAAGGAGCATCCAACTACAACTTGACTCGGTCAGGTACCGTCTTAGTGCACGTATGAACAGTTTGTGTTAAATAAAATGGGGGTATTCGGGATGACACATTAGAGTTCTCACAAGAGTTCGAAGAAATTTAGAAAAATCATATTTTTAGGACTTTAGAAAGCCCTTTTATGACGGTGTAGGGGAGAGAAGTTCTTGGGACTCTTCTAGAGTTGCTCAATGGAGAAAACAAGGGGATCTGAGCATTTGTCGTGGTTATAAGCACCGATAGAAATGACATAGTAGACATGGACCACAATCTCTTTCGTTGAGTTCAGCTGAGCTAGATTAGACTGTTTTAGATTTACTAGAGATTATTATTTATATGAGTGTGAGCCCATAATTCTATGTAGAGCAGACTGAAAAACATGAGTGCTTGCTTGTTTAGTTGCATCATCTTTCGGATCCAACTTGAACCTCATCTGTTGAAAAAACAATGTGAGTCTTATTAGGAGGAAGCTAGAAAGTACGGGACAGAGCAAGACAATATTACTAATTGCGATGAATAACATTACTTACGGATAAATGGTCAAGGAAGGTGTTAAACTGGGTATTGTCTTTCTCAATCCTGTACTGGATCCACGTTGGGAGGATACTGCAGACTAAGGCATAGCCTAGTGGTGGGAAGGGGCTGATGCCTTCCCACCCACCCAGGTTCAAGGCATGGTACTTGCAATTTGGGTTTGTTGCACCAATTATACTGTAGGGGGTTCCCTTACAGTCTTTCTATCAAAAAAAAAACGTTGGGAGGATACGTGCATGACACCTAACGGCAACGACTGCCTCTGATACTAAATTGCCTGACTCTGTAGCATCAAATGGCCTTTTTAAAACTGCCTCAAAATGGATCTCCATTCTTCCTCCTTTAGATTTTGTTAATCTATCAAGCATTATCCCTGATGTTTCTGCTTGCGCCGTGGTGCTAGTTCAACAACGAATATGGAAAGTGTTAGTGTACATCAAACTGTGAGAGTACATATAAAGGATCATGCAACTGCAACTTCACTCGGCCAGGTACCGTCTTGGTGTTGATGCTCATGAGGTTCATCTGATCTTGCCAAGTCCTGTCGTGTCAGTAGTGCTTCGGAAGTAGTGTTAGGTGTGAAGGCAGCTTGGGAACTGGCCAGTTCTGGAGCAAACGAACGAGTAACTCGTTGAGACGTTGGTACAGTTGAAGCGGATGCTGCAGCTGGTGGAGGAGGTGATATTGTGTTTGTAGATTTAGCCGGTGGACTTGGACCTTCTACTGCACTATAAGTACCAGCAGAATCTCGACGACAGATCCTTTTCCATTTCACCCGACGAGTAACAGCACTCCCTACTACATTATTTTCCTTGCTCTTTTTTGACTTTGCCATGTCAAGCCGTACCCACAACACAAAAGAATAAAATCGGTCTTCAGAACTCATTGATGCATGATAAAGAAAAGCAAAACTTTGATGTAAGACAACCGTATGAGGATGGAATATGTAAGAAAAACAGGACGGCATGACATATTCACAGCTACGATGTGCAAACTAAGCAGAAGGATTTTCAAGAAAATAGAAGTAATGCAAGCTAGACACCATATGAAAGATGCAACCAATATTACTCTGCCAAGTTAAAAGTGTCTTGTCATAAGTGGCAATTCGAAAAATTAGAAGCAAGACAACGAGAAATCAATGCAAGATGCAACCACTATCAAACGCCATGTTAAAAGCGCCCAATCATGAGTGGTGATGCGGGATACACAACAAAGTACTTTGATGTAAGAACATGGTATGATAGATAGATGCAGTATATTTTAGACACAGAAAGCCATGTCATATGCACATGTATAACGTATAAACTTAGCAGGTGCAATTTAATCAAAATAGAAGAAATATAGGCTAGACAACATATGCAACATGAAACCAATTATCACACTATCAACTTAGAGCAAGCACCTGCGATGGTGGAGTACGGGATATGAACTCATCATGTAGACTTGGGACTTCAACTTCATTAGTAGTACCAGTGGCAAATCCAGAGAGTCTCTGTTTGCGTCGGTGCGGAGGACCACCAACATCCCCTAACTTACTCTTTTCCTTCCTATTTTCTGATATTGCCTTATGAAGTCAAAACCACAAGAAGATGAATAAAATTAGCTCTGCATAACTGGTTGATGCATGATACAGACGAACACTACTTTGATGTAAGGCAAGCGCAGGATAGGAGGATGGAGTATATACAAAAAAGACATCATTTCATATTCACACGTACGATAGGAGGATGGAATATGTATGAAAAAACAGTAAGCGGAAGGCAATTCAACAAAATTAGAAGAAGTGAAAGCTAGGCACCATATGAACATGCAACCAATATCACTCTATCAGGTAAAAAGTGTCTCGTCGTAAGTACCATTTCAAGAAATTAGAAGCAGTACAAGCTAGAAGACAATGCAAGATGCAACCTACATCACAGTCCGAAGTTAAATGTGTCTTATGGGTAAGCAATCATTGCAGGTATAAGTTGTAAGCTACGCAGATGCAATTCAACATAATCAGAAGCAATACAAACTAGACATCATACGGAAAACACAACCACATATAACAGTTCCAAGTAAGAGCAAGCACCTGTGATGGTGGAGTAGGGGAGATGTGCTCATCATGTACACGTATGTTCTAGAAACAGGAACACATGTCATATTCACAGGCATTATGTGTAAAGTAAGCAGATGCAATTCAAGTTAGAAGTAATACAAGCTAGATATCATATACAACATGCAACCACATATAATAGTGCCAAGTTAGATCAAGCACCTGTGATGGTGGAGTAGGGGAGATGTGCTCATCATCTACACAGCTACGTTGACTGTCCAACCTCTTGTTGTCTTGTGAATCTTGTTGGGAGGATGGCGGAGTAGAATCTGTAGAGACCCCCTGTTTGAGTTGCTCCGAAGGACCACCATCATCCACTACTGGACTAATTTCCTTCAGCTGTAATAATTTTGAATTGTGAAGTCAAACCGACAAGAAAAAGGAATAAAATTCGCTCTTCAGAACTCATTCATGCATGATACTGACGAACACTACTCGGATGAAAGGCAATCACATGATGCGAGGATGGAATATGTATGAAAAACAGGATGGCATGACATATTCACACCTATGATGTGGTAACTAAGCAGAAGACATTTCAACAAATTAGAAGCACTGCAAGCTAGACACCATATGAAAGATGCAACCAATATCACTCTGCCAAGTTCAAACTGTATGGCGTTTCAACAAATTAGAAGCAGTACATGCTAGAAATCATATGCAAGACACAACCAATATCACAAGCGACTTAAAGGTGCCTTATATAAGTTACTGATGCGGGATATGCAAGAACAGTAGTCTGATGTAGAAACAGGAACACATGTCATATTCACAGGCATTATGTGTAAAGTAAGCAGATGCAATTCAACAAAGTTAGAAGCAATACAAGCTAGGCATCATACGCAACATGCAACCACATATAATAGTGCCAAGTTAGAGCAAGCACCTGTGATGGTGGAGTAGGGGAGATGTGCTCATCATCTACACAGCTACGTTGACTGTCTAGCCTTGTGTTGTCTTGCGAATCTTGTTGGGAGGATGGCGGAGTAGAATATGTAGAGAACCTCCATTTCAGTTGCTCGGAAGGACCACCATCATCCACCACCATCATCCAATGCCTTGCCAATTTCCTTCAGCTTTATTGATTTTAGATTGTGAGGTCATACCGGCAAGAAAAAGGAATATAATTCGCTCTTCAGAACTCATTCACACATGATACTGACGAACACTACTCTGATGAAAGGCAAAGTCATGATACGAGGATGGAATATGTACGAAAAAATGGACGGCTTGACATGTTCACACCTATGATGTGGTAACTAAGCAGAAGGCACTTCAACAAATTAGAAGCACTGCAAACTAGACACCATATGGAAGGTGCAATCAATATCACTCTGCCAAGTTAAAACTGTCTCGTCATAGGTGGCGTTCATCAAACTAGAAGCAATACATGCTAGAAATCATATTCAAGACGCAAACCAATATCACACTACCAACTTAAAGGTGTCCCATCATAAGTGACTGATGCAGGATACACAAGAAGAGTAGTTTCATGTAAGAACATGGTGTGATAGACAGATATAGTATGTACCAAAAACAAGCGTGTCATATTCACATGTATCATGTGTAAGCTAAGCAGATGCAATTTACACTAATTAGGAGCAATACAAGCTAGACACCATATGCAACATGTAACTAGATATCACACTGCCAAGTTAGAGCAAGCACCTTGGATGGTGGAGTAGGGGAGCGGAGACTTGGACCTTGTAATGCACTATCAGTACAAGGAGAATAGGTACAGATGCTCCGTTTACATTGCTGCAGAGGACCACCATCATTGCCTTCCTTACTCTTTCCTTCCTCTTTCTTGGTTTTGCCTTGTCAAGTCAAACCCACAATAAAAAGGAATAAAATTTGCTCTTCAGAACTCATTGATGCATGATACTGACGAACACTACTTTCATGTAAGGCAGCCGCATGATAGGAGGATGGAATATGTATGAAAAACAGGACGGCGTGACATATTGACATGTATGATGTATAAAGTGTAAACTAAGCACAAGGTGCTTGAACTTGTTAGAATCAATGCAAGCTAGAAACCATATGAGAGATGAAACCAATATCACTCGCCTAATTAAAAGGGTGCCCTAACAAATGTATTTGACCAAATTAGAAGCAATACATGGCAACAAAGCTAGAAATAATATGCAATATGCAACTAATAAAGGTGACTCATCGTAAGTGATTGATGCAGGATACAGAAGAGAGGTAGTTTCATGTAAGAACAAGGTTAACACATAGATGTAGTGTGTACCAAAAATAGGAAGGCATGTCATATTCACAGGTATAGTGTGTAAACTAAGCAGATGCAATTTACCCTAATTAGAAGCATTACAAGCTAGCTAGACACCGTATGCAACATGCAACCACATATCACACTTCAAAGTTAGAGCAAGCACCTGTGATGGTGGTGTAGGGGAAGTGCGGTCTTCAAGTACAGATCTACATTCAATGTCTTCATTTAGGCTTGCTGTTTATTGAGAGTCATGTGGAGAGGATGAAATTGCATTCTTTATAAGAGTAGCGCGTCTCATATTAACCCGCGCGCGTGACTATCTCATCATAAGCGATAGATGCAGGATACACAAGAACAGTAGTTTGATGTAAGAACATGGTGTGATAGGAAGATGTAGTATGTACCAAAAACAGGAAGGCGTGTCATATTCACATGTATAATGTGAAGCTAAGGTGATGAAATTTAACAAATTAGGAGAAATACAAGCTAGGCACCATATGCAACATGCAACCAGATATCGCACTGCCATGTTAGAGCAAGCACCTTGGGTTGTGGAGTAGGGGAGATGAGATTTGGAACTAGCACTGCCCTACGAGTAGCAGGAGAATCTGCAGAGATCATCTGTTTCGGTTGCTCCAGAGGGCTACCATCATTCCGTGCCTTCGTCCTTTCAGATTTTGCCTTGTCAAGTAAACACACAAGAAAAAGGAATGAAATTCGCACTTCCAAATTCGTTGATGCATGATACTGACGAACACAACTTTTATGTATGGCAACCACATTGTAGGAGGATGGAATATGTATGAAAAACGCTAAGGTAAGGCATTTCAACAAATTGGAAGCAATGCAATCTAGACACCATATGAAAGATCCAACCAAAATCACTCTACCAAGTTAGATGTGTCTCATTATAAGTGGCACTTCAACAAATTAGAGGCAATACATGTTTGAAATGATATGCAAGATGCAACCAATATTACATCACAACTTGAAGGTGTATCGTCAAGTGATTGATGAGGGATACACAAGAAAAGTAGTTTGATGTAAGAACATGGTTAATAGAAAGACGTAGTATGTACCAAAAACAGAAGGCATGTCATATTCACAGTATAATGTGTTAACTAAGCAGATGCAATTTACCCTAATTAGAAGCATTACAAGGTAGACACCATATGCAACATGCAACCACATATCACATCGCCAAGTAAGAGGAAGCACTGCGATGGTGGTGTGGGGAATTGCGGTGATCAACTAGAGAGCTATGTTGACTATCTTCATTTAGCCTTGCTGTTTCTTGAGAATCATGTGGGAGGATGACACCGCACTCTTTAAACGAGTAGGGCATCTCACAAGAACTCCACTCGGGTGACTGCCTCATCATAAGTGATTGACGAGGATACAAAAGAGCATTAGTTTGATGTACTAACATGGTTAATAGACATATGTAGTATGTATCAAAAACAGGAAGGCATGTCATTATCAAAGGTATAATGTGTAAAGTAAGCAGATGCAATTTAACCAAATTGGAAGCAATACAAGATAGACACCATATGCAACATGCAACCACATTTGACAAAGCTGGAAGTTAAAGCAAGCACAGGATGGTTGTGTGTGGCAATTGAGATCATCAATGCAGAGCTACGCCATCGTCTCCAATCACGACATCGCACCCATTAGAGCGTCAAACGCTTAGTGCTTATCTTCAATTACACTAGAGCGACTTCCGCCTTTTCTTTTCTGCATTCATCAACACTGCGTCAGAGTCTGAAATACCCATGCATAAAAAAACAATAGTGTGAGTATGGGTGAAGTGTGTGCACAATAGTACAGTGTAAAGGTAGCAGATAGCAGGTCGGTGAGAAATAAATGATGGGAGACATATGATAGCTCTACAACATGCATGGCACACTAAATTACTACAGGATTCTATGAAAATAACAGTCGACTGAAAACAAATAGGTCAGTCCATTTTTTCTGCACCGTCCATGTACAAAGAGCGGGCAAATTGCCTTCATCTACCTCCAGCCTGTCAGTGTTGACGATCTTCCTCGAAATGCCAGCGACCACCGGCCCAATATTCCTCCCCTGCCTGCGCCCTTCCCTCGACCTCACCGCACCGCCGTGCTTGGCACCGCCCCCCGGCCATCCATTCAAGCCCCGCCGACCTCCAGATCGGGTGCAAGCAGCTCCTAAGCCCCACACCCGTATGAAAGACACTGATGCACCGCTTCCCCGGGGAACAGGCGGACTAGGTGCTCCGCGCGCCTAAGCGGGTGCTGCTTCTTTTAATTTTGGTTTGACTAACCCTGAATTGAAATCCAGGCGGGCTACTGACCTCTAGCAAAGGTGAAATAGTAAAGGGAGGAAACCTTGTGCATTTAGTATCACAAAGAAGATGAAGTAAGAAGCGCTCAACTAGTTTCTTTCGTGGGATGAATACGGTGTGAATAGAGACGTAAGATTTGCACGAATAAGGGAAGAGGAGTACCTCTTTCCGCTGGCAGTGCTGTGTCCTCCTTCTGTTTTTCCAACGATCTTCTTGTGGTTCACAGGAAATGGGAAGTTGTGGAGGACGGTGGAGCCTTGGACGAACCCATGGCCAAGTTGTTGAGTGTGGTGCGGTGGCCGTCCGTCAGCGGCGGGGAGCCAGATTCGAGGCGGAGAATGACGGCGTAGCCAGAATAGCTCCTATGCGGTGGACGGTTGCGAAAGTGGAGCAGCAACAGTGAGGCGCAGGACGGCGTGGTCGGAGTGGTTCTGGTACGGCGCATGTCAGCGTCGGCGTCGTGGAGGCAGCTCTGCCTCGGCTTCAGCTACTAAGTCCTTGAGAGCGTTGCGGTTGCGGTTGCGTTGGACGATGATGTCGGGGTACCGGCTTCGGCGTGATGGAGGAGGGCGGCGGTGGATTGGCCGCTATGGGGTGGAGGACAGAGGAGGCTGGGGTTTCGCGGCTGGTGGAGAGGGCGTTTTGGCGCCCACAGAGTATGAATGGGAACGGAGGGAGGTGGGGAACTAAGGGGGAACAATGTTTCGGTTTGAGACGCGCTGGTTTGAAATTTGGGGAAAGTTACAAACTTTGCCCCCATCTAAAATTTCGGACATATTGCGGGTTGGGGGTAGGACAGTAATCTCAGGTGTCCCAAATGTGGGCGGGATAGATTTCGGCCGAGCGCATGGGTGTTTAAGCGCCCACGGCGTAAATGCTTCTCGGATGCGGTTGAGACTGGCGTCTTGGTGAAGTTACAACCCTACCCCAGTTTAGACCTTTGGACATCGGGCCGATAGGCTACACGGGCCAGAGTCAGGACGGTAATTTCCTACCACCAAACATTAGTCCCATGTTCGGGTGACCACAGCCTATTTGGTAACCGCTCAATATTTGGGAGCGTACATTAATGTTTTTGGTTCTCTTGAATTAAACTTTCAGGATTTGTCAAACTTCACAAATCTTTACTCTTGAAAATCCTAAAGCTACGATTATTTTGGAATGGAGGGGGTACATTTGAATATACATTGTACACGAGTATATATTAAAAATATGCAACTTACCTCGCTCATGCATTGTTCCGATATAATCTCCTTGGTTGCAAAAAAGTTAGATATGCGTATGAATATATATAGCATGTTCAAACTCATAACAAATATTGATGCCCCCTTTTACATCTGATTTACAAATGCCATTATCTCGGGTTCAAATAGATGAATGCACTTCCTATGAATTCGAATCTTCGAAACCCCCGTTATGCTGAATTCGACATGTATTCTATTTCGTAGCTAGCAATTTGGAATGTATCCATGCAAGTGACAAATGTATAAAGTGCTTCACACTAACAACATGGAGTGCACTAATTAATGTTTATATATGAATTGCAAAAGCATCCATTGCGTGTATTTCAAACCGCTCTCACTCTATGGATCGATAATATGAAATAAACACATGCACATGCTAGAATCCAATAGAGTATGGGTGTCTGATAGACCGATTTTCGTCCATACACAATTTGCAAAATTCATGATCTCACCCAAAAATAATAATGCCATTTATATTTTAATTTAATGCATAGAACCGCCTTTTACACGTAGATGCACTATGCCTCAGCCCGTTCTCACAAACGCGTTATATATCTCTCTATCTAACGCATAAGTGCACACACTTTATATGCATCGGCATTTCTCTTTCGCACATGCTCACAATCTCTCTCAGAGTGTCGGGGTGTCTCACGCACATGCTCTCTCTGTTTCTCTCTCTCTCTTTCTGACTACTATGTACCACTCTTTTCACTACTCTCAGTTGGAAAACACTATTTCTCTCACATGCATATATACACACGCATGGTCTCTACTAGCCCTCTATATGCACATATATGTGCCTACGTGTCTCCCGCACGCACATTTGTTTAGGCCTCTCTCGCACACATTGCCCCCCCCAAGACACACCTCTCTCTTAGTAGTTGGCAGATATGATTTCATCATATCATTTGGTAGGATATCCCTGACTGTTAGGTTGGATGGTAATACGAGGCAAAGTTTTACCCTAGTTCGGACCCTTGCAGTTGAAGAAAGAGCCTACTCCTGGTACTGTATATTAGTGATAGGGGTGTGTACAAAGTACACGTGAATACCAGGCATTGTGCCTGTGTGTATACTATCGATGAACTAGCCCCCAAGCTTCTATAACATACTGGGGGCCTAGGGTTACAAATCATATATAATCGGCTTATCACCAGTGGGGATAGAGTCCTCCGCGACTCTGGTAGCTTCGTGTTGTACGCCGAGTCCTCCACATGGGTCTTCGTATAACGCGTCTCGGTCCAACCTATATGTGGCGCAGGATGGAACTGACCCATGAGTCTTCATGTTGACCCACCACAACTAGAAATGATGTGCCCACCACACAACACACGCAATCGGCCACTAAGAAAATAAGCATATACAATAGTACAATGGTATCTAGCTCACGATACGTCTCCATATTTTGTTGATGACACTGACGGACTTTGCATTTGATGCGTGCTCCGTATTTTGTTGACGACACTTACGGTCATTGTATTTGAAGCGAAAGCACGATATGGTCACTGGACTTCAGAATAATCTCATCACGATCACCACATACATTTTGTCGTGCTAACCAACATGTAGTTGGATGGTTAGGAGGACAGTGGTTTCTCGAGCCCACCAAGGTTAAAGTTCGGTGCTTGCATTTATCTTGTGTTAATTTCAGTATTTTCCGGCGATGTGCGTTCAGTGGGAGGAGACATTCCACTCGACTACGAGGCACCTATGGTGACTTCATAAAATCTCAAGATCATATATGCTAGCCCACTCTATCGAAGGTGCTCATAGGGGTAGGGTCCGCGTGTGTGCGCTTATAGCGATGAGTGCTTGCGCGTATATATGAGCCCTTGCGTTTGTACCGTGTTAAACAAATACATTTCATGATTATACGGTCACTTGCTCACCCGTACAACTCCGTATTTTGTTGATGACACAATCAGTTGACCAGTCAAACGTTCCATGCGGCGCAACTAGTGTTGCACCATCGGGGCGCGTAACCATGGGGCCCACCTGTCAGCCCGTATATGAAAGAAAGAAATGGTAGTTTGAGTCTGTACTATGTTAATAAAATAGGAGTGCATTTTAGGGTGATCACCACGGCTCACCATACAGCTCCGTAATTTGTTGATAACACGATCAATCGACTACCAAACAGTCCACATTCAAGAGCGCACATTACCATAGGGCCCACCCACAACAAGATATATGAAGGACACAAATGGTAATAAATTAGTGGTCGGTGGGTATTCGAAGTCGTGAGACCTCTGGTTGGCAGTCGCCGGCGGTTGGGGGGCGTTGATTGGGCGGTGGGGTGGGGATCGCCGAAGAAAAAGCTCGGCGCAGGGGGGCCTAGAGGGATGGCTCTGTGCGGCGGTGGACCGGCGGTGGGGAGTGGATTCGGGGAGGGTGGGGCAGTGTGGTGGCGTGGGCAGCCGCTGGGCGGGGGGCGCGGTTCGCCGGTGGTGGTGGCGGCTCGTGGGGTGGAGTTTGATGATAAACCGAGGCCCTTGATTTCGTGATCCAACGATCGTAAATCTAATGACCAGAGATGAAAAGGTTAGTCGATCGACGTAGCCTCACCCTCACGCACACATGCACGCACGCAAGACACGACGCATGCAAAGCGCAACATCGACACATACACATGCACTCATGAACACACACACGCACGCACCCATGCATGCAACATCAAACGCACTTTGCACGCACGCAACACTCGCGACGCTGCATGCACACAAAGACACAACGCAAGACACACGCCAACTTATACGCATGCACCCTTTGTTAAGGACATGGATTGTTACGGGTATTAATCAATCTTATCTGTGATAAGCAGAACATTGATGTTTGCAGCGGTCTTTATGAATCACAACGTATCGAACGGGCTATCAACATAGTAGGCTTATCTACATGAAAAAGATGATGTCACACTCAATGAACAATCATCGGCTTATGAAATGCCCGCTTCTGACTGCCCTGGCCCACCAAAGGTTCCTCTGTTGTGTGCTGCATGCGTTGGGTCACTGACATGCAGGCCATGTACCCAAAGAGCCCACACGTTAGTGGAAGAACAGTGCGGTGTCCTAGGTCAGAGTCGAGGGCTCCACTCGCTGCAGGCCCGGATGAACACGCCTCCTTGCCGCATTCAAACGCCTCGATGAAACCCGCCTGTGTGGAAGCCGAGAAACCCACTCTGGACACACGTCCGTTCATGACTGGGTCGGCATTAAATGCAACGCCGGCTGAGCTCCTCCCATCCGTCGTCTATTTAATCTCCTATTTAAACGAGGCCAAACGCCGGCCAAGAATCACACACCTTTGCCTCTCCCCTATCTCCTCCTTCACCATTTTGTCCACTCTTACAATGGCTTAAGAAGAATAGTTATTCCGCATCCAAGCCGGCTAGGTAGCCCGCCAGATACGAGCTATGAGCTTAGTGATCCACCTCCCTCCCCTCGCCCAACGGAACCAGTTGCCGCCCCAAGCAGGCGCACGGTTCAGCAACTCGCTGCTCCAGGCCAGCTCGACGAGGAGCGGCACACGAGCGTCGTTGCTGCCGTCCACGCTGCCGCCTCGTACTGTGTCTCCTGTTTCTATGGCCGAGACTCCCATGCCGGCGGCCGCGCCATGCAAACAGCGACAGAAGCCGGGTGCGCGGAGAGCGATGAGTCGGTGGCCAGCGCCTCCGCGTCCGCCGCCATCATCAAGGAGAAGTAGAACATGGGAGGCCGCCGCCGCTTGGGTCCCATGAAGGCCACTGCAGAGGCGACGCCGGCGTACACATCAGGTGTCTTGCCAGATCCTTTTGTTGCGAGGACCTTCGTCGACCCCGCATGGGCTCCACGGAAGAGGGGAATGTTAGGATGAACTCGAGCCGGTGCCATCCATGGCGAAGTAGTGGCTGGTGATGAACTCGAACCGGTGCCGGCCACCATCATCTTCGGCATCAGCCAATGATACCAGTTGGGCAGTGGGGAAGCGAGCCATCCTTTGCGGTGAAGCATAAACCTCCGGGGCTCCCGACAGTCTGGTGATCGTCTGCCAGACATGAGGAACACAAATCGATCGGTGGGCGACCATTTAGGCCAGGTATTATATACCTGTGCTGTCCAGAACTAGCACCACGTAGTTCATTTGAATGTAATGAAATCCGTCATGTTTGTATGAAAATCCGGTATTTTATATGATTTCCATCGTTGTTTATATGAAATATCAGCTTGTCTACGTGTTTGCGTGAATTTCGTCTGGTTGGTTGAGTTGCTGTCATAATGTGTGCGGCTACGGTTGGATGGCGTAATTTGAGGGTCGCCGGTCGTCTCATGGGCGGCTCGGGCGGCATTGTGGGACAAAAAAACATAGCTCGTGCGAGCTCATCTCCAACGTGTGCGCTGGAGGATGCATGAGCACCCGAGCCATTCCTCGTTCATCGGTGGCAAAGGCACTGGTGGACAAAAGGGTCGCCAATATTTTGGCTACCCCGGGCAAGATCCAAACACCCCCTCCCAACAGATTCAAATACCTCGTTTGCCGTGGAATTTTGCCGTGTGTTGTTTTCATGGACTAGCAAGATGCCCGTGCATTGCACGGAACATCATTTTTTTACAAACTCCCGCATGCATGCAAGGGATAATTAATGTCCTCCTTTGCTAATACTACGAGGCAAACACCATTAATATTGCATCGATTAGTGTTAGTGGTCTTGTATATCTGCAAATTGTAATTTTGATAGTGGCCGCTTGTATATAAAAATGGAGGGAGAAAGATGAGAGATAAGATGAGGAGGAGTGGGGCGTGGTGGTGACTGATGGTCGGACTGGGCGGAGGCATGGGGATGAACGAGGCATTATGTCTAGGTTTGTATCTCTCTCACACACACCCACGTAGGTGGGGGACGTGCACGAAGAGAAGAGGTGCACGCATGATGCACGTACTCCCGTCTCTTTCCCAACCACACCCGCGCGGGTACACGGTGGAGCTCATTTCTGTATGAAAAGGCAGCCCACATGGTAATTTGACACATGTACTAGTTGTCCACTTGGTGGAGGGAGGATCGTCTACACGGGTGAACAAACAAATTGCGACTTGACGTGTTATGTTAAAAAAGAGGCAAACCATGTTGGGCCTACCTTAGAGACAAGGCTCTATACACTGGAGTACTTTTGATGTGTCCCGTCAACTCACAGAACGAGCAGAAGCTTGCTTAGTACGCCGTCTCCCCCGCCCACGGGTGCCGTGGCTCGCAGGATGAGGTGAAGCTTGCTTACGAGTAGTACTAGTAGTAGTACTACTGTACGCCTTATGCCCGCTCCCTCGCCCACGCGCGCGGTGGCTCGCAGGACGAGGAGAAAGTTTTACTACTCCCTCCGTTTACTCCTCGTCCCTACTATGTACCTTGGTTAGAGAGATTATCATATTGTTTGGAATATATATGTCGTTTAGTACTCCCTCCATTTACTTATACAATACCACTATAAAAAAATACATTTTGCATCTATACAAGGCCACAAATAGTAATCGAGACAAAAGTTACTACTCTCTCCTTTCCAGTTTATGGCTCAATTTCAAAATCTCTCCAACCAAGGTAGACGGTGAGTGGTCGAATTAATTTCGTAGTTTGCACAAGTAATTAGTACGCTCATTTTTCTCAAGAAGTTATGTTTCCGAGGCATTAATTAGAATGAATGCATGAATGACCACTAAATTTCCATGAACTTCTACATGCATTGGTGAGTTTCCTCTTGACACTGCTTGCATCGGGTGATCTAACGCACCTCGAAATCCAACATGTGATGGTACTACTACTAGTAGTAGAATTGAGACTTATCAAACGGAAAAACGAATGTTTTTTAGATGAGCCCTATAAACCCTAGTGGGTATGTACTCCGTAAAAACAGATTTTTCCAAAACTAAGTCGCTCCCTTTCATGAATTCTGCAGTATACTCCTCCGTCGACGCTCCCTTTCATGAATTCTGTACTTCCTGTCGCGGACATGTGGGACATATAGCAACCGGGTCGACGTGTCAAGCACCAAATAACAGTGAAGAACAGCAGGGGGGACGCACCCCACTCGTACCGGCCCAGTAGTAGTAATGAGCAATGAGACGTCAAATCACAATGCCGCACCTTCACAGATGGACGAAGCAACCATTATTTCACACTTCGGTTCGCCATCATCTGAAACCACGTAGTATTGCTTCTGCCTCAAGAGGGACACACGCATCGCCTTGGTGCATCATGACACATGGGACCGCATGACAGGCCATGCTCCCCCGCCGATCACTCGGTAAAATCACCTCATTTTTACCATACTTCCTTTGTATCAGTTTACATGGCATGCACGTCGTTCTAGGTTGAGAATTTAGCTGGCTATATATGTGATGAACAATACTCTAGCCTTTTAAAAAATGTATACTTTTGTACAGTAGTTGTATCAATGGATTGCACCATGGAGCAAAAATTGAAATTAAAAAAAAGTGGTACATATAGAGAGCGCTCGTCGCCAAATTATGCATATAGTACTATTACAAAAGCTAGTATGTGCTTAATTGGGGTGCTAAATTCTATTAAAAAAATACTAGTAGTATGTACATACTGAAGAGTTAAAGTAACAAGAAGAAACATAACATAGTTCTGCTGGGGGCTCAGCACAACACACCCCTCAAATTAAACTAAGCACACCTGAAATTAAACTATGCAACTAATCCGGTAGACACTGCATTAGAACCACCATGAGCAACAATACTGACACCTTACTCACTAGGAGTCCTCGTCCACGTCCTCGACTTCGTCCTTGTCCCTCTTCCTCTTGGCCGATACTTCTTTGCTTGAACCGCACACTTGGCTCTTGCTCTTCATCCAACCCTTGTAGATATTGAGACAAAGGTAACCATCCATTGCAGCATAGTGGATGTGGTCTATATCTAGTACATTCCGCTGCCATGCATGACGATGAAACGTGTAATGAGGTTTCTCCAGTTTACCGTACGAAGGATGAACCATGGCTCCTGCTAGGGTCAGCATTGAAGGCTGGCCATCGGAGGGCAGCAGCCGATTCTTCTGGTGGTCGAAGGGGTTGCCTACAACGAGGCCTATCTGACCCAGGACTTCTTTGTTGTTCATAAAGTCTACAGTAACGAATTTGACTAGGTTGCTCTCGAGGAAGTTCTTAAAATCCAGGCATTCAACGTCGGCATGGCATATGTGGTAGACCAAGCGTAAGTCATGCACGCAAACCTGGATCACGGCGGGCTTCTTCCTCTCTTCGTCCTTTAGATCCTTCTCTCATCCCAGGACTGTGGTGTACTCAACATCTAGCCCAGCGACCCACTCATCATCTGAGTTTTCGAACATGCGTGCAGGCGACAAAGGCATCCTTTCACCATCGCGGAAGAACGGGTGTAGATTATGTCAAACTCATCGCCGGTGATGGTTCTAACCTTGTACTCACCACCGATCATGGAGATTTGGGACCCATGGATTTGGGAGGAGGTTTAGGATTAGTGGAACTGCCGTAATGTGAAAGGACGGGACGACTAGGAGCGAACCGCCGTAATATTAAAGGACGTGCGGGGACGAGTAGGAGCGAACTGCCAGCGTGCGAACAACAGGGTAGTGGCTTTCCATTCTCCCATGATACGGGCTTCCGAGTGCCCTTGGATCTGAGATCGAACGGTTGCATGGCGTGATTCTAGACCTAAGGGTGAATATCCTATCCTGGAGGGTTATTCTGCAAATTTTCAGCAACTTAGCATGCGACCGTTTGATCTCAGATCCAAGGGCTGCCAGCAGCCCGTATCATGGTCGCGCCTACCACGACTCGTCGCAGTGCTTTACATGCGCGCGCCTTGGAGATTTAACATGATGCGTTAGGCTATCTGATGTTGGCATGTCATACATAGTCATCACTTAGTCACTCATACTACAACAAGGTTAGCTATAAGGTTGGCTATACGTGTATTTTTTTTACTTCTCTCTATCTCTTTCTTCGTACTCCCTCCGCCCCATAATATAAGAACGTTTTTTACACTAGTGTAGTGCCAAAAACGTTCTTATATTATGGGATAGAGGAGTAGTATTTATTGCATTTGCCAAGGAGTGACCTCTTCCAATGAAATGGTGTGCTTATTAGCTTTTTGTTGCTAAGTTTGCTTCATTTAATTAGCTATAGACTCAAAATTGTCTTTTCACCTAGGTACACGTGCTTAGCACCGTTTCTTCCTTGAGTCACCAAACTAGTCTCTCTCTTCTCGATTAACTTGCCACATTAGACTTTATGACTATGTGCCAAGCTTAGCACCTGTAGGAGCAAGTAAGTACAATAGTGCGCTTTACATGGCATTTTTGCATATGTGGAGGAAAGAGAGGCAAGGAAAAAGTGGAGAAGTGGGCTCTCATGCAAGAGCCAACCTCTACTACATGGTGGAGCATTGGGAGAGGCACCTGTATGGAGGTGGTCAGGAATTGGGAGACTCACGCGGTCGTAGCGCCATAGTTAAAATGATAATGGCAAGTCAAATCACGGGGCCCCACCTGTCCAGTAGTAACTCGCTGCCAAATCACACAGCTCTACGTTTGCAGCAGCCGACTCCCTCATCTTCTCGTATCTCTGTCGAACCAACTAGGCGGAACTGCCCCGCCTACCGCGCAGGAAAATCCCCGCCCTCGACTTTTAAATACAACTACATCTGCTTAAGAATCCAATGATATACTTTTTGTGACATAGTAACTCATATTTAGTTAGTCAAATGTATGACCTAGAACTACGTGCAAGCCCTATAAACCGAGATACCTAAAAATAAAAAACCGAGACGGAGAGGGTAATTCATGTTGGGGAACGTAGTAATTTCAAAAATATTCCTACGCACACGCAAGATCATGGTGATGCATAGCAACGAGAGGGGAGAGTGTGTCCACGTACCCTTGTAGACAGAAAGCGGAAGCGTTAGCACAACGCGGTTGATGTAGTCGTACGTCTTCACGATCCGACCGATCAAGTACCGAACGTACGGCACCTCCGAGTTCAGCACACGTTCAACTCGATGACATCCCTCGAACTCCGATCCAGCCGAGCTTTGAGGGAGAGTTCTGTCAGCACGACGGCGTGGTGACGATGATGATGTTCTACCGACGCAGGGCTTCACCTAAGCACCGCTATGATATTATCAAGGTGGACTATGATGGAGGGGGGCACCACACAGCTAAGAGATCCAAGGGATCAATTGTTGTGTCTAGAGGTGCCCCCTGCCCCAGTATATAAAGGAGCAAGGGGGGAGGCGGCTGGTCTAGGAGGAGGGCGCGCCAAGGGGGGAGTCCTACTCCCAACGAGTAGGACTCCTCCTTCCCTTGTTGGAGTAGGAGAGAAGGAAAGAGGGGGAGAGGAAGAAGGAAAAGGGGGCTGCACCCCTTGTCCAATTCGGACCAGAGGGGGGGCGCGCACGTCCTTCCTTTTGGCCTCTCTCCTCTATTCCCGTATGGCCCAATAAGGCCCATATACTCCTCGGCGAATTCCCGTAACTCTCCGGTACTCTGATAAATACCCGAATCACTCGGAACCTTTCTGATGTCCGAATATAGTTGTCCAATATATCGAACTTTACGTCTCGACCAGTTCGAGAATCCTCGTCATGTCCCCGATCTCATCCGGGACTCCGAACTACCTTCGGTACATCAAATCACATAACTCATAATACAAATCATCATCGAACTTTAAGCGTGCGGACCCTACGGGTTCGAGAACTATGTAGACATGACCGAGACATGTCTCCAGTCAATAACCAATAGCGGAACCTAGATGCTCATATTGGCTCCTACATATTCTACGAAGATCTTTCTCGGTCAAACCGCATAACAACATACGTTGTTCCCTTTGTCATCGGTATGTTACTTACCCGAGATTCGATCGTCGGTATCTCAATACCTAGTTCAATCTCCTTAGCGGCAAGTCTCTTTACTTGTTTCGTAATGCATCATCCCACAACTAACTCATTAGTCACATTGCTTGCAAGGCTTATAGTGATGTGCATTACCGAGAGGGCCCAGAGATACCTCTCCGACAATCGGAGTGACAAATCCTAATCTCGAAATACGCCAACCCAACAAGTACCTTCAGAGACACCTGTATAGTACCTTTATAATCACCCAGTTATGTTGTGACGTTTGGTAGCACACAAAGTGTTCCTCCGGTAAACGGGAGTTTCATAATCTCATAGTCATAGGAACATGTATAAGTCATGAAGAAAGCAATAGCAACATACTAAACGATCAAGTGCTAAGCTAACGGAATGGGTCAAGTCAATCACATCATTCTCCTAATGATGTGATCCCGTTAATCAAATGACAACTCATGTCTATGGCTAGGAAACATAACCATCTTTGACCAACGAGCTAGTCAAGTAGAGGCATACTAGTGACACTCTGTTTGTCTATGTATTCACACATGTATCATGTTTCCAGTTAATACAATTCTAGCATGAATAATAAACATTTATTATGATATAAGGAAATAAATAATAACTTTATTATTGCCTCTAGGGCATATTTCCTTCAGTCTCCCACTTGCACTAGAGTCAATAATCTAGTCCACATCGCCATGTGATTTAACATCAATATTTCACATCTTTATGTGATCAATACCCATAGTTCACATTGATATGTGACCAACACCGAAAGGGTTTACTAGAGTCAGTAATCTAGTTCACATCGCTATGTGATTAACACCCAAAGAGTAATAAGGTGTGATCATGTTTTGCTTGTGAGATAATTTTAGTCAACGGGTCTGTCACATTCAGATCTATAAGTATTTTGCAAATACTATGTCTACAATGCTCTGCACGGAGGTACTCTAGCTAATAGCTCCCACTTTCAATATGTATCCAGATTGAGACTTAGAGTCATCTGGATCAGTGTCAAAAACTTGCATTGATGTAACCATTTACGACGAACCTTTTGTCACCAGCATAATCGAGAAGCATATCCTTATTCCACTAAGGATAATTTTGACCGCTGTCCAGTGATCTACTCCTATATCACTATTGTACTCCCTTCCCAAACTCAGTGGTAGGGTATACTATAGATCTGGTACACAACATGGCATACTTTGTAGAACCTATGGCTGAGGCATAGGGAATGACTTTCATTCTCTTTCTATCTTCTGACGTGGTCAGGCTTTGAGTCTTACTCAATTACACACCTTGTAACACAGGCAAGAACTATTTCTTTGACTATTCCATTTTGAACTACTTCAAAATCTTGTCAAGGTATGTACTCATTGAAAAAACTTATCAAGCGTCTTGATCTATCTCTATAGATCTTGATGCTCAATATGTAATCAGCTTCACCGAGGTCTTTCTTTGAAAAACTCCTTCCAAACACTCCTTTATGCTTTCCAAAAAAATTCTACATTATTTCCGATCAACAATATGTCATTCACATATACTTATCAGAAATGTTGTAGCGCTCCCACTCACTTTCTTGTAAATACAGACTTCACCGCAAGTCTGTATAAAACTATATGCTTTGATCAACCTATCAAAACGTATATTCCAACTCCGAGATGCTTGCACCAGTCCATAGATGGATCGCTGGAGCTTGCACATTTTGTTAGCACCTTTAGGATCGACAAAACCTTCTAGTTGCATCATATACAACTCTTCTTTAAGAAATCCATTAAGGAATGTAGTTTTGACATCCATTTGCCAGATTTCATAAAATGTGGCAATTTGCTAACATGATTCGAACAGACTTAAGCATCGCTACGAGTGAGAAAATCTCAACGTAGTCAACACCTTGAACTTTGTCAAAAACCTTTTTCGACAAGTCTAGCTTTGTAGATAGTAACACTACTATCAGTGCTCGTCTTCCTCTTGAAGATCCATTTATTTTCTATGGCTTTCCGATCGTCGGGCAAGTCAACCAAAGTCCATACTTTGTTCTCATACATGGACCCCATCTCAGATTTCATGGCCTTCAAGCCATTTTGCAGAATCTGGGCTCATCATCGCTTCCTCATAGTTCGTAGGTTTATCATGGTCTAGTAACATGACTTCCAAAATAGGATTACCATACCACACTGGTGCGGACCGTACTCTGGAAGACCTACAGGTTCTGTAGTAACTTGTTACGCCCCGGATCTGATGCGCCAGGTGTCTTCCAGTTATTCGCCGTCGTTGCCATGTCATTTGCTTGCGTGTTGCATTTTGCCATGTCATCATGTGCATTACATTGCATACGTGTTCGTCTCATGCATCCGAGCATTTTCCCCGTTGTCCGTTTCGCAATCCGACGCTCCTATGTCCCCCGGCGCCCCCTTTTACCTCTTTTTGTGTGCGGGTATTAAACATTCTCGGAATGGACCGTGATTTTCCAAGCGGCCTTGGTACACCACCGGTAGACTGCATGTCAAGTTTCGTTCCATTTGGAGGCCGTTTGATGCCCCAACGGTTAACCGCTTAGCCCGAAACCCCCTTTCTCTTTGCAGCCCAACACCCCTCCAAAGTGGCCCAATAACCCATCCAAACCCCCTCCATGCTCTCGGTTGTTCGATCATGATCGTGTGGGCGAAAACCGCTCCTCATTTGGACTCTCCTAGCTCCCTCTACCTATATAAACACCTCCCCCTCCGAAATTCGGGCGAAACCCTAGTCTACTCCTCCCTCTCGCCCGGCGGACATGTCCATGGCCACGGACGAAACCCGCCACGCCCGACCCAGTGAGAGAGCGCCACGTGGCCCGCACCTCCCTCCGCCGCCCGGCCCGCTGCCCTCCGGCCCGGGTCACGCCGCCGCCGCCCATGGCGCCACGCCCGTCGGATCCCACGCCGCTGCTGCGCTCCTCCCTCCGCCCGCGTCCGTCTCCAGCGACCGGCCGCCGCCGCCGCCCAGACGCCGGACCCGCCGCCCTACCTTGGGTCCGTCGCCGCCAGAGGTCACCGCCTCCTGCTCCGCGCCACCGGAGCCGCTCCCCATGGCGACCTCCTCGCCTCAAGGCGCCGCCGCCGCCGGCTGGCGCGCCCCAGACGCTCCTCCCGCCGCCCGGCTCGGCCCCGGCTCGATCCACGCCGGGATCCCCATCCAGATCCGGAAAGGTTGACTTCAAATTTCTTCCAAGTCCCCAGTTCCTTACATTCTGATGCCATGTTTGACCGGCCATATCTCCTAGTATACTGCTCTGTTTTGCATGCATGATATATCAAATTGTTCACCTGGATGTGATCTACATTTGGTTCCATTGTGTCATGTTCATTTGAGCTCATCTTGATGCCCTTATCATCGTTGCAAGAGTGCTATATGATGTTAACTGTTGTCTGTTAACAGAACTTGGTGATTTGTCTTTTTCATTGCATTTTGTGTGTGCATCCTATGAGCTTGATGTATACATATGTTTTGAACTACATCATTCCATCTTTAGAGTGGTGCAATCCATGTATTTTTTTGAGTCTTGTAGTGAGTGCATCGAGCTCGTGAAATAGGGTACTTGCTGTTACTGTTCTGTTAGTCTGAATCTGTTACAACATGATGCTATATAAACCTGCTACTACAAGTCATTCTATGCATAATATGGAGATGTTAACTAAGGATGTTTTGTTATACATGTCATGCCCTATCCTTTCATGTCCCTGGTTGCATTTATAGTGTGCTGTATCTTGTTGTAATCTTGCTCCAAACATGCTAAATAATGTTGCTGTCAGCCTGTTAACATTAAGTTCAGTTTTGCCATGAGCTTTTCTAGTGATCCATGCACCCTATGAACTTGTTCTTGCCATTCTTAGCTTCATAATTATGTCATATTACTGGTGGTTTCATTGTAATGCCATGTATTGCTTTGTGGTGAGTGGTACAAGCTCACCAATATGCCTACTTATCGTGGTTCCTGCCATGTACTGTTATTCTGAATATGTCATATCATTTGCCATGTTTGCATGGATCCTACCATCTTTTCTGCTGATCTTTGGAATTAGTTCAGTAAGGTAGGTTTGTTATTTGTCTTTAGTATTAGCATTCCATGCCTTTGTTTGCCATGTTAAGTTCCTGTAGCATGTTTTTTAATAGCTCTAAACATTGCAACCTGATGTTATTTCTGCTAAGTCTGAAACTGTTATTATTTGCAATCTTGCCATGTCCTTTTGAGCATGTTATAGTATTTTCTGGAGATAGCTCAGTGTTCATGTTTTGTCATGCTTTACCTGTACTTCATGACCATGCATTTTGTTTTCATGTTGTGGTCCTTTAGCTTATTTCTATGATGCTTGCAAGATGCCTAGTTGCTGTTTTGGACAGCTTGTCCTTTAAAACTTGTTTCATGTGTATGTGTTGAACCGTTGCTCCGTTTTGAGTGTGCTCTATATGAAAATTGCTTGTTTTTGCATGAAGTTTCATATTATCATGTTGCATCCTTGTTGTGAGAGTATTTTCTTGATGTTTGTATGCATTTTGCATCAATGCCATGTTTAACTTGTTTTGCTCATATCTTCTAGGCCGTAGCTCCGAACTAAATGAACTTTATATGTAACTTGACTAGAATTTTGTGTAGATTATCTTGGTGCCCTTTAACTTGCTGTTTAACAACTTCAACTTAATGTTTGTTCAGTTCTGGACCAATTTCTAAATTTTCATATGAGGACTTACCGGAATTGCTATATGTTGTTTCCGGCCTCATTTAAACTTGCTTTGATGTGTTGCTCTTGTATGCATCATCTCTTGCCATGAGTAGCTCCATGTAGCTTTGTCATGCATCATGCTTGTTGTGCATCATGTCTTGTCTATGTGTTGTGTGTTTACCTTGTTGTTTGCTTCTTTCCGATTGTGCTCCTTCTCGTTAGTTCCTGTTCGTTGCGATCGTGAGGTTCCGTTCGTCTACGCTTGGTTCGTCTTCATGGCTTCATCTTCTTCATGGACTCGTTCTTCTTCCTTGCGAGATTTCAGGTAAGATGACCGTTACCTTGGATCTCATTACTATCGTTGCTATGCTAGATGCTTCGTTCTATCGCTATGCTGCGCTTCCTATCACTTGTTCTTCAAGCCTCCCCAAATTGCTATGTCAGCCTCTAACCTTTTTCACCCTTCCTAGCAAACCGTTGCTTGGCTATGTTACCGTTTTGCTCAGCCCCTCTTATAGCGTTGCTAGTTGCAGTTGAAGTTGAAGATTGCTCCATGGTGAACAGGATTATGTTGGGATATCACAATATCTCTTATTTAATTAATGCATCTATATACTTGGTAAAGGGTGGAAGGCTCGGCCTTATGCCTGGTGTTTTGTTCCACTCTTGCCGCCCTAGTTTCCGTCATATCGGTATTATGTTCCCGGATTTTGCGTCCCTAACGCGGTTGGGTGATTTATGGGACCCCCTTGACAGTTCGCCTTGAATAAAACTCCTCCAGCAAGGCCCAACATTGGTTTTACCATTTGCCTACCACCCATACCTTTCCCTTGGGAGTAATTAACCCGAGGGTCATCTTTATTTTAGCCCCCCCGGGCCAATGCTTGTCTAAGTGTTGGTCCAAACTAGAGCACCGTGCGGGACCATCCCTTGGCAACTTGGGTTACGTCGGTACCTGTACGCTTCGCTTATCCAGTGTGTCCTGAGAACGAGATACGTGCGACTCCTATCGGGATTGTCGACACATCGGGCGGCTTTGCTAGTCTTGTTTTACCATTGTCGAAATGTCTTGTAAACCGGGATTCCGAGACTGATTGGGTCTTCCTGGGAGAAGGAATATCCTTCATTGACCGTGAGAGCTTGTGATGGGCTAAGTTGGGACACCCCTGCAGGGTATAAACTTTCGAGAGCCGTGCTCATGGTTATGTGGCGATGGGAATTTGCTAATGTCCGTTGTAGATAACTTGACACTTGACTTAATTAAAATGCATCAACCGCGTGTGTAGCCGTGATGGTCTCTTCTCGGCGGAGTCCGGGAAGTGAACACGGTTTTGGGTTATGTTTGACGTAAGTAGGAGTTCGGGATCACCTCTTGATCATTGCTAGCTTCACGACCATCCCGTTTGTTCTCTTCTCGCTCTTATTTGCGTATGTTAGCCACCATATTTGCTTAGTCGCTGCTGCAACCTCATCACTTTACCCCTTCCTTACCATTAAGCTTTGCTAGTCTTGATACCCATGGTAATGGGATTGCTGAGTCCTCGTGGCTCACAGATTACTACAACAACAGTTGCAGGTGCAGGTCTTGCGATGATCATGACGCGAGAGCGATGTTGCTTGTTTTGGAGTTATTCTTTTGCTTCTTCTTCGATCAGGGGATAGGTTCCAGGTCGGCAGCCTAGGCTAGCAGGGTAGATGTCGTTTGAGCTTCTGTTTGTGTTTTCATCCGTAGTCGGATGTTGATCTTATGTATGATGTATTGTTGTATTCTTGCGGCATTTGTATGCCTCTTGTATGTATACCCATCTATTATGTAATGTTGATGTAATGATATCCACCTTGCAAAAGTGATTCAATATGCGGGTCTATCCTTGGTGGGACCTTCGAGTTCCTCTCGGATAGGGTCGCATATTGGGCGTGACATAACTTGATTTGAAGTTTCATGATCATCATCATTAGCTTCCTCACTATTTGGTGTAGCAATCACTGGAACTGATTTCTGTGGTGAACTACTTTCCAATAAGGGAGCAGGTATAGTTACCTCATCATGTTTTACTTTCCTCCCACTCACTTCTTTCGAGAGAAACTCCTTCTCTAGAAAGGATCCATTCTTAGCAATGAATGTCTTGCCTTCGGATCTGTGATAGAAGGTGTACCCAACTGTCTCCTTTGGGTATCCTATGAAGATACATTTCTCTGATTTGGGTTTGAGCTTATCAGGATGAAACTTTTTCACTTAAGCATCGCAACCCCAAACTTTAAGAAACGACAACTTTGGTTTCTTGCCAAACCATAGTTCATATGGTGTCGTCTCAACAGATTTAGATGTTGCCCTATTTAATGTGAACGCAACTGTCTCTAATGCATAACCCCAAAACGATAGTGGTAAATCAGTAAGAGACATCATAGATCGCACCATATCTAATAAAGTACGATTATGACGTTCAGACACACCATTACACTGTGGTGTTTCGGGTGGCGTGAGTTGAGAAACTATTCCGCATTGTTTCAAATGTAGACCAAACTCGTAACTCAAATATTCTCCTCCACGATCAGATCGCAGAAACTTTATTTTCTTGTTATGACGATTTTCAACTTCACTCTAAAATTCTTTGAACTTTTCAAATGTTTCATACTTATGTTTGATTAAGTAGATATACCCATATCTGCTTAAATCATCTGTGAAGGTGAGAAAATAACAATACCCGCCGCGAGCCTCAACATTCATTGGACCACATACATCAATATGTATGATCTCCAACAAATTAGTTGCTTGCTCCATAGTTCCGGAGAACGGCGTTTTAGTCATCTTGCCCATGAGGCATGGTTCGCAAGTACCAAGTGATTCCAAAAGTCCATCAGTATGGAGTTTCTTCATGCGCTTTACACCAATATGACCTAAACGGCAGTGCCACAAATAAGTTGCACTACCATTATTAACTTTGCATCTTTTGGCTTCAATATTATGAATATGTGTATCACTACGATCGAGATTCAATAAACAATTTATATTGAGTGTATGACCATAGAAGGTTTTATTCATGTAAAGAGAATAACAATTATTCTTTTACTTAAATGAATAACCGTATTGCAATAAACATGATCAAATCATATTTATGCTTAATGCAAACACCAAATAACATTTATTTAGGTTCAACACTAAACCCGAAAATATAGGGAGTGTGCGATGATGATCATATCAATCTTGGAACCACTTCCAACACACATCGTCACTTCACCCTTAACTAGTCTATGTTCATTCTGCAACTCCCGTTTCGAGTTACTACTCTTAGTAACTGAACTAATATCAAACACCGAGTGGTTACTATGAACACCAGTAAAGTACACATCAATAATCTGTATATCAAATATACCTTTGTTCACTTTGCCATCCTTCTTACCTGCCAAATGTTTGGGGTAGTTCCTCTTCTAGTGACCATTCCTTTGCAGTAGAAGCACTCAGTTCCATGCTTGGGTCTAGCTTTTAGGCTTCTTCATGGGAGTGAAAACTTGCTTGTCATTATACTTGAAGTTCCCTTTCTTTCCCTTTGCCCTTTTACTTGAAACTAGTGGTCTTTTCAACCATCAACACTTGATGCTCTTTCTTGATTTCTACCTTCGTCAATTTCAGCATCACGAAGAGCTTGGGAATCATTTCCGTTGTCCCTTGCATATTATAGTTCATCATGAAGTTCTAGTAACTTGGTGATAGTGACTAGAGAACTCTGTCAATCACTATCTTATCTGGAAGATTAACTCCCACTTGATTCAAGTGATTGTAGTACTCAGATATTCTGAGCACATGCTCACTAGCTGAGCAATTCTCCTCCATCTTGTAGGCAAAGTACTGTCAGAGGTCTCATACCTCTCGACATGGGCATGAGTATGAAATACCAATTTCAACTCTTGGAACATCTTATATGCTACGTGACGTTCAAAACATTTTTGAAGTCCCGCTTCTAAGCCGTAGAGCATGGTGCACTAAACTATCAAGTAGTTATTATACCGAGCTTTGTCAAACGTTCATAAGGTCCGCATCTGCCCCTGCAATAGGTCTGTCACCTAGCGGTGCATCATGGACATAATTCTTCTGTGCAGCAATGAGGATAATTCTCAGATCACGGATCCAATCCGCATCATTGCTACTAACATCTTTCAACTTAGTTTTCTCTAGGAACATATCAAAAATAAAACAAGGGAGCTACACGCGAGCTATTGATCTACAACATAGATATGCAAATACTACCAGGACTAAGTTCATGATAAATTAAAGTTCAATTAATCATATTACTTAAGAACTCCCACTTAGATAGACACCCCTCTAATCATCTAAGTGATCACGTGATCCAAATCAACTAAACCATGTCCGATCATCACGTGAGATGGAGTAGTTTTCAATGGTGAACATCACTATGTTGATCATATCTACTATATGATTCACGCTCGACCTTTCGGTCTCAGTGTTCCGAGGCCATATCTGTTGGGGAACATAGTAATTTCAAAAAAATTCCTATGCACGCGCAAGATCATGGCGATGGCATAGCAACGAGAGGGGAGAGTGTTGTCCACGTACCCTTGTAGACCGTAAGCGGAAGCATTATGACAACGCGGTTGATGTAGTCGTACGTCTTCACGATCCGACCGATCCAAGCACCGAACGTACGACACCTCCGAGTTCTACACATGTTCAGCTCGATGACGATGCCCGGACTCCGATCCAGCAAAGTGTCGGGGATGAGTTCCGTCAGCACGACAGCGTGGTGACAATGATGATGTTCTACCGACGCAGGGCTTCGCCTAAGCACCGCGACGATATGACCGAGGTGGATTATGGTGGAGGGGGGCACCGCACACGGCTAAGAGATCCAAGGGATCAATTGTTGTTCTGCCTAGAGGTGCCCCCCGCCCTGTGATATAAAGGAGCAAGGGGAGGGGCAGCCGACCTAGGGGGGCGCGCAAGGGGAGTCCTACTCCCACCGGAGTAGGACTCCTCCTTCCTTGTTGGAGTAGGAGAAGGGGAAAGAGGGGAGAGGAGGAAGGAAAGGGGCCGCACCCTTGTCCATTCGGACTAGAGGGGGCTGCGCCTCCTTCCTTTGGGCCTCTCTCCTCTATTCCCGTATGGCCAATAAGGCCCATATACTCCCGGCGAATTCCGTAACTCTCCAGACTCAAAAATACCCGAATCACTCAAACCTTTACTTAACTCCGAATATAGTCATCCAATATATCGATCTTTACGCCTAGACCATTTCGAGACTCTCGTCATGTCCCCGATCTCATCCGGACTCGAACTCCTTCGGTACATCAAAACTCATAAACTCATAATATAACTGTCATCGAAACCTTAAGCGTGCGGACCCCACGGGTTCAAGAACAATGTAGACATGACCGAGGCACGTCTCCGGTCAATAACCAATAGCGGAACCTGGATGCTCATATTGGCTCCTACATATTCTACGAAGATCTTTATCGGCCAAACCGCATAACAACATACTTTGTTCCCTTTGTCATCGGTATGTTACTTGCCCGAGATTCGATCGTCGGTATCCAATACCTAGTTCAATCTCGTTACCGGCAAGTCTCTTTACTCGTTACGTAATGCATCATTCCGTAACTAACTCATTAGCTACATTGCTTGCAAGGCTTATAGTGATGTGCATTACCGAGAGGGCCCAGAGATACCTCTCCGACAATCGGAGGGACAAAACCTAATCTCGAAATACGCCAACCCAACATGTACCTTTGGAGACACCTGTAGTGCTCCTTTATAGTCACCCAGTTACGTTGTGACGTTTGGTAGCACCCAAAGTGTTCCTCCGGTAAACGGGAGTTGCATAACCTCATAGTTACAGGAACATGTATAAGTCATGAAGAAAGCAATAGCAACATACTAAACGATCAAGTGCTAGGCTAACAGAATGGGTCATGTCAATCACATTATTCTTCTAATGATGTGATCCCATTAATCAAATGACAACTCTTTTGTCCATGGCTAGGAAACTTAACCATCTTTGATTCACGAGCTAGTCAAGTAGAGGCATACTAGTGACACTATGTTTGTCTATGTATTCACACATGTATTATGTTTCCGGTTAATACAATTCTAGCATGAATAATAAACATTTATCATGATATAAGGAAATAAATAATAACTTTATTATTGCCTCTAGGGCATATTTCATTCAGTCTCCCACTTGCACTAGAGTCAATAATCTAGTTCACATCGCCATGTGATTTAACACCAATATTCACATCTGTATGTGATTAATACCCATAGTTCACATCATCATGTGATCAACACCCAAAGGGTTTGTTCACATCGCTATGTGATTAACACCTAAAGAGTACTAAGGTATGATCATGTTTTGCTTGTGAGAGAAGTTTAGTCAACGGTCTCATCATATTCAGAGTCGTATGTATTTTGCAAATATTCTATGTCCACAATGCTCTGCACGGAGCTACTCTAGCTAATTGCTCCCACTTTCAATATGTATCCAGATTGAGACTTAGAGTCATCTGGATTGGTGTAAAAGCTTGCATCGTTGTATCTTTTTACGACGGGCTCTTTTATCACCTCCATAATCGAGAAACATCTCCTTAGTCCTCACTAAGGATATTCTTGACCAATGTCCAGTAATCTACTCCTAGATCACTATTGTACTCCCTTGCCAAATTTAGAGCAAGGTATACAATAGGTCTGGTACATAGCATAGCATACTTTATAGAACCTATGACTGAGGCATAGGGAATGACGTTCATTCTCTTTTCTATTTTCGCCGTGGTCGGGATTTGAGTCTTACTCAATTTCACACCTTTGCAACATGTGCAAGAACTCTTTCTTTGATCTGCTCCATTTTGAACTACTTCAAAATCTTGTCAAGGTATGTACTCATTGAAAATCTTATCAAGCGTCTTGATCTATCTCAATAGATCTTGATGCTCAATATGTAAGTAGCTTTACCGAGGTCTTTCTTTTAAAAGAACTCCTTTTAAATACTCCTTTATGCTTTCTAGAAAAATTTCTACATCATTTCTGATCAACAATATGTTACTCATATATATTTATCAGAAAGGCGGTAGTGCTCCCACTCACTTTATTGTAAATACAGGCTTCACCGCAAGTCTGTATAAAACTATATGCTTTAATCAACTTATCAAAGCGTATATTCCAACTCTGAGATGCTTGCACCAGTCCATAGATGGATCGCTGGAGCTTGCATATTTTGTTAGCACCTTTAGGATTGACAAAACCTTTTGGTTGTATCATATACAACTCTTCTTTAACAAATCCATTATGGAATGCAGTTTTGACATCCATTTGCCAAATTTCATAAAATGTGGCAATTGCTAACATGATTCGGATAGACTTTTAAGCATCGATACGAGTGATAAAGTCTCATTGTATTCAACACCTTGAACTTTGTCAAAAACCTTTTTTCGACAAGTCTAGCTTTGTAGATAGTAACACTACTATCAACATCTGTCTTCCTCTTGAAGATCCATGTATACAATATGGCTTGCCGATCATCGGGCAACTCCACCAAAGTCCACACTTTGTTCTCATACATGGATCCCATCTCAGATTTCATGGCCTCAAGCCATTTTGCGGAATTTGGGCTCATCATCGCTTCCTCATAGTTCGTAGGTTCGCCATGGTCAAGTAACATGACTTCCAGAATAGGATTACCGTACCACTCTAGTGCGGACCTTACTCTGGTAGACCTACGAGGTTCGGTAGTAACTTGATCTGAAGTTTCATGATCATTATCATTAGCTTCCTCGCTGATTGGTGTAGTTGTCACAGGAACCGGTTCTTGTGATGAGCTACTTTCCAATAAGGGAGCAGGTACAATTAACTCATCAAGTTCTACTTTCCTCCCACTCACTTCTTTCGAGAGAAACTCCTTCTCTAGAAAGGATCCATTTTTAGAAACGAATATCTTGCCTTCGGATCTGTGATAGAATGTGTACCCAACAGTTTCCTTTGGGTATTCTATGAAGACGCACTTCTCCAATTTGGGTTTGAGCTTATCAGGATGAAACTTTTTCACATAAGCATCGCAGCCCCAAACCTTAAGAAACGACAACTTGGGTTTCTTGCTAAACCACAGTTCATATGGTGTCGTCTCAACGGATTTAGATGGTGCCCTTTTAACGTGAATGCAGCTGTCTCTAATGCATAACCCCAAAACAATAGTGGTAAATCAGTAAGAGACATCATAGATCGCACCATATCCAATAAAGTGCGGTTACGACGTTCGGACACACCATAACGTTGTGGTGTTCCAAGTGGCGTGAGCTGTGAAACTATTCCACATTGTTTTAATTGAAGACCAAACTCATAACTCAAATATTCGTCTCGCGATCAGATTGCGAAACTTTATTTTCTTGTTACGATGATTTTCCACTTCACTCTGAAATTCTTTGAACCTTTCAACTATTTCGCACTTATGTTTCATCAAGTAGATATACCCATATCTGCTCAAATCATCTTGTGAAGGTCGAAAATAACGATACTTGCCACGAGCATCAACACTCATTGGATCGCATACATCAAGATGTATTATTTCCTATAAGTCAAGAGCTTGTTCCATTGTTCCGAGAACGGAGTTTTAGTCATCTTGCCCAAAAGGCACGGTTCGCAAGCATCAAATGATTCATAACCAAGTGATTCCAAAATCCATCTTTATGGAGTTTCTTCATGCGCTTTACACCGATATGACCCAAACGGCAGTGCCACAAATAAGTTGCACTATCATTATTAACTTTGCATCTTTTGGCATCATATTATGAATATGTGTATCACTACGATCGAGATCCAACAAACTATTTTCATTGGGTGTATAACCATCGAAGGTCTTATTCATGTAAACAGAATAACAATTATTCTTTAATTTCAAATGAATAACCGTATCGCAATAAACATGATCAAATCATATTCATGCTCAACACAAACGCTAAATAACATTTATTTAGGTTTAACACTAATCTCAAAAATATAGGGAGTGTGTGATGATGATCATATCAATCTTGGAACTATTTCCAACACTCATCGTAACTTCCCCTCAACTAGTCTCTGTTTATTATGTAACTCCTGTTTCGAGTTAATAATCTTAGCAACCGAACAAGTATCAAATACTCAGGGGCTACTATAAACACTAGTAAGGCACACATCAAACACTTGTATATCAAATATACCCTTGTTCACTTTGCCATCCTGCTTATCCACCAAATATTTAGGGCATTTCCGCTTCCAGTGATCATTTCCTTTGCAGTGTAAGCACTCAGTTTCAGGCTTTGGTCCAGCTTTGGTCTTCTTCACGGGAGTGACAACTTGTTTGCCATTCTACTTGAAGTTTCCCTTTCCCTTTGGCCTTCTCTTGAAACTAGTGGTCTTATCAATCATCAACACTTGATGCTCTTTCTTGATTTCTACCTTCGTCGATTTCAACATCACGAAGAGCTCGGGAATCGTTTTCGTCATCCCTTGCATACTATAGTTCATCACGAAGTTCTAGTAACTTAGTGATGGTGACTAGAGAATTTGTCAATCACTATCTTATCCGGAAGATTAACTCCCACTTGATTCAAGCGATTGAAGTACCTGCATAATCTGAGCACATGCTTACTAGTTGAGTGATTCTCCTCCATCTTTTAGCTATAGAACCTGTTGGAGACTTCATATCTCTCAACTCGGGTATTTTCTTGAAATATTAACTTCAATTCCTGGAACATCTCATATGGTCCATGACGTTCAAAACGTCTTTGTAGTCCTGATTCTAAGTCGTTAAGCATGGTGCACTAAACTATCAAGTAGTCATCCTATTGAGATAGCCAAACATTCATAACATCTGCATCTGCTCCTACAATAGGTTTGTCACCTAGCGATGCATCAAGGACATAATTCTTCTGCGCAGCAATTAGGATAAACCTCAGATCACGGATCCAATCTGCATCATTGCTACTAACATCTTTCAACACAGTTTTCTCTAGGAACATATCAAAATAAACATATGAAAGCAACAACGCGAGCTATTGATCTACAACATAATTTGCAAAAATACTACCAGGACTAAGTTCATGATAAATTTAAGTTCAATTAATCATATTACTTAAGAACTCCCACTTAGACAGACATATCTCTAGTCATCTAAGTGATCACGTGATCCAAATCAACTAAACTATGTCCGGTCATCACGTGAGATGGAGTAGTTTTCAATGGTGAACATCACTATGTTGATCATATCTACTATATGATCGGTCTTCGTGTTCCGAGGACATATCTGTATATGGTAGGCTCATCAAGTTTAACCTGAGTATTCCGCGTGTGCAACTGTTTTGCACCCGTATTTGAATGTAGAGCCTATCACACCCGATCATCATGTGGTGTCTCAGCACGAAGAACTTTCGCAACAGTGCATACTTAGGGAGAACACTTCTTGATAATTAGTGAGAGATCATCTTAAAATGCTACCGTCAAACAAAACAGAATAAGATGTATAACAGATAAACATCATATGCAATCAAAATATGTGAATTGATATGGCCATGATCATCTTGCGCCTTTGATCTCCATCTCCAAAGTACTGTCATGATCTCTATCGTCACCGGCACGACACCATGATCTTCATCATCTTGATCTATATCAATGTGTCGTCACATGGTTGTCTCGCCAACTATTGCACTTGCAACTATTGCTATCGCATAGCGATAAAGTAAAGCAATTATTTGGCACTTGCATCTTATGCAACAAAGAGACAACCATAGAGCTTCGCCGATTGCCGATAACTTCAACAAAACATGATCATCTCATACAACAACTTATATCTCATCACGTCTTGACCATATCACATCACAACATGCCCTGCAAAAACAAGTTAGACGTCCTCTACTTTGTTGTTGCAAGTTTTATGTGGCTGCTACGGGCTGAGCAAGAACCGTTCTTACCTACGCATCAAAAACCACAACGATAGTTCGTCAAGTTGGTGCTGTTTTAACCTTCACAAGGACCGGGTGTAGCCACACTCGGTTCAACTAAAGTTGGAGAAACTGACACCCGCTAGTCACCTGTGTGCAAAGCACGGCGATAAAACCAGTCTCGCGAAGCGACGATAATGTCGGTCCGGCCGCTTCATCCAACAATACCGCTGAACCAAAGTATGACATCTTTGGTAAGCAAGATGACTTGTATCGCCCACAACTCACTTGTGTTCTACTCGTGCATATAACATCAACGATAAAACCTAGGCTCGGATGCCTTTGTTGGGAACGTAGTAATTTCAAAAATTTCCTACGCACACGCAAGATCATGGTGATGGCATAGCAACGAGGGGAGAGTGTTGTCCACGTACCCTCGTAGACCATAAGCGGAAGCGTTATGACAACACGGTTGATGTAGTCGTACGTCTTCACGATCCGACCGATCCAAGCACCGAACGTACGGCACCTCCGAGTTCTGCACATGTTCAGCTCGATGACGATCCCCGGACTCCGATCCAGCAAAGTGTCGGGGATGAGTTCCGTCAGCACGACGGCGTGGTGACGATGATGATGTTCTACCGACGCAGGGCTTCGCCTAAGCACCGCGACGAATGACCGAGGTGGATTATGGTGGAGGGGGGCACCGCACACGGCTAAGAGATCCAAGGGATCAATTGTTGTTCTGCCTAGAGGTGCCCCCTTCCCCCGTATATAAAGGAGCAAGGGGGGAGGGAGCGGCCGACCTAGGAGGGGCGCGCCAAGGGGAGTCCTACTCCCACTGGGAGTAGGACTCCCTCCTTCCTTGTTGGAGTAGGAGAAGGGGGAAAGAGGGGGAGAGGAGGAAGGAAAAGGGGGCCGCACCCCTTGTCCAATTCGGACTAGAGGGGGGCTGCGCGCCTCCTTCCTTTGGGCCTCTATCCTCTATTCCCGTATGGCCCAATAAGGCCTATATACTCCCCGGCGAATTCCCGTAACTCTCCGGTACTCCGAAAAATACCTGAATCACTCGAAACCTTTACGAACTCCGAATATAGTCATCCAATATATTGATCTTTACGTCTCGACCATTTCGAGACTCCTCGTCATGTCCCCGATCTCATCCGGGACTCCGAACTCCTTCGGTACATCAAAACTCATAAACTCATAATATAACTGTCATCGAAACCTTAAGCGTGCGGACCCCACGGGTTCAAGAACAATGTAGACAAGACCGAGGCACGTCTCCGGTCAATAACCAATAGCGGAACCTGGATGCTCATATTGGTTCCTACATATTCTACGAAGATCTTTATCGGCCAAACCGCATAACAACATACTTTGTTCCCTTTGTCATCGGTATGTTACTTGCCCGAGATTCGATCGTCGGTATCCAATACCTAGTTCAATCTCGTTACCGGCAAGTCTCTTTACTCGTTACGTAATGCATCATTCCGTAACTAACTCATTAGCTACATTGCTTGCAAGGCTTATAGTGATGTGCATTACCGAGAGGGCCCAGAGATACCTCTCCGACAATCGGAGTGACAAAACCTAATCTCGAAATACGCCAACCCAACATGTACCTTTGGAGACACCTGTACTGCTCCTTTATAATCACCCAGTTACATTGTGACGTTTGGTAGCACCCAAAGTGTTCCTCCGGTAAACGGGAGTTGCATAATCTCATAGTTACAGGAACATGTATAAGTCATGAAGAAAGCAATAGAAACATACTAAACGATCAAGTGCTAGGCTAACAGAATGGGTCATGTTAATCACATTATTCTCCTAATGATGTGATCCCGTTAATCAAATGACAACTCTTTTGTCCATGGCTAGGAAACTTAACCATCTTTGATTCACGAGCTAGTCAAGTAGAGTCATACTAGTGACACTATGTTTGTCTATGTATTCACACATGTATTATGTTTCCGGTTAATACAATTCTAGCATGAATAATAAACATTTATCATGATATAAGGAAATAAATAATAACTTTATTATTGCCTCTAGGGCATATTTCCTTCAATATCTGCATATGCTAGGCTCGTCAAGTTTAACCTGAGTATTCTGCGTGTGCAAAACTGGCTTGCACCCATTGTAGATGGACGTAGAGCTTATCACACCCGATCATCACGTGGTTTCTAGGCACGACGGACTACGGCAACAGTGCATACTCAGGGAGAACACTTTTATGTTGAAATTTAGTGAGAGATCATCTTATAATGCTACCATGAATCAAAGCAAAATAAGATGCATAAAAGATAAACATCACATGCAATCAATATAAGTGATATGATATGGACATCATCATCTTGCGCTTGTGATCTCCATCTCCGAAGCACCGTCATCATCACCATCGTCATCGGCGCGACACCTTGATCTCCATCGTAGCATCGTTGTCGTCTCACTAACTATTGCTTCTGCGACTATCGCTACCGCTTAGTGATAAAGTAAAGCAATTACAGGGCGATTGCATTGCATACAATAAAGCGACAACCATATGGCTCCTGCCAGTTGCCGATAACTCGGTTACAAAACAGGATCATCTCATACAATAAAATATAGCATCATGCCTTGACCATATCACATCACATCACAACGTCCTCTACTTTGTTGTTGCAAGTTTTACATGGCTGCTATGGGCTGAGCAAGAACCGTTCTTACCTATGCATCAAAACCACAACGATAGTTTGTCAAGTTAGTGTTGTTTTAACCTTCTCAAGGACCGGGTGTAGCCACACTCGGTTCAACTAAAGTTGGAGAAACTGACACCCGCCAGCCACCTGTGTGCAAAGCGTGTCGGTAGAACCAGTCTTGCGTAAGTGTACATGTAATGTCGGTCCGGGCTGCTTCATCCAACAATACCGCCGAACCAAAGTATGACATGCTGGTAAGCAGCATGACTTGTATCACCCACAACTCACTTGTGTTATACTCGTGCATATAACATCTACGCATAAAACCAGGCTCCGATGCCACTGTTGGGGAACGTAGTAATTTCAAAAATATTCCTACGCACACGCAAGATCATGGTGATGCATAGCAACAAGAGGGGAGAGTGTGTCCACGTACCCTCGTAGACCGAAAGCGGAAGCGTTAGCACAACACAGTTGATGTAGTCATACGTCTTCACGATCCGACCAATCAAGTACCGAACGTACGGCACCTCCGAGTTCAGCACACGTTCAACTCGATGATGTCCCTCGAACTCCGATCCAGCCGAGCTTTGAGGGAGAGTTCCGTCAGCAGAACGGCGTGGTGATGATGATGATGTTCTACCGACACAGGGCTTTGCCTAAGCACCGCTACGATATTATCGAGGTGGACTATGGTGGAGGGGGGCACCACACACGGCTATCAGATCCAAGGGATCAATTGTTGTGTCTAGAGGTGCCCCCTGCCCCTGTATATAAAGAAGCAAGGAGGGAGGCGGCCGGCCTAGGGAGGAGGGCGCGCCAAGGGGGGAGTCCTACTCCCACCGGGAGTAGGACTCCTCCTTCCCTTGTTGGAGTAGGAGAGAAGGAAAGAGGGCGAGAGGAAGAAGGAAAAGGGGGCTGCACCCCTTGTCCAATTCGGACAAGAGGGGGGCGCGCGCCTCCTTCCTTTTGGCCTCTCTCCTCTATTCCCGTATGGCCCAATAAGGCCCATATACTCCCCGGCGAATTCCCGTAACTCTCTAGTACTCGGATAAATACCCGAATCACTCAGAACCTTTCCGATGTCCGAATAAAGTCGTCCCATATATTGATCTTTACATCTCGACCGTTTCGAGACTCCTCGTTATGTCCCCGATCTCATCCAGGACTCCGAACTACCTTCGGTACATCAAATCACATAACTCATAATACAAATCGTCATCAAATTTTAAGCGTGCGGACGCTACGGGTTCGAGAACTATGTAGACATGACCGAGACACGTCTCCGGTCAATAACCAATAGCGGAACCTGGATGCTCATATTGGCTCCTACATATTCTACGAAGATCTTTATCGGTAAAACCGCATAACAACATACGTTGTTCCCTTTGTCATAACAACATACGTTGTTCCCTTTGTCATCGGTATGTTACTTACCCGAGATTCGATCGTTGGTATCTCAATACCTAGTTCAATCTCGTTACCGGCAAGTCTCTTTACTCATTCCGTAATGCATCATCCCGCAACTAACTCATTAGTCACATTGCTTGCAAGGCTTATAGTGATGTGCATTGCCGAGAGGGCCCAGAGATACCTCTCCGACAATCGGAGTGACAAATCCTAATCTTGAAATACGCCAACCCAACAAGTACCTTCGGAGACACCTGTTGAGTACCTTTATAATCACCCAGTTACGTTGTGACGTTTGGTAGCACACAAAGTGTTCCTCCGGTAAATGGGAGTTGCATAATCTCATAGTCATAGGAACATGTATAAGTCATGAAGAAAGCAATAGCAACATACTAAACGATCAAGTGCTAAGCTAACGGAATGGGTCAAGTCAATCACATCATTCTCCTAATGATGTGATCCCGTTAATCAAATGACAACTCATGTCTATGGCTAGGAAACATAACCATCTTTGATCAACGAGCTAGTCAAGTAGAGGCATACTAGTGACACTCTGTTGTCTATGTATTCACACATGTATCATGTTTCCGGTTAATACAATTCTAGCATGAATAATAAACACTTATCATGATATAAGAAAATAAATAATAACTTTATTATTGCTTCTAGGGCATATTTCCTTCAGTTCAGCACGTATCTTTTTCGATCAATATAGTCGGGATTCACCAAGGAGCAAAACCAAGTGGTAGGCTGCTCCTGTCGTGTTGGCGTAGCAACTCAAGCAGGGTCAGTCCGCACACGAAATGGCGACACACTTAACAGGACCCCTTTGGCCAACATGTGGCTCATCCACCGTCTTGTTCCACGTGCGATGCACCAAATTACAATTCTGAGTAGCGGTTGGAATTGGAGGCACCCCGGTCGTAGTGCCGCAGTAGTATAAAATGAGCGATGAGGGGTCAAATCACAAAGCCCCACCTTTCCCGCATTAAGTTGGACGGACGAAGCAACCATCATTTCACTCTAGGGCGCAAGAGCATAAAGAAAAGAGAAAACAATGATGCGTGCGACGGCTACCTAGGGCACCCTAGGGTACGGGTCTCCACTACAGATCCTTTTTTGAAAGCGCCTCCACTACAAATCGGCTTCTCCCTCGTCCTCTTGAAGAAAACCGATGATGAGTGTGGCGGCGTCACACCCTGCATTTTGTAACATTTCATTTGCATTAATAAAGCATAAAAATTTGGACCAACAAAAACTTTTGCATTATTTGGCTTTTATTTGGAGTTGGTTTTCTCTTTGTGATTTTTTAAGTGCTCTTTAAAGTCAACACAAGTCCACCTTATATACTTCATCTCCTTGCCCCAAACTTCTGCCCAATGATCATGCCATGTGTATAGTGCAATACAATATTTTCATACAAAAATAATTTGGCCAAATAGTATTTTCAAAAATTAGTTTTCCAAAAACCCCTAAATTGAGGTTTGCACTACAAGTACTTGATTTGGGGTATGAAAAATATTTCAAAGAGTATATTTGAGACCTATTAGATATAGGCCCATAAACCACAAAAATATAATTTTAAAAGTTATTTTCCTATTTTATTTAAAAGCTTTTTCTTAAGGCCAGAAATGGTCTTTAATAGGGAAAAATTATTTTATTGTTTTAAAAATATTTAACAAAAATCAGGGAAACTCAGTGGCCATATATTTCCCACATATAAGAGTTTCAACACATGGTCATGTTCAAAATATTGGACAAAACCTCCCAAAACCATTTCTGCCCATTTCAAGGATTTGAAATATTTCTACCGGGAATATTTTCATAAAAATCCAAGGAAAATCCAGCAAGTCACAAATGCATATTGTGATCACCTTGCAAAGCCTAATGTCAATCAAGGTCATTTTGGTTCACCAAAATTCCCCAAAACCCTCTCTGACCAGAATGAAATTTGAACAACTTTGTACTACCAACTTTCTCTCCTTGACCCCAACTTTTGTGAGCATGTTCACATGACCAAATGAGGCCACTACACCAAGTAGTGCATCAAGGCGAAGTGATTTGCTCAACTAGATCTACACAAGTTCATTTCTGCTAATTTCTAGGGTTTGCCAAAGTTTCATTATCAAACTCCTCCAAATGAGCTCATCTTCCTTTTTCCCTGACATTTTGTCATGACAAACATCCCTGCCAAGTGCCACAAGAATTATATTAGTGCAAGTACCCCAAAACCATATGAAACACCTTCTGTATGTTAACTAAAAACACTGTTTGGGGCTCTTCCACTAATCTCCGTGAGCTCCACTTTTTGCCACAACCCCTGCCAGTCCCCTTTCACCTCCAGCAACAATGGCAAATCCACAACTCAATTATTGGACGGGTAAAACCCCACTTTCTCTCTCTGGACAGTACATTTCTCCCTCTTCCTCTACCTCTCTCTTCTCCTACTGGCCACCCAGGGCATCCAAGGCCATCTCCTACATCTTTACTCCCCCTAGAGCTACCAGACACCTTTGGCCGTGCCCACATTGCATAGAAAATGGCCATGCCGGCCATTTGGGCGCTCTGGGCCTTCTGAGGCGCCTCCCAAGACCTGTAGCCGCCTCTTCCAACCGCCTCCGGCCACCTCGGGCCTCCCCAACATGCCCAACGTTGCGCCTCGACGTCTGCATCACGCCACGCCTTTGTCCCCCTCCTCCCTCTCCCTCCTCTCACCCCAGCCAGACGCAGCCTCGCTGCCGCCTGAAAGAGCAGTGGAGCTGGCACACACGCAGTGCCCTAGCCCCCTGCTTTCCCTCTCTTCTCTCCCCTCGCCCTAGGCCATCCCCACAAACACCCCAGACACGGCGCCAGCTCCTCCCGAGCCCTGTAGCGACGAGCAGGAGCTCGCCGGCGCACGGGTCCACGACACCCCGCCATTCACCTATTTAAGGGCCTCCCCGAGCTCTCCTCTCCTCACCACTCACTCTCTGAACCACTAAATCATCCCCCTGCGCCCCAGTTCCTCTCCAGAGCCGCCCGAGCTCAAGATCGAGCTCGAGATCCGCCGCTTCGGCTCGCCGGAGTTCGCAAGGTACAGGCCTCCCCTGCTCCTCCTCTGCCTCGATCTGGAACCCCCGAGCACCCCTGATCATTTTCCCTTCTCCCCCGCTTCTTTTGCAGCCGGGAATGGCCGGAACCGACGACACCCGAAGCTCCTCCGCCATGCCTCCTCATCGCCGACGAACCAGGCCACCTCGGCGACAGCAAGTACCTCGACCCGAACGGCGACACGACTCTGAGCCCAGCCGTGCCCTCGCTCGACCTCGCCGTGCCCTGCATCGTCGCCGGTGACACTACTAGGGAAAAGCCTATACACAGAATCTTACCAGCAGCGCTCTTCAAAATACCACGCTACTGCTACTTAGCAGCAGCGCGTGTCTACCAAACACCGTTGCTGACTTGGAAGTAGCAGTAGCGCGTGTATCGCATACAGCGCTACTGCTATAGTTGCCATGACCTTGGCCCCCCCCCGCTAGCTATAGGAGTAGCGCACTTTACTGTTGAACGCTACTGCTACTCAGGTTAGCTGTAGCGTGTTTTGGCAAACGCGCTACAACTATCCCTACCTTATCCCCACGCGCACGATCGGCCCTCTCACTCACACTCACTCTCGTCGGCCGTCATCGTCATCGTCTCGCTGCCGCCGCCTTCGTCCGTCCGCCGCCGAGGTACTCCCCTCCTTCCGTCCCTCCTCCATCCTCCTCGCACATCTCTCTCCGCCTGCGGCCGCCCCTTCCTCCTCCGCCGCCGCCCTCCTCCCTCCGCCTGCGGCCGCCCCTCCTCCCTCCTTCGCCGGCAGCCCTTCTCCCACCGCCCTCGACCTCGCCGCCCCTAGCTACCTCTCCGTCGCCCCCACCCCCTACCACTAGTTAGTACTAGATTTAGTAGTAGTAGATGTTAATTTAGGGTTAGCTAGTACTAGATGTTGCTTAGTTAGTACTAGATTTTTAGTAGTAGTAGTGGTAGTTGAACTACTTTAGTTGTAGTTGAACTAGTTTAGTAAGTAAATTAATAAACTAGTTGAATTAACAAAACTAATCTATTTTTAGTAAGATAATTAATATAACTAGTCGAACTACTTTATTTTTAGAAAGAACTAGTTTTTTCTATTTATAGTAAGTTTATATTTAGTAAGAACTAGTTGAATTAATAAAACTAGTTGAACATGTCATGTTTGTTGTTAGTGATAACTTATATGGTTTGGTGACCTCCGTCGTCCCGCCACCGACCCCTCCGACATCCCCGCCGTCGTCCCCACCACCGACCCTCCGACATCGAGGTGAGACCAGCCAAATATCCTTGTATATCTTGTGTTGTTGCTCAAATTGATATGTGGTTGCCCAAGTGGCCGTTCATGTTCAGTTTACATCTTCGAGTGGCCTATGTTTTGCGGAGTGTTGATTAATTTCCGTTCCGCAAATTTCAGCGCCGATATGTCCTTTTTTAGCAAAGTTCATGCCGGATTTTGTCGTGAATTCTGGCATGACTTGTGCTAGAATATGTACAAGTTTAATCTTTGAATTATGATTGTAGGAAATGTCGTACTCGGACGACGACGGTCTCCCGGGGGAGTGTAGCTGGTGCCACGACGATCGAGGTATGTGCGACAGGTTCGTTCGGCTGGACGAAGATCGACGCTTCAGCATTAAGCTCGAGGAGACCTTCGATTGTGAAACGGTACGCAGCAACGACAAGTGTTTTTTCTCCATTAAGCATGACTTCAACTATTTCAACATCTAATTTTCATATTTTACAATTCGACTAGCTTATCCCATGCCATGCAAGACGCTATGTCTTGGAGAGGATGGGTTTTGAAGACCATGAAAATTTCGAAACAAAGAAAATACACCTAAGGACCCATCATGATATGGATTTTGAAGTAAACCTGTGCAATGCTCAGAGCGTAACCCATTTTGGTTGCCAAAATTGGGAAGCACTTTGCAAAATGTATGGTTTTTATGTGGGTATGATTGTCACCATGGATCTTGGTGATCCTGACAGCGAGGAAGACAATATGGACATTTGGGTCCTTGTTGATACGCTTCCGATTGTACCACTATGTGAGTTTCTCAAACATAGTTATTAACTAATTTATATTGTTTATTTCAAAATAGGTGATAGCTAATTTCCATTGACAGCTTATTTTGATTCTTCAAAGACTGTGCGGAAGATGGTAGATAAAACCACTACACCGAAGGCACCCAATTAACGTATAAGGAGAAAAATCATCTGATCGCATTTTGTACTCTTCTTGAGAATTACAATGACTATTATCGAACTCCTCCAAATTATGGTGAATACGTGCCACTAGTGCATGTGTTGAACAACGATAACTTCTCTGGAGATACCTGGTAAGATTTTTTACTATTACGACATCCGTGCATTTTTGCATACTTCTAAAACTAGTACATCATTGCTAACTACGGTTATTATTATGTTTTTCAATGAAACTCCCAATGGATTGTGTGCCTCGTCGATGTCTCTGCATGGTCGCCTCTCGATTCTGAACATACCGCCGGAGTAAATCTACGGAGCTCACTGTGCATATCGGATTTCTAAAACCCGTGAACACATGATCATCGAGAATGGAAGAAATGTATGGACATTCGCAAGGAGGTTCTTGGAAATAACATTCAGCGAAAGGCAAGAATGGGAGACAAAGCTAATCTCCATTCTCCATAATGGAGAGTCGGGGCTATCTTGTTTTTGTTATTTTACCTTAGAAAATGTAGTAGGTCTTAATCGAATGTTATAGGTCCTATGAGGTACAATATATTTATTATGTGGTAATGTGTTAGAGTTGATAATGATGATCTTGAGGAGGTGTTATGTGATGTCAATGATGAAAACAATGATATTGAGGAGGTGTTATATGACAATGATATATTATGATGCTAAGTTGTTAATGATATGATGATATTATTATATCATTGGGTGAAAGAATCATGATTAGTTTCAAGTGGATGGACATCCACTTGAAACTAGTCCACGGTTCTTTCACCCCATGATGTAATAACTCATTATGATGTAAAACAATCTCTAAATTCTGTTGTATGAAAACTTGTGTAAAGGTGTATGAATACAACATGAAAAAGAAAAGAAATAAAATACTAAATAATAGTAGTAGCTGGTAAGGAGAAGTGCTACTACTAATTACCGAGAACAATGTTCTAAAGAACCGCTGCTACTAAGTCAATTTAGCGATGGCGTGGGTCAAGACGCGCTATTGCTAACCATTAGTCAGAAGCGCCTTATCGAGAGCGCTCGCCTGCCATCGATAGGCCCAAAACCCGCGCTGCTGCTAGGCTTTTCCCTAGTAGTGTGAGATCGCTAGCCGTCTGGACTCGGGGTTAGGGATGATAGGTGGGCCCCGCCTGTCAGCCTCTCCCCTCCATCGCCCCTCTCTCTCTCGCTGATGCCTGGGCCCCGCCCGTCAGGTTTAAACCTAGTCTTGTGGCACTAAAGACTGTTGGGTCAGCCTTGTTGGCTGGGCGCGCTCGCCTGGTTGTTTCGCCCAGCAGGCACGGTGCCCCTTCCCCTTTTTCTTTTCTGTCATGCTTGTAAAAATTCAACATGATAAAATATTTGTCCAAATAAATTAATTCCAACTCCTAAATTCCTAACGTATTGCAACCTATTTAATGGTACAACTTTCATTCAAATCCAACAACCTTTTCTTCACTGTAAATATTTAAATGTGATTTTAAGCATTTAAATATACCTTTGTAAATCCATTTCTCCTATTCTGCTACTCCAGATCCAAAACTAGGAATTTTCCCCTTCTTAGTTTTCACCCTAGTATTTAACAAAAATGAGTTGACATTTTTCTGAGCACTTTGGTTTTTCTGTTTTATTATTGCCTTATGTTTCTCGTTATTATTTTTGCGACGATAGATTGCATTGCTGACGAAGGAGTTGGACCAGAAGACTTTGAAGACCCAGAAGACTTTGTTGAGCCAGGCAAGCAGCCCTTTGACCATGTCTATGAAACCCTTTTTATGCATGTCATATAACACTTTTTGCTTGCATCGGAGACATGATACTGTGATGACCACATGGGGTGGTTTGCCACCGTTACTTCCTCGTTGATACTTGCATTGCGCATGACCCTACCTTCTTATGAGGGTTATACCGGTGGGAGTAGATAGGATGCTAAATTAGTGCTACGCAAAAAGGGACGGGAATATGCATGGTGGTGGAGACAAAGTATTTTCAAAAGACTTTTCGAAAACCCCATCGGGTGCCACTTATGCCCGGGGGAGATGATGAGTTGGGTAACCACTTGATGATGAAGTGGTGTACCGAGGCAAGTGTGTGTTGTTTTCAAAACGGATTACTTTATGTTGCGACCGTTATTCCAATCTTACATGCGCAACCACTCTACCCTTGTATGGGAAAGGGCATTATTGATTACCTAGGCTGATACTAGCTTGGAGCCCACATTACTAGTGACGGGGGAGAGTTGGTGCTCTCTCTTGGGATGGGGTCGTGCCAGGTAGGGCAGCCATGACTGTTTTCACAGGGCACCGGATACACCGTTGTGTCCCCTCTCGGATGTTACAATCTCGAGTGAGTCTTGTATGATGTACATCGTGAGGATACGGAACAACGAGTGGACTCCTTATTAGTGTCGTCTAGGGAAAGATAGTGATCGGGTGCTTACCCCGGGTACTTGAGGTATCGTGGGTCGTGGATGACACGGAAGTTCCCCGGATCTTGTGGGTAAAGTGTGCAACCTCTGCAGAGTGTAAAACTATTCGAATAGCCGTGTCCACTGTCAAGGACAGTTGGGTAACCGCTCTTGTGCTACGTCCACCTGTTTACAAACCAGTGTGTGTTTGGATAATAGGGAAGATCTACTCGGGTCAAGTCAAAGGACTTGACATGATTGAGTTGGGTTGATGCCCTCTCTATTTATGTTGATATCTGTAATGGTTACTTGAATTCTCCTGATGCATGTCTTACAAGTTGTTGAACATGTCATTGCACTCAAAACTAGCTTTCTGCAAAAATTTACCTATATCATGCATTGTTGTGCCTTGTTCCGATCATGGGTTGCTTGCGAGTACATTCAAAGTACTCATTGGCTTGCCACTGGTTATTTAATTGACCAGCATGGAAGAACAGGAGTTCAAGAAGAGTTCTTTGGAGACTAACATGCTAACTAGGACGCTTCCTAATGTAATGCCTGTAGGGTTAAGGCAGATGGCATGGGTTCTACTTATCGACGAAGATTTCCGCTGCTTAAGTTTATTTGGTATTCAGCCCTTGTGGCTTTATCTATGTAAGACTTGACCATAATGGTCATAATTTGTGTAAGACAGTATGTATGGATGTAAGACTCTTGTTATTCAGCTTCTGTGTGTTTAGTGAGCATTGATCTCTGGGATCACTATACACGTGCATTCGGTGATCACGACTTATGAGTCGGGGTCCCCACAGAGCTGGTATCAGAGCTATCCTGACTGTAGGAAGCCTTAGTTAGCATGGACGTTAGTTAGCTTGAGACCATCTAAACTTCTCTTATTTTCTAAAGCATACCCAACCCAAAGATATATTTCCCTTATTAACCTCTCGCATTCAACCTTTGTAGATGGCTGCCGTACCCAAAGACTTCTTGACCACCGGATTTCCCGTGCTTCTCGAGGATAGCCTCAAGAAGTGCCAGTTTCACCGAGCCCCCATTTTCACCTACCATGAGCATTGGATCAATGACACTGAGACGGAGTATCATGTGGAAGTGATCGTGAAGGCTAATGACTCTCCAACAAGCTGGTTCTTTGAGGGACCCCAGATGGCAACACTGGTTCTTTTCCATCGAGACGGCAACCCTCAAGGCACTCACCCACCTCTGAGACCTTCTTCCAGAGATGGCAGACGAGTTGGCAACCTGCTTCTTGCCTTATCGGAAGGAAGGTGAGGATGAGAGCAGTGCACCAGCTCCACCATTAGAAGAAGGACTTCCACTCCGATTCCAGACCTACTTCAGCCTTTGTGCCGATAGTTTGGCACAACACTTGGCCTCGGAATCAATGGAGCTCCGAAAGGAACTTCATGAGACCAAGGCGCTTCTTCTCCAAGCACAAGGGAAGACGGATAGGATCAAGAAGGAAGGTGCTCCCCCTGGACAGCCCCCAATCGCATACAGAGGCGGAAGACCCCCAAAGGATGGAGAACCACCACAGCAACACCGCATGAGCGCAAGGGATTACCGCAAGCTCTTCACCCCACCAGCAAAGCAACATCGTGTTGAGCTCCTCCACTCCCCCACTCCTTCGAGCAATGAAAGAAGTCATGCTACTGATGACGAGGAGGAAGACCCAGAAGAGCCAGACTACACGACCGAGCATTCCACCACTTAGGCATCATTCGCAACTTGGATATGCCCGTTAGTAACCCCTAAGGTAGGATAGGTCGTGTACCCCTATGCGAAGTCGAGTCCATGTAATGGTTCATATGAAACCATGTAGTGTTGCATTTGATTTTGATGTGTTTGATGGACGTCGTGCTTTCCTTCGGGAACTTGTAAGCGACTACATCACCCATTTGGACTTTAATGAATGTGTTTGGCCTTTTGGCCCTTGCATGAAAACAATTAGTGTCATACCAACCCCCTTACTAGGCATCCCATCTATATTTCTTTCCCCATCTTTTCCAATCATGAGACCTTGACCGCTCCAACATGATGCCTGTTGTAACACGTACTGGTACCTCTACCTAGCAGCAAGAAGCCGGAGGTTCTGCTGAAGCAGGAGTCAGCCAGGACCAAGCCCGAGGACAGACACCACCACCACCTCCTCCTCCAAACATGGACATGGGTCAGCTTCTCCAAGCCTTCTGAGAGGAACGCCAAGCTAACACTGCACCCCTCTAGATGATTGCTCAAGCTGTCAATCGCTAGCCGGCGGGATACGACAATGGACGTTCCACGTTGGTGGAGTTCAAGAAGCATGCACCACCCACCTTCATCGAGACTGCTGAACCCCTGAATGCAGACGACTGGGTCCGCACCATTGAGGATCTGCTAGAACTAGTCGGATGCACTGAGGACCGTGAGAAGGTGCCGTATGCTGCTCACTCTCTCGGGGGCACTGCCAGAGCTTGGTGGGATGGATTCAAGGCCATGCATGCTGAGCAAAACATCACTTGGAATGACTCCAAGGCAGAATTCTGGAAGGCCCACATTCCTTCAGGAATCATGGCCATCAAGAAGCGTGAGTTCCGAGCCCTGAAGCAAGGAAGTAGCACTGTCAAGGACTACATGCAGAAGTTCAGCGTTCTCTCAAGGTATGCTCCTGAGGATATCAGCACTGACGCTGCCAAAAGGGAGCGCTTGATGGAAGGCCTTAACCAGACTCTGCAGTACTCGCTTGTTGTGTGTGACTGCCCGACCTTTCTTGATCTGGTGAACAAGGCACTCATGCTTGAGGACAAGCGACGTGCTTTGGATGATACCCGTAAGCGCAAGATGATCAACAAGGGTAGCTCCAGCAACCAGAAGCCTCGCTCGTGGCAGCCAGCCCCGGTCAAGCCAACCTATCAACAGCCAAGAGCCCTTGCACCTCGCACCAACTATCAGCCTCAGCAGTATGCCAACCCCAGGCCAGCTTACAACAACCCCAATAACAATACTGGCAAGAGCAGCAACCCCAACCAAGTCACTTGTTGTGGATGTGGTCAGCCAGGACACTACTCCAAGAATTGCCCCAACAAGAAGCCCGACGCCCCGCGCCCCAATGCGCAGAACCTAGGACAAGGCCGCGGAATGCCACCAAGGAACCAAGCTCCCCGCAACCCGCCCAACAATGGCAAGGGTCGTGTGAATCATGTCACTGCAGAAGAAGCCCAGGATGAAGGAAATATGCCCTAGAGGCAATAATAAAGTTATTATTTATTTCCTTATATCATGATAAATGTTTATTATTCATGCTAGAATTATATTAACCGGAAACATAATACATGTGTGAATATATAGACAAACAGAGTGTCACTAGTATGCCTCTACTTGACTAGCTTGTTAATAAAAGATGGTTATGTTTCCTAACCATGCACAAAGAGTTGTTATTTGATTAACGGGATCACATCATTAGTTGAATGATCTGATTGACATGACCCATTCCGTTAGCTTAGCACCCGATCGTTTAGTATGTTGCTATTGCTTTCTTCATGACTTATACAAGTTCCTATGACTATGAGATTATGCAACTCCCGTTTACCGGAGGAACACTTTGTGTGCTACCAAACGTCACAACGAATCGGGTGATTATAAAGGTGCTCTACAGGTGTCTCCAAAGGTACTTGTTGGGTTGGCGTATTTCGAGCTTAGGATTTGTCACTCCGAATGTCGGAGAGGTATCTCTGGGCCCTCTTGGTAATGCACATCACTTAAGCCTTGCAAGCATTGCAACTAATGAGTAAGTTGCGAGATGATGTATTACGGAACGAGTAAAGAGACTTGCCGGTAACGAGATTGAACTAGGTATTGGATACCGACGATCGAATCTCGGCAAGTAACATACCGATGACAAAGGAACAACGATGTTGTTATGCGGTCCGACCGATAAAGATCTTCGAGAATATGTAGGAACCAATATGGGCATCCGGTCCCGCTATTGGTTATTGACCGAGACGGTCTCGGTCATGTCTACATTGTTCTCGAACCGTAGGGTCCGCACGCTTAAGGTTTCGATGGCGCTTATATTATGAATTTATGAGTTTTGATGTACCAAGGAGTTCGAGTCTGGATGAGATCGGGGACATGACGAGGAGTCTCTAAATGGTCGAGACGTAAAGATCGATATATTGGACTACTATATTCGGAGTTCGGAAAGGTTCCGAGTGATTCGGTATTTTTGGAGTCTGGGAGAGTTACGGAATTCGTATTGGGCCTCTTTGGGCCATACGGGAAAGGAGAGAAAGGGCCAAAGGGTGGCCGCACCCTCCCTTGGACTAGTCCGAATTGGACTAGGGGGGGCGCCCTTCCTTCCTTCTCCTTCTCTCTTCCCTTTCCTTCTCTCCTACTCCTACTACATGGAAGGGTTCCTAGTTGGACTAGGAAGGGGAATCCTACTCCGGTGGGAGTAGGACTCCCCTAGGGCGCGCCATAGAGAGGGCCGGCCCTCCCTCCTCCACTCCTTTATATGGGGCAGGGGCACCCCATAGACACACAAGTTGATCATCGTGATCGCCTTAGCCGTGCGGTGCCCCTCCACGATATTACACCTCGGTCATATTGTAGCAGTGCTTAGCGAAGCCTGCGCGATTGAACATCAAGATCGCCACCACGCCGTCGTCTTGAGAAAACTCCTCCCCGCACCTCTCTTTGGATCGGAGTTCGTGGTGCGCCATCGAGCTGTACGTGTGTCAAGAACTTGGAGGTGCCGAGTAACGGTGCTTGGATCGGTTGGACCGGAAGACGACGACTACTTCCTCTATGTTGCGTCAACGCTTCGCTTCGGTCTCACGAGGGTACGAGACAACACTCTCCCTCTCATTGCTATGCATCACCATGATCTTGCGTGTGCGTAGGAATTTTTTGAAATTACTACGTTCCCCAACAAAGGGCATCCGAGCCTAGGTTTTATGGTTTGATGTTATATGCACGAGTAGAACACAAGTGAATTGTGGGCGATACAAGTCATACTGCTTACCAAAGATGTCATACTTTGGTTCGGGCGGTATTGTTGGATGAAGTGGCCGGACCGACATTACGCCAGACGCTTACGCGAGACTGGTTCTACCGACGTGCTTTGCACACAGGTGGCTGGCGGGTGTCAGTTTCTCCAACTTTAGTTGAACCGAGTGTGGCTACGCCCGGTCCTTGCGAAGGTTAAAACAACACTAACTTGACAAACTATTGTTGTGGTTTTGATGCGTAGGTAAGAACGGTTCTTGCTCAGCCCGTAGTAGCCACGTAAAATTTGCAACAACAAAGTAGATGACGTCTAACTTGTTTTTGCAGGGCATGTTGTGATGTGATATGGTCAAGACGTGATAAGATATAACTTGTTGTATGAGATGATCATGTTTTGTTGAAGGTATCGGCAACTGGCAGAAGCCCTATGGATGTCTCTTTGTTGCATAAGATGCAAGTGCCAAATAATTGCTTTACTTTATCGCTATACGATAGCAATAGTTGCAAGAGCAATAGTTGGTGAGACAACCATGTGATGACACATTGATATAGATCAAGATGATGATGATCATGGTGTCGTGCCGGTGACGATAGAGATCATGACAGTACCTTGGAGATGGAGATCAAAGGTGCAAGATGATCATGGCCATATCATGTCACATATTTTGATTGCATATGATGTTTATCTATTATACATCTTATTTTGATTGACGGTAGCATTTTAAGATGATCTCTCACTAATTATCAAGAAGTGTTCTCCCTGAGTATGCATCGTTGCCAAAGTTCGTCGTGCCCAGACACCACGTGATGATCGGGTGTGATAAGCTCTACGTCCATCTACAACGGGTGCAAGCCAGTTTTGCACACGCGGAATACTCAGATTAAACTTGACGAGCCTAGCATATGCAGATATGGCCTCGGAGCACGGAGACCGAAAGGTCGAGCGTGAATCATATAGTAGATATGATCAACATAGTGATGTTCACCATTGAAAACTACTCCATCTCACGTGATGATCGGTTATGGTTTAGTTGATTTGGATCACGTGATCACTTAGATGACTAGAGAGATGTCATCTAAGTGGGAGTTCTTAAGTAATATGATTAATTGAACTTAAATTTATCATGAACTTAGTCCTGGTAGTATTTTGCAAATTATGTTGTAAGATCAATAGCTTGCGTTGTTGCTTTCATATGTTTATTTTGATATGTTCCTAGAGAAAATGTATTGAAAGATGTTAGTAGCAATGATGCGGATTGGATCCGTGATCCGAGGTTTATCCTCATTCTTTGCCTGTAAGAATTATGTCCTTGATGCACCGCTAGGTGATAGACCTATTGCAGGAGCAGATGCGCACATTATGAACGTTTATTAGCTCAATATGATGACTACTTGATAGTTTAAGTGCACCATGCTTAACGGCTTAGAATCGACTTCAAAGACGTTTTGAACGTCATGGACCATATGAGATGTTCCAGAGTTGAAGTTAATATTTCAAGCAAATACCGAGTTGAGAGATATGAAGTCTCCAACAAGTTCTATAGCTAAAAGATGGAGGAGAATCGCTCAACTAGTGAGCATGTGCTCGATTGTCCGGGTACTACAATCGCTGAATCAAGTGGGAGTTAATCTTCAAGATAAGATAGTGATTGATGTAATTCTCTAGTCACCATCACCAAGTTAGTAGAACTTCGTGATGAACTATAGTATGCAAGGGATGATGAAAATGATTCCCTAGTTTTTCATGATGATGAAATCGATGAAGGTAGAAATCAAGAAAGAACATCAAGTGTTGATGGTTAACAAGACCACTAGTTTCAAGAAAAGGGCAAAGGGATAGAAGGGAACTTCAAGAAGAACGGCAAGCAAGTTGTTGCTCAAGTGAAGAAGCCCAAGTCTGGACCTAAGCCCGAGACTAAGTGCTTCTACTACAAAGGACTGGTTATCGAAGCGAACTACCCCAAGTATTTGGCGGATAAGAAGGATGGCAAAGTAAACAAAGGTATATTTGATATACATGTTATTGATGTGTACTTTACTAGTGTTTATTGCAACCCCTCGGTATTTGGTACTGGTTCGGTTGCTAAGAGTAGTGACTCAAACGGAGTTGCGAATAAAATGTAAACTAGTTAAGGGTGAAGTGACGATGTGTGTTGAAAGTAGTTTCAAGATTGATATGATCATCATCGCACACTCCCTATACTTTCGGGATTAGTGTTGAACCTAAATAAATGTTATTTGGTGTTTGCGCTGAGCATGAATATGATTTGATCGTGTTTATTGCAATACGGTTATTCATTTAAGTAAGAGAATAAACTGTTGTTCTGCTTACATGAATAAAACCTTATATGGTTACACACCCAATGAAAATGGTTCATTGGATCTCGATCGTAGTGATACACATATTCATAATATTGAAACCAAAAGATGCAAAGTTAATAATGATAGTGCAACTTATTTGTGGCAATCGCTGCTTAGGTCATATTGGTGTAAAGCGATGAAGAAACTCCATGCTGATGGGATTTTGGAATCACTTGATTATGAATCACTTGATGCTTGCGAACCATGCCTCATGGGCAAGATGACTAAGACTCCGTTCTCCGAACAAAGGAGCGAGCAACCGACTTGTTGGAAATAATACATACCGATGTATGCGATCCAATGAGTGTTAAGGCTCATGGCGGGTATCGTTATTTTCGACCTTCACAGATGATTTGAGCAGATATGGGTATATCTACTTGATGAAACATAAGTCTGAAATAGTTGAAAGGTTCAAAGAATTTCAGAGTGAAGTGGAAAAATCATCATGACAAGAAAATAAGGTTTCTATGATCTGATCATGAGACAAATATTTGAGTTACTGAGTTTGGTCTACAATTAAACCAATGTGGAATAGTTTCACAAATTCATGCCACCGAACACCACATCATAATGGTGTGTCCGAACGTCATAACCGTATTTTATTGGATATAGTACAATCTATGATGTTTCTTACCGATTTACCAATATCGCTTTTGGGATCATGCATTAGAGACAGCTGCATTCACGTTAAATAGGGCACCATCTAAACCGCTGAGACGACACTATATGAACTGTGGTTTAGCAAGAAACCAAAGTTGTCGTTTCTTAAAGTTTGGGGCTGCAATGCTTATGTGAAAAGTTTCATCCCGATAAGCTCAAACCCAAATCGGAGAAGTGCGTCTTCATAGAATACCCAAAGGAAATTGTTGGGTACACCTTCTATCACAGATCCGAAGGCAAAACATTCGTTGTTAATAAATGGATCCTTTCTAGAGAAGGAGTTTCTCTCGAAAGAAGTGAGTGGGAGGAAAGTAGAACTTGATGAGGTAATTGTACCTTCTCCCTTATTGAAAGTAGTTCATCACGTAAATCTGTTCCTATGACTACTACACCAATTAGTGAGGAAGCTAATGATGATGATCATGTAACTTCAGATCAAGTTACTACCGAATCTCGAGGTAAACCAGAGTGAGATCCGCACGTGAGTGGTACGATAATCCTGTTCGGAAGTCATGTAACTAGACCATGATGAACGTACGAACTATGAGGAAGCGATGATGAGCCCAGATTCCGCGAAATGGCTTGAGGCCATGAAATCGAGATGAGATCCATGTATGAGAACAAAGTGTGGACTTTGGTGGAGTTGCTCGATGATCGGCAAGCCATAGAAAATAAATGGATCTTCAAGAGGAAGACAGACGCTGATAGTAGTGTTACTATCTACAAAGCTAGACTTGTCAAAAAGGTTTTGACAAAGTTCAAGATGTTGAATACAATGAGATTTTCTCACTCAGATCGATGCTTAAAAGTCTGTCCGAATCATGTTAGCAATTGCCGCATTTTATGAAATCGGCAAATGGATAAACAAAACTGCATTCCTTAATGGAGTTATTAAAGAAGAGTTGTATGTGATGCAACCAAGAGGTTTTGTCGATCCTAAAGGTGTTAACAAAATGTGCATCTATGGACTGGTGCAAGCATCTCGAGTTGGAATATATGCTTTGATAAGTTGATCAAAGATATAGTTTATACAGCTTGCAAATGAAGCCTGTATTTACTAGAAAGTGAGTGGGAGCACTACAACATTTCGATAAGTATATGTGAATGACATATTGTAGATCGGAAATAATGTAGAATTATTCGCAAAGCATAAAGGAGTGTTTAAAAGGAGTTTTTCAAAGAAAGACCTCGTGAAGCTGCTTACATATTGAGCATTAAGATCTATAGAGATAGATCAAGACGCTTGATAAGTTTTTTCAATGAGTACATACCTTGACAAGATTTTGAAGTAGTTCAAAATGGAGCAGTCAAAGAAAGAGTTCTTGCCTGTGTTACAAGGTGTGAAATTGAGTAAGACTCAAAACCCGACCACGGCAGAAGATAGAAAGAGAATGAAAGTCATTCCTTATGCCTTGGCCATAGGTTCTATAAAGTATGCCATGCTGTCTACCAGATCTATTGTATACCCCTGCACCGAGTTTGGCAAGGAGTACAATAGTGATCTAGGAGTAGATCATCGACAATGTCAAAATTATCCTTAGTGGAATAAGGATATGTTTCGATTATGGAAGTGATAAAAGGTTCATCGTAAAGGGTTACGCCGATGCAAGTTTTGACACCGATCCGATGACTCTAAGTCTCGATCTAGATACATATTGAAAGTGGGAGCAATTAGCTAGAGTAGCTCCGCAAGAGCATTGTAGACATAAAAATTGCACAATACATAACGGATCTGAATGTGAAAGACCCGTTGACTAAGATTCTCTCACAAGCAAAACATGATCACACCTAAGTACTCTTTGGGTGTTAATCACATAGCGATGTGAACTAGATTACTGAATCTAGTAAACCCTTTGGATGTCTGTCACATGGCGATAGGAACTATGGGTGTTAATCACATGATGATGTGAACTATCGATGTGAATCACATGGTGATGTGATCTAGCTAATTGACTCTAGTGCAAGTGGGAGACTGAAGGAAATATGCCCTAGAGGCAATAATAAAGTTATTATTTATTTCCTTATATCATGATAAATGTTTATTATTCATGCTAGAATTATATTAACCGGAAACATAATACATGTGTGAATATATAGACAAACAGAGTGTCACTAGTATGCCTCTACTTGACTAGCTTGTTAATCAAAGATGGTTATGTTTCCTAACCATGGACAAAGAGTTGTTATTTGATTAACGGATCACATCATTAGTTGAATGATCTGATTGACATGACCCATTCCGTTAGCTTAGCACCGATCGCTTAGTATGTTGCTATTGCTTTCTTCAAGACTTATACATGTTCCTATGACTATGAGATTATGCAACTCTGTTTATCGGAGGAACACTTTGTGTGCTACCAAACGTCACAACGAATCGGGTGATTATAAAGGTGCTCTCTGGTGTCTCCAAAGGTACTTGTTGGGTTGGCGATTTCGATATTAGGATTTGTCACTCGAATGTCGGAGAGGTATCTCTGGCCCTCTCGGTAATGCACATCACTTAAGCCTTGCAAGCATTGCAACTAATGAGTTAGTTGCGAGATGATGTATTACGGAACGAGTAAAGAGACTTGCGGTAACGAGATTGAACTTGGTATTGATACCGACGATCGAATCTCGGCAAGTAACATACCGATGACAAAGGGAACAACGATGTTGTTATGCGGTCCGACCGATAAAGATCTTCAGAGAATATGTAGGAACCAATATGGGCATCCAGGTCCCGCTATTGGTTATTGACCGGAGACGGTCTTGGTCATGTCTACATTGTTCTTGAACCGTAGGGTCCGCACGCTTAAGGTTTTGATGATGCTTATATTATTAGTTTATGAGTTTTGATGTACCAAGGAGTTCGGGGTCCGGATGAGATCGGGACATGACGAGGAGTCTCGAAATGGTCGAGACGTAAAGATCGATATATTGGACGACTATATTCGAGTTCGGAAAGGTTCCGAGTGATTCGGTATTTTTCGAGTCTGGGAGAGTTATGGGAATTCAGATTGGGCCTCTTTGGGCCATACGGGAAAGGAGAGAAAGGGCCAAAGGGTGGCCGCACCTCCCTTGGACTAGTCCGAATTGACTAGGAGGGGCGCCCCTTCCTTCCTTCTCCTCTCTCTTCCCTTCCTTCTCTCCTACTCCTACTACATGGAAGGGTTCCTAGTTGACTAGAAAGGGGAATCCTACTCCCGGTGGGAGTAGGACTCCCTAGGGCGCGCCATAGAGAGGGCCGCCCTCCCTCCTCCACTCCTTTATATACGGGGGGGGGGCACCCATAGACACACAAGTTGATCATCGTGATCGCTCCTTAGCCGTGCGCTGCCCCCTCCACGATATTACACCTCGGTCATATTGTAGCAGTGCTTAGGCGAAGCCTCGCGACGCTTGAACATCGTGATCGCCACCACGCTGTCGGTTCGACAAAACTCCTCCCCGCACCTCGCTGGATCGGAGTTCGGGTGCGCCATCGAGCTGTACATGTGTCAAGAACTCGGAGGTGCCGAGTAACGGTGCTTGGATCGGTTGGACCGGAAGACGACGACTACTTCCTCTACATTGCGTCAACGCTTCCGCTTTGGTCTACGAGGGTACGTAGACAACACTCTCCCCTCTCGTTGCTATGCATCACCATGATCTTGCGTGTGCGTAGGAATTTTTTTGAAATTACTACGTTCCCCAACACAGGAAGACCCGAACGTCGTGCTGGGTACGTTCCTTGTCAACTCAGCACCTGCAACTGTCTTGTTTGATTCTGGAGCCACGCATTCATTTGTCACCCAAAAGTTTGCATTAAAAAGTGGCATGACCCCTACACCCCTGAATAACCCTAAGGTGGTACAAACCCCCGGAGCAGAGATGAGAGCCAAGATAGGATGTAAAGGAGTCGGGATTGTCATTAATGGGGTAGACTTCCTAGCAGACCTTATCATCTTAAGATCGCAAGGCTTGGATGTGATCTTAGGAATGGATTGGCTCATCAAGCACCAAGGCTTGTTAGATTGTGCCAACCGGACTATCACTGTGACCAATGACCAAGGAATCGAAGTTAAATTTGCCTCAAACCCCTCCTCTGCTCAAGCCAACCAAGTCAACTGTCTGACTGAAGTTGGATTGGAGCAAGTGCCAGTAGTATGCGAATACCCCGATGTCTTTCCTGATGAGCTGCCGGGAATGCCTCCTGACCGAGACATTGAGTTCGTCATCGAGCTCATGCCCGGAGCAGGACCCATCTATAAGAAGCCTTATAGAATGGGATCGGAAGAGTTAGAGGAGTTGAAGAAGCAACTGGAAGAGCAGTTGAGGAAGGGATTTATCCGCCCTAGTGCCTCCCCTTGGGGATCACCTGTTCTGTTTGTGGCAAAGAAGGACGGTACCATCCGCTTGTGCATTGACTATCACTCCCTCAATGAAGTTACAGTCAAGAACAAGTATCCACTTCTCAAGATTGAAGATCTGTTTGATCAACTCAATGGGGCCAATGTGTTCTCCAAGATCGACCTCAGATCTGGGTACTACCAGCTGAAAATCAGACCCCAAGAAATTCCGAAGACGGCATTTGTAACCAGATATGGCCTGTATGAGTGCACGGTCATGTCCTTTGGATTGACCAATGCCCCAGCTTACTTCATGTATCTCATGAATAAGGTCTTCATGGAATATTTGGACAAGTTTGTCATTGTCTTCATTGATGACATTCTTGTCTTCTCGAAGACGGAAGAAGAGCACGAGCAACACTTGAGGATGGTCCTAGACAAGCTTCGAGAGCACCAACTGTATGCCAAGTTCAGCAAGTGCAAATTTTGGCTGCATGAGGTTAGATTCTTGGGTCATAATTGACTGCCGAAGGATTGTCAGTGGATCCCACCAAGATTCAAGCCGTGACTGAATGGCAAACCCCGAGCAATGTGAAGGAAGTGAGAAGCTTCCTCGGACTAGCGGGATATTACCGCAAGTTTGTTGAAGGATTCTCAAGCATTGCCCGACCCATGACCCATCTCCTGAAGAAGGACAAGAAGTTTGAATGGACGCCGAAGTGCGAAGAAAGCTTCCAGGAGTTGAAGAAGAGATTGACCACCACCCCAGTTCTGGCCACACCTGATATTCACAAAGAATTTGTGATATATTGTGATGCGTTGAGAGCCGGACTTTGAGGTATTCTCATGCAAGAAGGCAGAGTCGTAGCATATCTGTCCAGACAGCTTCATCCTCACGAAGAGAACTACGCTACTCATGACCTCGAGTTGGCAGATGTAGTTCATGCCCTGGAAACATGGCGACATTACCTCCTAGGGAAGCGGTGTGAGAAATACACGGATCACAAAAGTTTGAAGTATATTTTCACTCAGAAGGAATTGAACATGAGGTAGAGAAGATGGCTAGAGTTGATCAAGGATTATGATCTCAGTGTTCAATACCACCCTGGTAAGGCTAATGTGGTAGCAGATGCATTAAGCAGAAAGGCTTGTTCCTTAAATGCTATGCTTAAGGAAAAGCTACCCGCCTTGTATGAAGAACTTGAAAGCTTCGGGTTGGAACTGGCTGCACCAGGATTCTTGGCCAACCTCGAAGTCAAGCCTACCCTGATGGATGATGTTAAGGAAGCTCAGAAGGGACACGAAAGTATTGGAGGCATCAAGAGGAAGATCAAGGCAGGCAAGGCCCGTGATTCTCGGAGGATGAGCAAGGAATTGTGTGGTTTGGGAATCGATTATGCATCCAACAAGGTTGAGCTCAAGAACTTGATATTGCAAGAAGCTCATGACACCCCGTATTCCATCCATCCTGGAGGGACCAAGATGTATCAAGACCTAAAGGAAAGATTCTGGTGGCATGGCATGAAGAGAGAGATAGCCACTTTCGTCGCTAAGTGTGACATATGCCAAAGGGTCAAAGCTGAACATCAGCGACCCGCTGGATTGTTACAACCTCTCAAGGTGCCTGAATGGAAAAGGGATAAAGTCAGAATGGACTTCATCACTAGATTACCCAGGTCAAATAAGGGACATGACTCCATCTGGGTCATAGTCGACCATTTGACCAAAGTAGCCCATTTCATTCCTGTCAAAACGACTTACAAGGGAAACCAGCTAGCCAGCCTCTACATCAACATAATCGTAAGCCTTCATGGTGTTCCCAAGGAGATTGTGTCAGATCGAGGAACCCAGTTTACCTTAAGGTTCTGGAAGAAGTTCCAAGAAGCCATGGGGACCAAGTTGTCCTTCAGCACTGCTTTCCACCCACAGACCGGAGGTCAGCCAGAACGAGTGAATCACATACTCGAAGACATACTCCGAGCCTGTGTCCTGGCATATGGAGCTAGGTGGGAAGATTGCCTCCCTTTTGCCGAGTTCTCCTACAACAACAGTTATCAGTCAAGCCTTCAGATGGCACCATTTGAGGTGTTATATCGACGGAAATGCCGCACACCCCTCAATTGGTCAAAGACCGGAGAAGGACTAGTCTTTGGGCCCGATATCCTCCGTGAAGCAGAAGAGCAAGTCCAGCTTGTCAGAGAGCGTTTGAAGACTGCCAAGTCAAGGCAGAAGAGCTACGCTGACTCACGTCGTAGAGACATGAACTTCCGAGTTGGAGACCATGTCTATCTTTGGGTCACACCTCTCAAGGGAACCCAGTGCTCACACCCTGCATTTTGTAACATTTCATTTGCATTAATAAAGCATAAAAAATTGGACCAACAAAAACTTTTGCATTATTTGGCTTTTAACTGGAGTTGGTTTTCTCTCTGTGATTTTTAGGTGCTCTTTAAAGTCAACACAACTCCACCTTATATACTTCATCACCTTGCCCCAAACTTCTGCCCAATGATCTTGCCATGTGTATAGTGAAATATAATATTTTCATACAAAAATAATTTGGCCAAATAGTATTTTCAAAAATTAGTTTTCCAAAAACCCCTAAATTGAGGTTTGCACTACAAGTACTTGATTTGGGGTATGAAAAATATTTCAAAGAGTATATTTGAGACCTATTAGATATAGGACTCCCATAAACCACAAAAATATAATTTTATAAGTTATTTTCCTATTTTTATTTAAAAGCTTTTTATTAAGGCCAGAAATGGTCTTTAATAGGGAAAAACTATTTTATTGTTTAAAAAATATTTGACAAAAATCAGGGAAACTCAGTGGGCATATATTTCTCACATATAAGAGTTTCAACACATGGTCATGTTCAAAATTTTGGACAAAACCTCCCAAAACCATTTCTGCCCATTTCAAGGATTTGAAATATTTCTACAGGAAATATTTTCATAAAAATCCAAGGAAAATCCAGCAAGTCACAAATGCATATTGTGATCACCTTGCAAAGCCTAATTTCAATCAAGGTCATTTTGGTTCACCAAAATTCCCCAAAACCCTCTCTGACCAGAATCAAATTTGAACAACTTTGTACTACCAACTTTCTCTCCTTGACCCCAACTTTTGTGAGCATGTTCACATGACCAAATGAGGCCACTACACCAAGTGGTGCATCAAGGAGAAGTGATTTGCTCAACTAGATCAACACAAGTTCATTTCTGCTAATTTCTAGGGTTTGCCAAAGTTTCATTATCAAACTCCTCCAAATGAGCTCATCTTCCTTTTTCCCTGACATTTTGTCATGACAAACATCCCTGCCAAGTGCCACAAGAATTAAATTAGTGCAAGTACCCCAAAACCATATCAAACACCTTCTGCATGTTAACTAAAAACCCTGTTTGGGGCTCTTCCACTAATCTCCATGAGCTCCACTTTTTGCCACAACCCCTCCTAGTCCCCTTTCACCTCCAGTAACAATGGCAAATCCACAGCTCAATTATTGGATGGGTAAACCCCACTTTCTCTCTCTCGACAGCCCATTTCTCCCTCTTCTTCTACCTCTCTCTTCTCCCATCGCCACCCAGGGCATCCAAGGCCATCTCCTACTTCTTTACTCCCCCCTAGAGCTACCAGACACCTTTGGCCGTGCCCACATTGCATAGAAAATGGCCATGTCGGCCATTTGGGCGCTCTAGGCCTTCTGCGCCTCAAGATTGTAGCCGCCTCTTCCAACCGCCTCCCGCCACCTCGGCCTCCCAACACGCCCGACGATGCGCCTCGACGTCAGATCACGCCACGCCTTTGTCCCCTCCTCCTCTCCTCCTCTCACCCCATTTCCAGACGCCACGGCCACCCGAAGAATAAAGGAGCGTGCTCACACGCGCGGTGCCCTAGCCCCCTGCTTTCCCTCTCTTCTCTCCCCTCGCCCTAGGCCATCCCCACAAACACCCCAGTAACGGCGCCAGCTCCTCCCGAGCCCTGTAGCGACGAGCAGGAGCTCGCCGGCGCACGGGTCCACGACACCCCGCCGTTCACCTACTTAAGGGCCTCCCCGAGCTCTCCTCTCCTCACCACTCGCTCTCTGAACCACCAAATCATCCCCCTACGCCCCAGTTCCTCTCCAGAGCCGCCCGAGCTCGAGATTGAGCTCGAGCTCCGCCGCTTCGGCACGCCGGAGTTCGCGAGGTACAGGCCTCCCCCGCTCCTCCTCTGCCTTGATATGGAACCCCCGAGCACCCCTGATCATTTTCCCTTCTCCCCCACTTCTTTTGCATCCAGGAACAGCCGGAACCGATGACGCTTGAAGCTCCTCCGCCGTGCCTCCTCGTCGCCGGCGAACCAGGCCACCCCGGCGACCGCAAGTACCTCCACCCAAACGGCGACAAGACTCTGAGCCCAGCCGTGCCCTCGCCCGACCTCGCCGTGCCCTGCATCGTCGCCGTTGAGCTCTCCAGCCGTCTGGACTCGGGGTTAGGGATGACAGGAGGGCCCTGCCTGTCAGCCTCTCCCCTCCATCGCCCCTCTCTCTCTCTCGCTGACGCCTCGGCCCCGCTCGTCAGGTTTAAACCTAGCGCGCACGCGTGCACCAGCGCGCTGGGCCGTCTCGCTAGCTGGGCCGCTGCCCTGCGGCTGTTCTGGCCCAACAGGCACAATGCCCCTTCCCCTTTTTCTTTTCTGTCACGCTTGTAAAAATTCCACAGGATAAAATATTTGTCCAAATAAATTAATTCCAACTCCTAAATTCCTAACGTATTGCAACCTATTTAATGGTGCAACTTTTATTCAAATCCAACAACCTTTTCTTCACTGTAAATATTTAAATGTGATTTTAAGCATTTAAATATACCTTTGTAAATCCATTTCTCCTATTCTACTACTCCAAATCCAAAACTAGGAATTTTCCCCTTCTTAGTTTTCACCCTAGTATTTAACAGAAATGAGTTGACATTTTTCTGAGCAATTTGGTTTTTCTGTTTTATTATTGCCTTATTTTTCTCGTTATTATTTTGCGATTTATAGATTGCGTTGTCGATTTAAGTAGTTGGACCGTAAGACTTTGAAGACCCGTAAGACTTTGTTGAGCCAGCAAGCAGCCCTTTGACCATGTCTATGAAACCCTTTTTATGCATGTCATATAGCACTTTTTGCTTGCATCGGAGACATGATACTGTGATGACCACATGGGGTGGTTTGCCACCGTTACTTCCTTGTTGATACTTGCATTGTGCATGACCCTACCTTCTTATGAGGGTTATACCGGTGGGAGTAGATAGGATGCTAAATTAGTGCTACGCAAAAAGGGACGGGAATATGCATGGTGATGGGGAAAAAGTATTTTCAAAAGACTTTTCGAAAACCCCACCGGGTGCCACTTATGCCCGGGGGAGATGATGAGTTGGGTAACCACTTGATGACGAAGTGGTGTACCGAAGCATGTGTGTTGTTTTCAAAACGGATTGGTTTAAGTTGCGACCGTTATTCCAACCTTACATGCGCAACCACTCTACCCTTGTATGGGAAAGGGCATTATTGATTACCTAGGCCGATACTAGCTTGGAGCCCGACATTAGTGACGGGGAGAGTTGGTGCTCTCTCGGGACGGGTCGTGCTGTAGGGCGGCCATGACTCTTTTCACAGGGCACCGGATACACCGTTGTGTCCCCTCTCGGATGTTACGATCTCGAGTGAGTCTCGTATGATGTACATTGTGAGGACACGGAACAACGAGTGGACTCCTTGTTAGTGTTGTCTAGGGAAAGATAGTGATCGGGTGCTTACCTCGGGTACTTGAGGTATCGCGGGTCGTGGATGACACGGAAGTTCCCCGGATCTTGTGGGTAAAGTGTGGAACCTCTGCAGAGTGTAAAACTATTCGAATAGTCGTGTCCATGGTCAAGGACAGTTGGGTAACCGCTCTTGGGCTACGTCCACCTGTTTACAAACCAGTGTGTGTTTGGATAATTGGGAAGATCTACTCGGGTCAAGTCAAAGGACTTGACATGATTGAGTTGGGTTGATGCCCTCTCTATTTATGTTGATATCTGTAATGGTTACTTGAATTCTCCTGATGCATGTCTTACAAGTTGTTGAACATGTCATTGCACTCAAAACTAGCTTTCTGCAAAAATTTACCTATATCATGCATTGTTGTGCCTTGTTCCAATCATGGGTTGCTTGCGAGTACATTCAAAGTACTCATTGGCTTGCAACTGGTTATTTAATTGACCAGGCATGGAAGAACAGGAGTTCTAAGAAGAGTTCTTTGGAGAAGAACATGCGAACTAGGACGTTTCCCAGTCAGAATGCTTTTAGGGTTAAGGCAGATGGCATGGGTTCTACTTATCGACGAAGATTTCCGCTCCTTAAGTTTATTTTGTATTCAGCCCTTGTGGCTTTATCTATGTAAGACTTGACCATAATGGTCATAATTTGTGTAAGACGGTATGTATGGATGTGACTCTTGTTATTCAGCTTCTGTGTGTTCAGTGAGCATTGATCTCTGGGATCACTGTACATGTGCATTCGGTGATCATGACTTATGAGTCGGGGTCCCCACAGGCGGTAGGGTTTATAGGAGTACTACGGTGTGTGGGGCCACGTCGTAGTAAATGGGTTCGAGTCGACGCCTTAATATGCGTGGGCCGCTTGGTTTTACGGGAACGAGGCATCATTTTGGGTTCGGGGACTAGTGGAGATATAGTACGTACAAAACATTGTGGACGTAGGTTCGACCGAAAGGCAATGATGCATGGGCCCTGCATTTTGATATACCCAGGGCTGCGTGAAATTTGCTACTCTACTCAAAACTAGTAAGGTACACATGCATTGAACACATGAGATTTCGAAACCAAATTATGAATAAATACACACTATAGCATGTAAAGCTTTGAGTCATATATGCATGATGTAGATGTTTGTTTAGTTCTTATAGTTCATCTCATTCAAAATCAATTAGTTTTATAAAAATGTTAAGATTCATGGGGTTGTGCATTGTAAAGCATAAAGTAAAAAACAAATAATGGCAATTCATTTAGAAAAAAATCAATTATGATACAGAAGATTCTAGAACAAAGGAGAAGTGCTTGTGTTTTGAGGTTTGTGCATTATGCTTAAGTTCAACCATGGAGTCTTCTAAATTGTACATGTGGCAGATCTGGTGGAATGTTGATGATATCCAACGGCCAGTAGTGCTCGGATTTGCCATCTCTGCACTGTCGGATTAGCTTCATCCAGCGACCATCTTTCAAAGTTATTGGCACACTATATAGTTCTTGTGCCATAGTTGCATGTCTTGGAAAAAAACTACTAGTGGGTTGTACTATCTATTTAGGAATAGAAGATGTATACATGGAAGTTGTAGGGAAAGAGATGACATGGAGCATCTCAATTCCTATGAGTAGGGATTGGAAAAGAGATGTCATTTGGTTCACATCATAGGAACTTTTGTATTGAATCTAGAGATGACATGTATCTCAATTCCTATGAGGAGGGATTAGAAAGAGATGTAATTTGGTTCATATCATAGGAACTTTTCTATTGAATATACGCTAATGTTTATTTTCCTTTGAAATTAAGGGAGTATAGGAATCCATTCATATGAACCAAGTGGCTCTAAAGCTATAGAAATGATATCATGTTTATTTCCTTTGAAATGTGGAGTATATGAATCTATTCCTATGAACCAATTGGCTCTAAAGGAAAAAAGTCCTATAAAAATCATATCATGTAGAGTTCCTATGATATTCCTCGACACCAAAGGGTGGTTGAAATTGTTGTGGGTGATACGATGGTCTTTATTTGTAGACTCCTCCCCCATCTTTATAGTTACCTCTCGAAGATGGTTGAAATGATATATACAGGGTATTCTACATGTGCAATTTGGTACATGAAAACTCGGTAAAAGTTTGTGAGGTTCGAATTTTCAATAAAACTATATGTACTGCATTTCAGAACGGGGGGAGCATATGGCAGTTACTAACACTCACGTGGAAGATTTGTGTGTAGGAGGAGTGGTTGTTCTGTTAAATGACATGGCAAACCGACATCGCCGGATGCCGATCTAACGGTTCTTACGGCGTTAAATCAGAAAAGGCTTGTGGCTAACGCTTGTCGGATAATGATTTATGGACACATGCATTGCATTGATCGTGCCCCTCTCTCTCACGCACGCACCCTCACGAGTCACGACTCTCCCGAGTCCTTTCGCAGACTCGCACGCCGCACCCATCGCCTATCTCGGTAGTAGACGCCACGCACATATGTGCTCTTCACCCTACCCTTAGAACTTCTAAAACAAAAGACGCACACACATTTTATTTTAGCTCACACGCCACACACTTATACTATTACTCTTTATGATTTAACGCTCTTTGGGCATAGTATATTGTACTCTAACGAAGAGAAGCGGTGCACGCACGCACTAGTTCTCTCACACCCACTCACGGGTACACGTAGGAGCGCATTTTTTTGAAGCTGGTACAACAAAATCACTCCACTATATATATAAGCAGGAGCCTTAGCGCTTGCTTTACTAGGGTTCCTCTCATTCACTCTCTCATGCTCTCCAGATGTAAGCAAGACATAGGTGGCCACACTCTCTCTTAGCTCACGTCTGGTCACAAATCCGACCGGGGCAGGGGTGTAGGTGCATCGTTCACGCTGTCGTCGGCGGCGAGGAGACCAACGGCTGCCCGCGCGTCCCGATCGGCGGCCGTGCCGTTCTCTCCGAGAGAGCGCCGGCTCGAGAGGGCCTCCGACCCCTTCTTCCTCCATGCGGTATTGTGGCCAAGATGCGGCCTCCCGACGCCGTCTTTGCCACATGCCGACGACCCTCAGGTATATATTCCTTCGAAACCTGCCTTGCTCTACTGCCCCAGCTCCCTCCGTGTGGATATTTTTCTACTTCCGTCCGCTGTTCGAAAGCCACCTAGACTTTTACTATTATTAGAGGTAAAGCTAGTTCATACAGTCGACTCTAAGAGTTGGTTCAAGCAGGGAAGAAAGTGGGAAAGTTGTAGCATCAATCTAGGACTTGGTTCTAAGAGGAAACGGGGGAAAGTAGTAGATACTGGCTACCCAACCGGTCTCTTGGTTGAAAAGACGAAGAAAGCATGGTGGATGGCGAAGGGTGGGGGGAAGTGTACCTATCTCTTTGTTGAAAAAGGAAAGAAAGTGACGGGTGTTGGGGGACAACGCAAATGAGAATGAGTAGGTCTAGATTTCCTGTGCTCACATAGGAAAATGTCGCCGAGGAGATAAAAAATGGGACAAATGCTTGGACATGTCGCTCGAGTGTTTGCCGCTCTCGGCAGCCACATCTGCCTCACCACTTTATGCCCCTGCTGTCCCTACACCCATATCGCTACCGTTAATGTAAAATCACATGAAGCATTAAGCAATGCCACCTAATGTCACTATAAGTAATGGTCTAGTGCCATCGATAAATTGAAGCAATGCCACCACCATTTTATGAAGTGCCTCCGTCTTGCTTTATTTCCCATGAATTGTGTTTTTGCAGTTACACTTAAATCTCACACCGCTAGCATTCCTTCATCCTAGTGGAACTCCACAAATTTGATTGCACATTTACTGACCATGTGCTACTCTCATGACAGTAATACTAATCCTATTGTTCTGCATGTTAATCTAGTGGTATTGTTGATGTGATGTGATGCTACTTACTTAAGGACTCTTCATACAGTCAATCTAGTGCCAATTATAACACAATAGATGTTGCTGTTAATCATATGCCACTGCAAATATCTGTCACTGTTTAAATAACCGCATTTCATATTTGCGCAAACAGGGATGTCTGCCTCCATATCGTTTCGGGATGTCTGTCTCCGTATCGTTTCTATTCGCACAATCAAAAGCACACACCTTAGTTTTAGTAGAACTGCGCAAAATGAGATGGCTATCCCTCGTTGCCGTCGTCTAACCTCCAGTCTTTAAGGTATTCCTACATTGGTAGTAACTAAGGTAGAATGACCAACGCAATCTAAAAGAAGCTGATTCGTACATTTTACTTCCTGATTGCAGTGTAGGGACCAGCGAAAACAACTGCATCCTAGTCCGGAACGCACTTTTTACCAGTTCATCCATGGACCGAGGACTAGCTGGCACGGCTGCACGACGGTTTTTTGGACAGGTGAGCGGACAAGAGGCATTGTGGTCTGCTTATTTCTGCAAATAGCGGTGCTTAAATTTAGTGGAATGCACAAGAATTTCACTGTCAAGATAAATTGCATGGTTCGATTCAGCATTCCAAATTGAGACCACAATTATAATTGGTTATTCTGGAATGAGAAAACCTAACCCTGGATGGTGGCAACAAGAAAAAACCAGAGTGAACTCCAGGAAATTTAAGCCAGCCGGGAGGCCCTTTGCTCAGAGAAGCCTTGCTTGTTTTTTCTTGATTTGTAAACCTTCTCACAACTTTGTCATTTGCTGTGAACTAGTATATGTTTGTTATGTTCTATGAATCATTGAGATGTATAAAATTGCTCAACTTATACTTTTCAAGTTTTTTATGAAGACGAGTTTAATGTGAGTGTTCCACATGAGCGCTGGACTAGCGTGTGAACGATTGGAATTTACATTGTGGCCTCAGTTAACTGCATGAACCACTGTAACAAGATACATAGTTGCTTATATGTCAGACAACGGATTGTTGATTGTTAGCTGGTCGATAGCCTAGTGTTGAAGCGAGCTGAGCCAATGTGCCGTGTTTTGCACAAATGCTTACAAGTGGGGTAGCACAAATAGTGTTTACAAGTACTTATGTATACGTCAGCGCACAGTTCTCAAACGAGTGCTCTATTTCATCAAAACACACACTGCTCGTATGACAAACCGTGACAACTTATGTCTTACCATGCCATATTCATGAAAAAACTAGTGAGGACGCATCTATTTCGGCAACAATTATGATGGTTCTCACATGATTCACGGGCACACAAAAGTAGCAGCAGTTCCCATAGACGGATTCAAACAGAGTACTAGCCCTAGAGGGGTCAATAACACGCAAGGTTCGGATAATTAGACACAATCCAAACTACTATTAAACACTAGCTGGGGCAACTATTTCATGCCTCGATCTAATTTGGGCTGGACACAAGGCGGACCTTGCCATAAACACCATCGAGGACATCCCGCAGCAGCTCAATCCTGTGAACCTTCATGAAGACAACCTTGTGGCCTTGCCACTGATAAACTTGTTTGTGGAGGCATGCCATGTCATCTTCCTGCGTAAGCTTGACAAGAACATTATGGCTCACAAACGAAGGAGTAGCTTTGAACTTCTTGTGCTTCAGTACACCCTGGACAACACGCCTCAAACAGTGAGGCTGGAATACAACTCTTCATTGGTATAACCACAAATGGCCTCCAGGATCCAACAGCCTAAGAACTCTGTTTTCCCAGTGCGTATATTCAGGTCATCCGCCTCATAGCGAGTGACATGTACAACCACTCAATCCTTGTCTGCATCAGGGCTCTAGTTGAAACAGAAACAAATTCTGAATTACTTTTCAGTATAAGAAACACAAGTTATTTAAACCACTATGTATAGCATGGCATTGAAGCTAATAAAATTTTGCATTATTAGTCACCACATACTTAGATGAAAAACCACAATCGAGATCGGCAAAGAAGAAAATCACCTTGGGCAGCTCAGCGGGGGGGACACATCCTCGAAGGGGGAAAACTGCTCCCGCAGTGCCACGGGGGCTGTAACCTCAAACAGGGCGTTGACCATCTCAATAGTGGTCGTGAGCGTATCTGGGGTCGGCTCGGTGGCTGCCTCCATCTTCTTGGAGCTCTTAGTCTCATGGGATCAGCCTCCTGCATCTGCTCCAATATCGGCAGATCTTTGCCTGGTTCTCCTTGGTCCATCATGAAACTGAAAAATACTAGGAGACCACTAAAAGGAAAACACAATCGCAATGAGAATGAAACAAAAAAGAGAGTGAGGATCGGTTACTGCTTTGCAAAAGTTCTTTTTTTCTCTGAACAAAAATATACCAACATCACGGATCCGCTTACTTTCCCTTCATTGAGAGAGAAGAACAGTGGCAGATGCGAGTGTTGCCTTTCTTGAAGACGGTGAGGGAGAAGGGGATTCAGCAAAGAGTGAAATGGTGGTTGCTTCGTCCGTCAAACTTAGACTGCGGGGAGGTGGGGTTTTGTGATACGACGACTGCTCGCCGCGCCACGACCGGGTGACTCTCCGCATGATAACGCCTTCTAATTTGGTGGATGGCATTTGGGCCCGCGCGCTGCATGGCCCGCATGTCGGTGAACAAAAGTATAACGACATTCAGTAGAGGGAGACGTTTCAATGACCTAGGAGGAGCCATAAGCGGTAGTGTCTCCACTATACTAGTAGTAATTGTTTTTCTGGGTAGCTATAGAGTGTCTCCACTGTACTAGTAGTAATTGTTTCTCTGGGCCCAAGACAAAACAGCCCATCCACACTAGTAAATAGTAAAATCAATTCAAAAGTCCATATATATACTGAATGAGAGGCGCTACCCACACCCAGCACACCGCCCCCCAAAAAAACCTGGATGTTCTTCTTCCTCCTCGCTCCCACCCACCTCACGTCAGCTCGCTCCACTCATACCCCCAAATTCCTCACCTCACTCCTACAGAAAACCCCAGCTCCCCTTCTTCCTCACTACTACAGAAAACCCCCAGCTCCCCTTCTTCTTCACTCGCACTACAACTAGGCTCGTCATTCATTACTCTGCTCAAATCCATGAGCGTGACGCGACGCCCTCGAGGAAAATGGAGTCAGCTGACCCCAACGCCAAGAAGATGAGGCTCCTGCTAGCGATGACGCCTGTTGTAGATCCCGCACCCGGCATGTAACGCCCCGGATTCGATGCGCCAGGTGTCTTCCAGTTATTCGTCGTTGTTGCCATGTCATTTGCTTGCGTGTTGCATTTTATCATGTCATCTTGTGCATTGCATTGCATACGTGTTCATCTCATGCATCCGAGCATTTTCCCCGTTGTCCGTTTTGCAATCCGGCACTCCTATGTCCTCCGGCGTCCCCCTTTTGTCTCTCGTTGTGGGCGGGTATTAAACATTCTCGGAATGTACTGAGTCTTGCCAAGCGGCCTTGGTATAGCACAGGTAGACCGCTTGTCAAGTTTCATGCCATTTGGAGGTCGTTTGATACTCCAACGGTTAACCGCAAGGCCTCTTTCGTGTGCAGCCCAACACCCCTTCCAAAGTGGCTCAAATCCCAGCAAACTCCGCTCCATGCTCTCGGTCGTTCGATCACGATCGTGTGGGCGAAAACCGCACCTCATTTGGAGCCTCCTAGCACCCTCTACCTATAAATAGGTGTCTCCCTCCGAATTTTCGCAGTCCAAACCCTAGATCATTTCCCCTCCGCGCCGCCGGACGTTTCTCCCTCCGCTGCCGGACATGTCCGCCGCCTCCCGCAGCGAATCTGAGCTCGCCACGTGTCGCCCCGCGCCCACTTCATCGTCGCAGCCCTGGCCATGCCCGACCTGCTGCCCGCCTGGCCGATCTGGGCTCGAGGCGCCCGCCTGCGCCGCCGCCCGTCCCCGGCGCCCGCCGCCTGTCCCTTGACCCCGACCTCCCGCTCGTACCCATGGCTTCCCCGCCGCTCGCCGGACCTCGTGTCCCGCCGGTGACCCCGCCGGGCTTCGCTGCCGCCGAACCCCAAGGCCAGGTCGCGCCGCCATCTCCCTACTCCTCCTTCCCTCCTCTCCTTCCCTCACAGCTCTCTCTCTCTCCTTGCCATGAACAGGAGATCCGCCGCCGCCCGGAGAAGCCCGCTCCGGCCGCCCCTCGACTCGTCGTGCTCAAATCCGGCCGGATCCGGAGGCCCCATGGCCGGATCCGCCCTCGCCAGCCCCGCCGGCGACCTTCGGCCGGCAGCCGTGCAGCGCCGCCCCCTACCTCCTGCTCGTGCTCGAGCACGATGAGGTCGTCTAGCGCTGGCCACGTGGGCCTTCCCCGCGGCCTCGGCCCACCGCGTCACCAGGCTCGGATCGCCTTGGCCTAGTAGCCACTTGGTGAGCATGCCCCTGCTATTTCCCTCTCGGTGCGACGTATAGCTATCCACCGCTTGTCTGTGTTTTTTTCTGAAAAAACTGCCAAGTCCTCAAAACCCCATAATATGTGTGCATGCTCGACCTGCTGTAACTCTGCATCTGTAGCTCCGTTATGTGCGTGTAATATGTCAAATTGTTCGCCTCAACGAGTACTTCATTTCATTCCATTGCATCATTTTCATTTGAGCTCATCTTCATGCCCGAAATGTTGTTGGAAGAGTGCATGTTGATGTTAATCTGCTGAAACTATTATAACTTGCTCATTTGTCATTTTTGCCATGTTTGATGTGTGCATACTATAAGGTTGATGTCTACATGTGTCTTGATCTATGCCATGCCATCTTTCCAGTGGTGCTATCCATGTATTTTTGTGAATCTTGTACTGAGTGCATCAAGCTTGTTAAGGAGGGTACTTGTTGTTGCTGTTTTCCTGACAGATTCTGTTATATTTTGTTGCTATGTAAACCTGCAGCTACAAGTCATTTCGTGCATTATTCTGGAGATGTTCACTAAGGATGTTTTGTTATAAATGTCTTGCTCTATCTATTCATGCCCTTGGTTGCAATTATAGCCTGCTATAGATTGTTGTTCTCTTGCTCCAAACTTGCTAAATAATGTTGCTGTCAACCTATTAACATGAAGTTCAGTTTTGGCCATATGCTTTTCTAGTGATCCATGCATCCTATGAACTTGTTCTTGCCATGCTTAGCTTCACAAACATGTCTTCTTACTGTTGGTTGCCTTGCCATGCCATGTGTTGCTCTGTGGTGAGTGGTTCAAGCTCACCAACATGACTACTTATTGTTGTTCCTGCCATGTATGCATCTGTCATATAACTTGCCATGTTTACATGGGTGCCATCATATCTTCTGATCCTTTTTGGCTCATGGTCAGTAAGGGACTCTTGTTCTATGCTTTTAGTAGATTCATGACATGCCTTTGTTTGCCATGATAGCTTCCTGTAACATGTTGTTTGATAGCTCTAAACATTGCAACCTGATGTTATTTCTGCTAAAGTCTGAAACTGTTATTATTTGCAATCTTTCCATGTCTTTTGAAGCATGTTCTAGTGATTTCTGGAGATAGCTCAGTGTTCATGTTTTGTAGTGATTTACCTGTACTTCATGCCCATGCCTTTTGTTCTTATGTTGAGATGCTGTAGCCTTTTGTTTTGATGCTTGCAATATGCCTACTTGCTGTTTTGGACAGATTGTTGTTATGACTTGTATAGTGTGTGTGTGTGTGTTGAATCGTTGCTCCGTTTTGAGTGTGCTCTATATGAAACTTGATTGTTTTTGCATGTAGTTTCATATTATCATGTTGCATCCTTGTTTCGGTGTGTTTGCTTGATGTTTGGATGCATTTTGCATCAATGCCATGTTTGACTTGTTTTGCTCATATCTTCTAGGCCGTAGCTCCGAATCTAATGAACTTTATATGTAACTTGACTAGAATTTCGTGTAGATCATCTTGGTGCATCTTAACATGCTGTTTAACAACTTGAACATAAGGTTTATTCAGTTCTGGACCAATTTCGAAATATGCATATGAGGACTTTCCGAAATTGTTATATGTTGTTTCCGGCCTCATTTAAACTTGCTTCGATGTGTTGTTCTTGTTTGCATCATCTCTTACCATGAGTAGCCTCATCTAGTTTTGTCATGCATCATGCTTGTTGTGCATCATGTCTTGTCATGTGTGGTGTGTTTACCATGTCGTGTGCTTCTTCTCGATAGTTCCTGCTTGCGTTGCGATCGTGAGGATGCGTTTGGTCTCACAGTGCGTGAACAACCTCTCCCCTCTCGTTGCTGCATCACCATGATCTTGCGTGTGTAGGAATTTTGAAATTACTCGTTCCCCAACAAGGGAAGACCCGAGCGTCGTCTTTGATGCGTTCCTTGTCAACTCAGCACACCTGTGGTCTTGTTTGATTCAGACCCGCATTCATTGTCACCCAAAAGTTTGCATTAAAAAGTGGCATGACCCTACACCTGAATAACCCTAAGGTGGTACAAACCCCGGACAGATAGGAGAGCCAAGATAGGATGTAAAGGAGTGGGTTGTCATTAATGGGGTGACTTCCTAGCAGACCTTATCATCTTAAGATCGCAAGGCTTGGATGTGATCTTAGGAATGGATTGGCTCATCAAGCACCAAGGCTTGTTAGATTGTGCCAACCAGGACTATCCTTTGACCAATGACCAAGGAATCGAAGTTAAATTTGCCTCAAACCCTCCTCTGCTCAAGCCAACCAAGTCATTGTCGATTGAAGTTGGATTGGAGCAAGATGCCGATAGTATCTGAATACCCGATGTCTTTCTGATGAGCTGCAGGGAATGCCTCTGGCCAAGAGACATTGAGTTAAATCATCGAGCTCATGCGGGAAGCGAGACCCATCTATAAACCTTATAGAATGGGATCGGAAGAGTTAGAGGAGTTGAAGAAGCAGCTGGAAGAGCAGTTGAGGAAGGATTTATCGCCCTAGTGCCTCCCTTAGGGATCACTGTTACATTTGTGGCAAGAGGGCGGTACCATCCGCTTGCATTGACTATCACTCCCTCAATGAAGTTGATCAAGAACAAGTATCCACTTCTCAAGATTGAAGATCTTTTGATCAACTCAATGGGGCCAATGTGTTCTCCAAGATCGACCTCGGATCTGGGTACTACCGACTGAAAATCAGACCCCAAGAATTCGAAGGCGGCATTTGTAACGAGATATGGCTGTATGAGTGCGGTCATGTCCTTTGGATTGACCAATGCCCGGCTTCCTCGCCTTCTCGATCCAGCAAGGCAGGCGAGGTAGTAGATGAGTTCGGCAGCCGCGACGGCGTGGTAGCGGTGTTGGTGAAGAACAATCTCCGCAGGCTTCGCCTAAGCACTACGGAAACTATGGCGGAGGCTAAACTAGAGGGCAGGGTTGCGGCACACGGCTTGGTGTTTCTTGATGATGTCTTTGGTGCTAGCCCTGCCCTCTATTTATATGTTGAGCCACAGGGTCAAAACTTGGAGTAAAAGCCTCCTCAAAGTCGGTTTTGCCCAAAAGGCAAGAGTCCTACGGACTCGGGGCTAAACGCCGGGGTTCGGCGTCTACCCCTAAACGCCGAGGTTCTGGCGTCTAGCCTCTGATCTCCATAAAACTTCCTTTTGCACTTTCCATAAGCCTCGTGGGCTTTCCCTTTAGCCCAAATAACGTGTTCTCGTACCCAAACATTTGAAACATCGGAACCCCTTCCGATGAATTCGGAACCCTTAGGAGATCAAACACTATTATTCCATATATCAAACTTTATCTCGGACCATTCGGAGTTCCTCGTCATGTCCATGATCTCATCCGGGACTCGAACAACATTGGTTACCAACATGCATAACTCATATAATATTATATCGTCAGCGAAGCGTTAAGCGTCACGGACCCTACGGGTTCGAGAACTATGTAGACATGACCGAGACATGTTTCCGGTCAATAACCAATAGCGGGACCTGGATGCCCATATTGTCTCCCACATATTCTACGAAGATCTTTATCGGTCAAACCGCATAACAACATACTTTGTTCCCTTTGTCATCGGTATGTTACTTGCCCAAGATTAAATCGGTATCCAATACCTAGTTCAATCTAGATTCTTGGCAAGTCTCTTTACTCGATTCGTAATACATCATCTCATAACTAACTCATTAGTTACATGCTTGCAAGGCTTAGGTGATGAGTATTACCTAGAGGGCCAGAGATACCTCTCCGAGCAATCGGAGTGACAAAACCTAATCTCGAATTATGCTAACTCAACATGTACCTTGGAAACACTGTAGTACTCCTTTATAATCACCCGATTCACGTTGTGACGTTTGGTAGTACCAAAGTGTTCTTCGGTAAGCAGGATTTACACAATTCTCATAGTTACGGGAACATGTATAAGTCATGAAGGAAGCATTAGCGAGAATACTAAGCGATCAAGTGCTAAGCTAACGGAATGGGTCAAGTCAATCACATCATTCTCCTAATGATGTGATCCCGTTAATCAAATGACAACTCTTTTGTCCATGGCTAGGAAACATAACCATCTCGATAAGCGAGCTAGTCAAGTAGAGGCATACTAGTGACACTATGTTTGTCTATGTATTCACACATGTATTATGTTTCCGGTTAATACAATTCTAGCATGAATAATAAACATTTATCATGAAATAAGGAAATAAATAATAACTTTATTATTGCCTCTAGGGCATATTTCCTTGATCTCCCACTTGCACTAGAGTCAATAATCTAGTTCACATCGCCATGTGATTTAACACCAATATTCATATCGTATATGATTAACACCCATAGTTCACATCATCATGTGACCAACATCCAAAGGGTTTACTAGAATCAATAATCTAGTTCACATCGCTATGTGATTAACACCCAAAGAGTACTAAGGTGTGATCATGTTTTGCTCGTGAGAGAAGCTTAGTCAGCAGGTGCATCACATTGAGCCGTATGTATTTTACAAATATTTTAAGTCCACAATTCTCTGCGGAGCTACTCTATCTAATTGCTCCCACTTTCAATATGTATCCAGGTTGAGACTTAGAGTCATCGGATCGGTGTAAAAGTTTGCCTTGATGTAACTTTTACAACAAACTCTTTTATCACCTCCATAATCGAGAAACATCTCCTTAGTCCTTACTAAGGATATTCTTGACCAATGTCGATGATCTACTCCTAGATCACTATTGTACTCCTTGCCAAATTCAGAGCAAGGTATACAATAAGTCGGTACATAGCATAGCATACTTTATAGAACCTATGGTGAGGCATAGGGAATGACTTTTCATTCTCTTTCTATTTTACTGCTTGTGGTCGGGATTTGAGTCTTACTTAATTTCATACCTTTGCAACACATGCAAGAACTCTTTCTTTGACTGTTCCATTTTGAACTATTTCAAAATCTTGCCAAGGTATGTACTCATTGAAAATCTTATCAAGCGTCTTGATCTATCTCAATAGATCTTGATGCTCAATATGTAAGTAGCTTTTATTGAGGTCTTTTAAAGAACTCCTTTAAAACACTCCTTTATGCTTTGCAGAAAAATTCTACATCATTTCTGATCAACAATATGTCACTCACATATACTAATCAGAAAGGTTGTAGTGCTCCCACTCACTTTATTGTAAATCTGGGCTTCATCGTAAGTCCATATAAAACTATATGCTTTGATCAACTTATCAAAGCGTATATTCCAACTCGAGATGCTTGCACCAGTCCATAGATGGATCATTTGGAGCTTGCACTTTTGTTAGCACCTTTAGGATTGACAAAACCTTACGGTTGCATCATATACAACTCTTCTTTAATAAATCCATTAAGGAATGCAGTTTTGACATCCATTTGTCGATTTCATAAAATGTGGCAATTGCTAACATGATTGAGACAGACTTAAGCATCGTCTGGTGAGAAAATCTCATCATATTCAACACCTTGAACTTGTTGAAAACCTTTCGCAACAAGTCGAGCTTGGTAGATAGTAATACTACTATCAGTGTCCGTCTTCCTCTTGAAGATCCATTCATTTCACATGGCTTGCTGATCATCGAGCAAGTCAATCAAAGTCAATACTTTGTTCTCATACATGGATTATATCTCAGATTTTATGGCCTCGAGCCATTTCGCGGAATCTGGGCTCATCATCGCTTCCTCATAGTTCGTAGGTTCATCATGGTCTAGTAACATGACTTCCAGAACATGATTACTACACCATTCTGGTGCGGATCTTTACTCTGTAAGACCTACGAGGTTCTGTAGTAACTTGATCTGAAGTTTCATGATCATCATCATTAGCTTCCTCACTAACTGGTGTAGCAATCATTGGAACTATTTCCTGTGATGAACTACTTTCCAATTCGGGAGAAGGTACAGTTACCTTATCAAGCTCTACTTTCCTCCCACTCACTTCTTTCGAGAGAAGCTCCTTCTCTAGAAAGGATCCATTTTTAGCAACGAATGTTTTGCCTTCGGATCTGTGATAGAAGGTGTACCCAACAATTTCCTTTGGGTATTCTATGAAGACGCACTTCTTTGATTTGGGTTCGAGCTTATCAAGTTGAAAAACCTTTTTCATATAAGCATCGCAACTCCAAACTTTAAGAAACGGCAGCTCAGGTTTACTGCTAAACCATAGTTCATACGGTGTCGTCTCAACGGATTTAGATGGTGCCCTATTAAACGTGAATGCAGCTGTCTCTAATGCATAACCCCAAAACGATAGTGGTAAATAAGAGATATCATAGAATGCACCATATCTAGTAAAGTACGATTATGACGTTCGGACACACCATTACATTGTGGTGTTCCAGGTGGCGTGAGTTTGTGAAACTATTCCACATTGTTTTAATTGAAGACCAAACTCGTAACTCAAATATTCATCTCCACGATCAGATCGCAGAAACTTTATTTTCTTGTTACGATGATTTTCCACTTCACTCTGAAATTCTTTGAACCTTTCAACTATTTCAGACTTATGTTTCATCAAGTAGATATACCCATATCTGCTCAAATCATCTGTGAAGGTTAGAAAATAACGATACCCGCCACGAGCCTTAATACTCATTGGTCTGCATACATCAGTATGTATTATTTCCAACAAGTTTGTTGCTCGTTCCATTGTTCCAAAGAACGGAGTTTTAGTCATCTCGCCCAAAGGCACGGTTCGCAAGCATCAAATGATTCATAACCAAGTGATTCCGAAAATCCATCTTTATGGAGTTTCTTCATGCGCTTTACACCGATATGACCCAACCGGCAGTGCCACAAATAAGTTGCACTATCATTATTAACTTTGCATCTTTTGGCATCAATATTATGAATATGTGTATCACTATGATCGAGATCCAACAAACTATGTTCATTGGGTGTATGACCATCGAAGGTCTTATTCATGTAAACAGAATAACAATTTATTCTCTAACTTTAAATGAATAACCGTATCGCAATAAACATGATCAAATCATATTCATGCTCAGCATAAGCGCCAAATAACATTTATTTGGGTTTAACACTAATCCGAAAGTATAAGGAGTGTGCGATGATGATCATATCAATCTTGGAACTACTTCCAACACTCATCGTCACTTTCCCTTCAACTAGTCTCTGTTTATTACGTAACTCCTATTTGAGTTACTAATCTTAGCAACCGAACAAGTATTAAATACTCAGGGGATACTATAAACACTAGTAAGGCACACATCAATAACCTGTATATCAAATATACCCTTGTTCACTTTGCCATCCTTCTTATCCACCAAATATTCAGGGCATTTCCGCTTCCAGTGAGCATTCCCTGTGCAGTAGAAGCACTTAGTCTCAGGCTTAGGTCCAGACTTGGGCTTCTTCACTTGAGCAGCAACTTGCTTGCCGTTCTTTTGAAGTTCCCTTCTATCCCTTTGCCCTTTTTCTTGAAACTAGTGGTCTTGTTAACCATCAACACTTGATGTTCTTTCTTGATTTCTACCTTCGTCGATTTCAACATCACGAAGAGCTCGGGAATCGTTTTCGTCATCCCTTGCATACTATAGTTCATCACGAAGTTCTAGTAACTTTAGTGATGGTGACTAGAGAATTCATCAATCACTATCTTATCCGGAAGATTAACTCCCACTTGATTCAAGCGATTGAAGTACCCAGACAATCTGAGTACATGCTCACTAGTTGAGCGATTCTCCTCCATCTTTTAGCTATAGAACTTGTTGGAGACTTCATATCTCTCAACTCGGGTATTTGCTTGAAATATTAACTTCAACTCCTGGAACATCTCATATGGTCCATGACGTTCAAAACGTCTTTGAAGTCCCGATTCTAAGCCGTTAAGCATGGTGCACTAAACTATCAAGTAGTCATCATATTGAGCTAGCCAAACGTTCATAACGTCTGCATCTACTCCTGCAATAGGTCTGTCACCTAGCGATGCATCAAGAACATAATTCTTCTGTGCAGCAATGAGGATAAACCTCAGATCACGTATCCAATCCGCATCATTGCTACTAACATTTTTCAACACAATTTTCTCTAGGAACAGATCAAAATAAACATATGAAAGCAACAACGCGAGCTATTGATCTACAACAAAATTTGCAAAATACTACCAGGACTAAGTTCATGATAAATTTAAGTTCAATTAATCATATTACTTAAGAACTCCCACTTAGATAGACATATCTCTAGTCATCTAAGTGATCACGTGATCCAAATCAACTAAACCATGTCCGATCATCACGTGAGATGGAGTAGTTTCAATGGTGAACATCACTATGTTGATCATATCTACTATATGATTCACGCTCGACCTTTCGGTCTCCGTGTTCGAGGCCATATCTGTATATGCTAGGCTCGTCAAGTATAACTTGAGTATTCGCGTGTGCAACTGTTTTGCACCGTTGTATTTGAACGTAGAGCCTATCACACCCGATCATCACGTGGTGTCTCAGCACAAAGAACTTTCGCAACGGTGCATACTCAGGGAGAACACTTCTTGATAATTAGTGAGAGATCATCTTAAAATGCTACCGTCAAGCAAAGCAAGATAAGATGCATAAAGGATAAACATCACATGCAATCAATATAAGTGATATGATATGGCCATCATCATCTTGTGCTTGTGATCTCCATCTTTGAAGCACCGTCATGATCACCATCGTCACCGGCGCGACACCTTGATCTCCATTGCAGCATCGTTGTCGTTTACGCCATCTATTGCTTCTACGACTATCGCTACCGCTTAGTGATAAAGTAAAGCAATTACTGAGCGTTGCATTTCATACAATAAGCGACAACCATATGGCTCCTGCCGATTGCCGATAACCGGTTACAAAACATGATCATCTCATACAATAAAATATAGTATCACGTCTTGACCATATCACATCACAACATGCCCTGCAAAAACAAGTTAGGCGTCCTCTACTTTGTTGTTGCAAATTTTACGTGGCTGCTACGGGCTTAGCAAGAACCGTTCTTACCTACACATCAAAACCACAGCGATAGTTTGTCAAATAGACTCTGTTTTAACCTTCACAAGGACGGGCGTAGCCACACTCAGTTCAACTAAAGTGAGAGAGCAGACACCCTTGATCACCTTTAAGCACGAGTGCTCGTAGCAGTGAAACCAGTCTCGCGTAAGCATCTGGCGTAATGTCGGTCGGGCGCTTCATCTCACAATACCGCTGAACCAAAGTATGACATCTTTGGTAGGCGGTATGACTTATATCGTCCACAACTCACTTGTGTTCTACTCGTGCATATAACATCAGCGCATAAAACCTTGGCTCGATGCCCTTTGTAGGGAGCGTAGTAATTTCAAAATTTTCCTACGCACACGCAAGATCATGGTGATGTATAGCAACGAGAAGGGAGTGTATCTTCATACCCTTGAAGATCGCTAAGCGAGCGTTTATCAGCGCGGTTGATGTAGTCGACGTCTTCACGATCCGACCGATCCAAGTACCGAACGCATGGCACCTCCGAGTTCGCACACGTTCAGCTCGATGGCGTCCTCGCCTTCTCGATCCAGCAAGGCAGGCGAGGTAGTAGATGAGTTCCGGCAACACGACGGCGTGGTGGCGGTGTTGGTGAAGAACAATCTCCGCAGGCTTCGCCTAAGCACTACGGAAACTATGGCGGAGGCTAAACTAGAGGGGCGGGGTTGCGGCACACGGCTTGGTGTTTCTTGATGATGTCTTTGGTGCTAGCCCTACCCCTCTATTTATATGTTGAGCCACAGGGTGAAACTTGGAGTAAAAGCCTCCTCAAAGTCGGTTTTGCCCGAAAGGCAAGAGTCCTACGGACTCGGGGCTAAACGCCAGGTTCCCGGTGTCTACCCCTAGACGCCGAGGTTCTGGCGTCTAGCCTCTGATCTCCATAAAACTTCCTTTTGCACTTTCCATAAGCCTCGTGGGCTTTCCCTTTAGCCCAAATAACGTGTTCTCGCACCCAAACATTTGAAACATCCGGAACCCCTTCCGATGAATTCGGAACCCTTCCGAGATCAAACACTATTATTCCATATATCAAACTTTATCTCCGGACCATTCGGAGTTCCTCGTCATGTCCATGATCTCATCCGGGACTCGAACAACATTCGGTTACCAACATGCATAACTCATATAATACTATATAAATCAGCGAAGCGTTAAGCGTGCGGACCCTACGGGTTCGAGAACTATGTAGACATGACCGAGACATGTTTCCGGTTAATAACCAATAGCGGGACCTGGATGCCCATATTGGCTCCCACATATTCTACGAAGATCTTTATCGGTCAAACCGCATAACAACATACTTTGTTCCCTTTGTCATCGGTATGTTACTTGCCCAAGATTTGATCGTCGGTATACAATACCTAGTTCAATCTCGTTACTGGCAAGTCTCTTTACTCGTTCTGTAATACATCATCTCATAACTAACCATTAGTTACATGCTTGCAAGGCTTAGGTGATGAGTATTACCGAGAGGGCCCAGAGATACCTCTCCGACAATCGGAGTGACAAAACCTAATCTCGAATTATGCTAACTCAACATGTACCTTCGGAAACACCTGTAGTACTCCTTTATAATCACCCGATTCGTTGTGACGTTTGGTAGTACCAAAGTGTTCTTCCGGTAAGCGGAGTTACACAATTCTCATAGTTACGAGGAACATGTATAAGTCATGAAGGAAGCATTAGCAGAATACTAAACGATCAAGTGCTAAGCTAACAGAATGGGTCAAGTCAATCACATCATTCTCCTAATGATGTGATCCCGTTAATCAAATGACAACTCTTTTGTCCATGGCTAGGAAACATAACCATCTCTGATAAACGAGCTAGTCAAGTAGAGGCATACTAGTGACACTATGTTTGTCTATGTATTCACACATGTATTATGTTTCCGGTTAATACAATTCTAGCATGAATAATAAACATTTATCATGAAATAAGGAAATAAATAATAACTTTATTATTGCCTCTAGGGCATATTTCCTTCAGGACCTTCAAGTCTCTTTAGGATAGTATCGCATATTGGGCGTGACAAGTTGGTATCAGAGCCTCGACCGACCCTAGGAGCCCCCCTTGATTGATCGTGTAGTTTGGCCGTTGTTGAGTCTAGAAAAAAACTATTTTCAGAGTCTAGTTATATCGGAGAGTAGGAATTCTTTTTACTCCTCAGCCCCTTCGTCGCTCTGGTGAGGTATCTTGACGTAGGTGTTTTGAATTACTCCTCTTCCCCTTCAAATTTTCTTTAGGATCGCGCGGTTAGTTTTCGTTCGTTGTCCATCCTCTTTTATCCGGTGCATTTCTTGTCAAGTTGACTCGAGCCTCTTCATCGTTGTCAAGTTCAAACCTCAGTTGTCTTCTTTTCCCACCCGCCCACCCTTCTTATTCGCGAATCTGGAGTCCGTAATCGAGTATCCTTCCTACTCGTGCAAAGTCTTTTCTTTCTTTCCTCAATGATTTCAACCGGTGTTTTCTCTTCAAGATATTTGGCGATTTCCCCTTCCAAGTTGCCTTCGTTTTTCCCGCCCTCCCACCCTTTTTCTTCCTGGAGGTTGAGTCTTTTTCGACCATCAATTTCATTCGTGTGGAGCCTCTTCAGTCTTCCCTCAATTATCTCAATCGATGAATTCTCGTTTTGTTCGACATTCTTCATCTCTTTTTTCTTCTCCGGTGGACTCAATTCAAGTTTTTTCGGGTTGATCATATTCTTTTTCCTCGGCTCAAGTGTTTTCCCTGCTTGTTCGCCTCTCGCCAGTTTATCCTTCCAGAGTGTTTAAGATATCTCAGGAGATTCATCTGTGTTCGAACTAATTCGAGGTTGTCACCTCATTCAAATATTTCAATTGTTCTGGTGCATCATCTATCTGTTCAACAATCCTTTTCAACGGTTTTTCTCTTCAGTGGGCCCTAACCCACAGGTCTTTTCCCAGGATCTTACCTGACTCTTCTAATTTCCCCGGAGTTATTCTCAAATTCTTTTCAAAGTGTGACGTAAGAATGGATTTCATCAGTCACTTGCCTTCTCCAAGATCTCTTTCAAATCATTTCATCGTCGACTCTACCTCTTTGCTTTTCATTCTCCCGGAGTATCTCAGTAATTTTGGTGGTGTTTTCCGTCGTCATTTAAAGATTGAAGAAGAGTTTTTCTTCTAAATCTTGTCCGTTCTTCCGAAGATTCATGGTTCTAGCTTCATATTATCCTCTCATATTATTCGGTTTGTCAGATATTCTTTTCTTAACCATCCGGAGCATGTCAGGAGTTCTTTTTCCATTTCTTTTCACCAGAGGCCATCGTTCCGGAAGAATTCTTCGTCCTCACATTTCGGCTATTGTTCTCTATTTATCCCGGTGCTTCGTTCAAATGTTCTTTAATTAGCTCGACTTCTTCCTGTTCTTTTGCATCTAAATCCCCCTCTAGCTTATTGGTTCTTCTAATTCTTCCCGGTGATTTAATCTCTTTCATCAGTTTTTTTTGAATTCTTACGGTGGTTCGTTCAAGATTCTTTTTCCTTGATTATCATATTAATCCATTCGTTCTTTTCAATCCTACCAGTGGTTCATGAAGACCTTCTCAAGTTTGCGATATGTCACTTCTTAATCCTTTTCAAGAAGAATAAGTAGTATGCAAAAATCCATTGCTTGTCATCAATTTAATTTGATGAAGGATAAGCATACAATAAATCTTATTCTTATTTCATCCAAGTGATTAATCCCTTCCTTCGGAGTTTGTTCTTGATGAATAAATTCTAGTTCCAAGTGTTTTCATCTTTTCTTTTCCGGAGTTCAATTTCCTCGGCCATCTTGTCGTAACATCCATCTAAATCATTGCAAGGTTTTAATGTTATTCTTTCCATCCTTGAATTCTATCTCATCATCCTTTTGTTTACCAGAGTTTCTTCATGGCGTTCTTCATGATTTAATTCATTCTTCTAGTGTTCATCAAGATTCTTGTTGCTGGAGTTCAAGTATCTTTTCTTCTCGCATCTCGAAGTGTAATTAATTCTCCGTATTTCTTTTGAAGTGGAGTTTTGCATTTCTTCGTTCTTCTCAGATATTCAACTCCGTTTAAACTTTCCTTCTAAAGATGCTTTCAATTTCATTCGTGGCACAAGTTGTCATTTTCTTCTCCGTTCTTTTCATTCAACTCTTTCAATTCTTTCCGGAGGTTTTGTGTCATGTCTTCATCAAGTATCATTCCATCCTCTCAAGCTCGTCTTCTATTCCTACATGTTTCAGCCGGAGTGCTGCCTAAATCCTTTCAGTCTTATCCGTTTCTTTTCTCATTCTAACCACTCCGGTTAGAACGAGTCGTTTCAGAGTCTATCTGATTCCGTGAGCTTTCAATTCTTGTCATTCTCGTCATTCCTCTCTTCTTCTCGAGTGCTCTCGATTCTTTGCTTCTTCTCTTGAGTTCTTGCTTCACCTCATCCCTTTTTCCCTTCCGTCTCGGTCCTAAGATCTCGGGACGAGATCTCTTGTTAGTGGAGGAGTGTTGTAACGCCCCGGATTCGATGCGCCAGGTGTCTTCCAGTTATTCGTCGTTATTGCCATGTCATTTGCTTGCTTGTTGCATTTTATCATGTCATCTTGTGCATTGCATTGCATACGTGTTCGTCTCATGCATCCGAGCATTTTCCCCATTGTCTGTTTTGCAATCCGGCACTCCTATGTCCTCCGGCGTCCCCCTTTTGTCTCTCGTTGTGAGCGGGTATTAAACATTCTCGGAATGGACCGAGTCTTGCCAAGCGGCCTTGGTATAGCACCGGTAGACCGTCTGTCAAGTTTCGTGCCATTTGGAGGTCGTTTGATACTCCAACGGTTAACCGGGTAACCGCAAGGCCTCTTTCGTGTGCAGCCCAACACCCCTTCCAAAGTGGCCCAAAGCCCAGCAAACTCCCCTCCATGCTCTCGGTCGTTCGATCATGATCGTGTGGGCGAAAACCGCACCTCATTTGGAGCCTCCTAGCTCCCTCTACCTATAAATAGGTGTCTCCCCCCGAATTTTCGCAGTCCAAACCCTAGATCATTTCCCCTCCGCGCCGCCGGACGTTTCTCCCTCCGCTGGACATGTCCGCCGCCTCCCGCAGCGAATCTGAGCTCGCCACATGTCGCCCCGCGCCCACTTCACCGTCGCAGCCGGCCGGGCCGACCATGCCCGCCCGGGCGATCTGGGCTGGCGCCAGCAGCCAGCGCCATGGCGTCCACAGTGCCCTTCGCCCGTCCCTCGACCCGACCTCCCTTCGTATCCATGGCTTCCCGCGCTTTCGCGGACCTCGCCCCCTTGGCGACCCGCTGGGCTTCGCTGCCGCCGAACCCCAAGGCCATGTCGCGCCGCCGTCGCCCTACTCCTCCTTCTTCCCTCCTCTCCTTCCCTCACAGCTCTCTCTCTCTCTCTCCTTGCCATGAACAGGAGATCCGCCGCCGCCTGGAGAAGCCTGCTCCGGCCGCCCCTCGACTCGCCGTGCTTAAATCCGGCCGGATCCGGAGGCCCCATGGCCGGATCCGCCCTCGCCAGCCCGGCCGCCGACCTCCGGCCGGCAGCCGCGCAGCGCCGCCCCCTACCTCCTGCTCGTGCTCGAGCACGATGAGGTCGTCCAGCGCTGGCCACGTGGGCCTTCCCCGCGGCCTCGGCCCACCGCGTCACCAGGCTCGGATCGCCCCGGCCCAGTAGCCACTTGGTGAGCATGCCCCTGCTAATTCCCTCTCGGTGCGACGTATAGCTATCCACCGCTTGTCTGTGTTTTTTTCTGAAAAACTGCCAAGTCCTCAAAACCCCATAATATGTGTGCATGCTCGACCTGCTGTAACTCTGCATCTGTAGCTCCGTTATGTGCTTGTAATATGTCAAATTGTTCGTCTCAACGAGTACTTCATTTCATTCCATTGCATCATTTTCATTTGAGCTCATCTTGATGCCCGAAATGCTGTTGGAAGAGTGCATGTTGATGTTAATCTGCTGAAACTGTTATAACTTGCTCATTTGTCATTTTTGCCATGTTTGATGTGTGCATCCTATGAGGTTGATGTCTACATGTGTCTTGATCTATGCCATGCCATCTTTCCAGTGGTGCTATCCATGTATTTTTGTGAATCTTGTACTGAGTGCATCAAGCTTGTTAAGGAGGGTACTTGCTGTTGCTGTTTTCCTCACATATTTTGTTATATTTTGTTGCTATGTAAACCTGCAGCTACAAGTCATTTCGTGCATTATTCTGGAGATGTTCACTAAGGATGTTTTGTTATACATGTCTTGCTCTATCTATTCATGCCCTTGGTTGCAATTATAGCCTGCTGTAGATTGTTGTTCTCTTGCTCCAAACTTGCTACATAATGTTGTTGTCAACCTGTTAACATGAAGTTCAGTTTTGGCCATATGCTTTTCTAGTGATCCATGCATCCTATGAACTTGTTCTTGCCATGCTTAGCTTCACAAACATGTCTTCTTACTTTTGGTTGCCTTGCCATGCCATGTATTGCTGTGTGGTGAGTGGTTCAAGCTCACCAATATGACTACTTATTGTTGTTCCTGCCATGTATGCATCTGTCATATAATTTGCCATGTTTACATGGGTGCCATCATATCTTCTGATCCTTTTTGGCTCATGGTCAGTAAGGGACTCTTGTTCTATGCTTTTAGTAGATTCATGCCATGCCTTTGTTTGCCATGATAGCTTCCTGTAACATGTTGTTTGATAGCTCTAAACATTGCAACCTGATGTTATTTCTGCTAAAGTCTAAAACTGTTATTATTTGCAATCTTTCCATGTCTTTTGAAGCATGTTCTAGTGATTTCTGGAGATAGCTCAGTGTTCATGTTTTGTAGTGATTTACCTGTACTTCATGCCCATGCCTTTTGTTCTTATGTTGAGATGCTGTAGCCTTTTGTTTTGATGCTTGCAATATGCCTACTTGCTGTTTTGGACAGATTGTTGTTATGACTTGTATAGTGTGTGTGTGTTGAACCGTTGCTCCGTTTTGAGTGTGCTCTATATGAAACTTGCTTGTTTTTGCATGTAGTTTCATATTATCATGTTGCATCCTTGTTTTGGTGTGTTTGCTTGATGTTTGGATGCATTTTGCATCAATGCCATGTTTGACTTGTTTTGCTCATATCTTCTAGGCCGTAGCTCCGAATCTAATGAACTTTATATGTAAGTTGACTAGAATTTCGTGTAGATCATCTTGGTGCATCTTAACATGCTGTTTAACAACTTGAACATAAGGTTTATTAAGTTCTGGACCAATTTCGAAATATGCATATGCGGACTTTCCGAAATTGTTATATGTTGTTTCCGGCCTCATTTAAACTTGCTTCGATGTGTTGTTCTTGTTTGCATCATCTCTTACCATGAGTAGCCTCATCTAGTTTTGTAATGCATCATGCTTGTTGTGCATCATGTCTTGTCATGTGTGGTGTGTTTACCATGTTGTGTGCTTCTTCTCGATAGTTCCCGTTTCGTTGCGATCGTGAGGATGCATTCGTCTACGTGTGGTTCGTCTTCGTGGCGTCATCTTCTTCATGGACTCGTTCTTCTTCCTTGCGGGATTTCAGGCAAGATGACCGCTACCCTGGATCTCACTACTATCATTGATATGCTAGTTGCTTCATTCTATCGCTATGCTGCGTTACCTATCTTTTGCTCCTCAAGCCTCCCAAATTGCCATGAACCTCTAACCTTTGACACCCTTCCTAGCAAACCGTTGCTTGGCTATGTTACCGCTTTGCTCAGCCCCTCTTATAGCGTTGCTAGTTGCAGGTGAAGTTGAAGATTGCTCCATGGTGGAAAGGGTTATGTTGGGATATCACAATATCTCTTATATTATTAATGCATCTATATATTTGGTAAAGGGTGGAAGGCTCGGCCTTATGCAGTGTTTTGTTCCACTCTTGCCGCCCTAGTTTACGTCATCTTGGTATTATGTTCCCGGATTTTGCGTTCCTTACACGGTCGGGTGATTTATGGGACCCCCCTGACAGTTCGCTTTGAATAAAACTTGTCCAGCAAGGCCCAACCTTGGTTTTACCATTTGCCTCACCACCACCTACTTTTCCCTTGGGAGTAATTAACCCAAGGGTCATCTTTATTCAGCCCCCCCGGGCCAATGCTTGTCTAAGTGTTGGTCCAAACCAGAGCCACTTGCGGTGCCGCCCCTAGGCAACTTGGGGTATTGTCGGTTGCCGTATGTACTGCTCATCCGGTGTTGCCCTGAGAACGAGATATGTGCAGCTCCTATCGGGATGTCGGCGCATCGGGCGGTCTTGCTGGTCTTGTTTTACCATTGTCGAAATGTCTTGTAAACCGGGATTCCGAGACTGATCGGGTCTTCCTAGGAGAAGGTATATCCTTCGTTGATCGCGAGAGCTTATCATGGGCTAAGTTGGGACACCCCTGCAGGGTTTAAACTTTCGAGAGCCGTGCCCGCGGTTATGTGGCAGATGGGAATTTGTTAATGTCCAGTTGTAGATAACTTGACACCAGATCCGAATTAAAACGCATCAATCGTGTGTGTAGCCATGATGGTCTCTTCTCGGTGGAGTCCGGGAAGTGAACACGGTTTCTGGGTTATGTTTGACGTAAGTAGGTGTTCAGGATCACCTCTTGATCATTGTTAGTTTCATGACCGTTCCTTTGTTTCTCTTCTCGCTCTCATTTGCGTATGTTAGCCACCATATCATGCTTAGTCGCTGCTGCAACCTCACCACTTTACCCCTTTCTTTCCCATTAAGCTTTGCTAGTCTTGATACCCATGGTAATGGGATTGCTGAGTCCTCGTGGCTCACAGTTTACTACAACAACAGTTGCAGGTACAGGTTATGCGATGATCTTGACGCGAGAGCAATGCTTGCTTGCTTTGAGTTCTTCTTCTACTTCTTCTTCGATCGGGGATAGGTTCGGTCGGGCACTGGGCTAGCGTGGTGGATGTAAATGCGAGTTTGTTTGTGTTCCATCCGTAGTCGGATGTTGATCTTATGGATGATATATTGTTGTATTCGTGTGGCTTGTATGCCTCTTGTATGTATCCCCATCTATTATGTAATGTTGATGTAATGATATCCACCTTGCAAAAGCGTTTCAATATGCGGTTCTATCCTTGGTGGGACCTACGAGTCTCTTTAGGATAGTATCGCATATTGGGCGTGACACGGCAGCACTGGGAGAAGCGGCACCCCCGCCCCCACTAGATCCCAGGAACCCGTAGGATCTCGGGTGAACCGCATTAGTGATCTCCCGGACGTCGTCCTTGGGGAGATCATCTCGCTTCTCCCCACCAAGGATTGCTGCCGCACCCTAGTCCTCTCAATTCTATGGCGCCCTCTATGGCGCGCCGTGCCCTTTAATCTCGACTATCGTCAGCTATCTCTCTTCAATGATTTTGAAATCCCCAGAGCCATCATCTCCTCCCACCAGGGCTCCGTTCAAAGCCTCTGCATCCTGTCATGCTACCTGAGCAAGCATACCACACTACAGGAATCTGCTACTTTGCCATCTGCCACGGCGGACGGTAAAGGCATGGATGGCGGACGGCAAAGGTCTTTGCAGTCAGCCGCGGACGGCAAAAGTGGACGGCAATGTAAGGGACGGCAAAGAGCTACATTGCCGTCCGCTTGGCGGTGACGGCAAGGGTCCTTTGCCATCGGTGCCGCGGCAAAGAATCTTGACGGCAATATTTATGCTGTTACTCCGTCGGTGGTTAACGGCAAGCCTTTGCCATCCGCCGCTGTAGGCAAAGTTTTTTCCTCTTTGCCGTCGCGCGCTGTAGGCAAAGTTTTTCCTCTTTGCCGTCGACCCTTGTTGGCAAACCGACCAAATAGGTTGACCTCCCAGAAGCTTGATTGCTTGCCACATGGCCTCTTTGTCGTCATTAGCGATGGCAAAGAGCCCTTTGCCGTCGGTGGTCGACGGCAAAGAAACTATATATTGTCTCTTTTTTCTGTTTTTTAAATCCAACAATTTTCACAGCAAATATATATGACATATATAGATATATTTCACAGGGCTATTTAACGACACATAAGTTTCATCGTACATACATATATAGTTCCATCCACTCATACATAGCAAGTTGCACATACACATAAGTTGCAACCATTAGGAGGTTGCACATACATATTACAATGCAAAGTTTCATCAAGATAGCAAGTTCCATCGTAGCATACACATAAGTTGCAACCATTAGAAGAATACTAGAAGAGAATGAAATAAAAAACAAGCACTCCATAGCAAGCTAGCTTCCGAGAAGTGAATGAAATCTGCAAAATGGCAAATAAGAAAGTTAGGAAAAGGTGACTAGAAGAAGAAGACTAGAAGAACAAGCACACCATCGTTTGTGAGGTAACTTAGGTGAAATGGATCGTTTATGAGCTAACTTAGGTAAAATGCATCATTTTAGAGCTAATGTAGGTAAAATGGATCGTTTATGAGCTAACTAACCTAATTATGCCGTTTTTTTACATAAGTAAGGTAAGTACATGTCATTATTGAGCAAACCTAGTTAACTAAGCATATTATAACTAACTTAGGTCATTTTGGAGGAAACAAAGCTAAGTATAGATTGTTTTAGAGCTAACTTAGGTAAAATGGCTGGTTTTGGAGGTCGGTAAGCTTATTAAGTCATTTTGCAGGAAAAGAAGCTAACTCTAGGTCATTAAGGCAAGCATATTGGATGAAATAAAGCTAAGTCTAGGTCTTTATGCATTTGTTAAGCAAAAAACTAGAGAAACTTACCTTGATCATGGAGGTGTGGGAGCGGGCTGGCTCATGCCAGTAGCTGGAGAAGGATCGTGTGATGCTTGTGTGGAGTTACGCTACACCAAAGATCATTTCCAATGTTTCGTTAGCATGATGACACTCAAATGTTAAGACTAGCAAATAACGTCCATTCAAATTAAACTCACCGTGGTCTCAGGAGCAATCTCTGGATCAATGGCTATGGAGCCATGGGACCTCATCACCTGCTCTGGATTGCAGGGGATCTGGCTCGGGTTAAACTCCTCCCCTTTCCTCGCCTTCCCCTTGACTTGCTTGTAAGAGGCAGTGTGGGCCATGGCATACAGGTCGTACCCCTCTGGCACCTTATCCGTCTTATTGTAGCATGCCTGAAAGAGAGAAACAAAGAAAATTAGTAATTAAAGGGCTCAAGCTAGCATGATGAATGAATTGCATTAATCATGAAGCAAACCACATTACCCAATTCCGCCCGAATCGATATAAGTGGAGCTACCTTGATGGTGTGGCACACCTTCAATTTGGGCACGTTGTCCTTGGCCTCGATCGGCTCCCTTCCATCTTTCAACACCTGCCATGACAAAGAGTAAGCGAAATTAGTACAACATAAAAAATACCGACATGAATAATAATATGTATATCACTTAAGTGTATCATCATCAAGTACAACAAAAAAATTGAATACCGACACTACTAATAATCTCGTCGGTATCATCAATAAATGCATAATCATCATCATCACTATAATCAATGACGGGCTCATAGGGTTCAATGGCATCAACATGTGGAAGGCCACCTTTACGTAATCGGTCAAGCATTGTGAGGTCTTCCGCAGCAGTAACCTCTTCTTGTTCCGGCTCTTCTTGTTCCTCCTCTGGGGTGATGTGGGATTCACTGTCGCTATCTACTTCAATGTTTTGGGGTGAAACAATGTACCGAGAACTTACTCGATGTACGACCGCACTTCTATCAGGTTGGTGAAGATATACAACGAAATGGTCCGCCATTCTTCGTTATCCAAAGATACTGGATTTGAAACACTGGCTGGTGCGAGATTGCCTTTGAATAGGCTGAGGTTGGATCCACCCTTTTTAGGCTCGTCAGCATTGTACCGAGGCTTCGGATTATGCAAATGACGATTTTTAGTTTCGTAGTGTGCTGTCACGAAGTTTGCCGCCTCCTCAGTGATGAATGCCTCAGCCATAGACGCTTCAATTCTACGTTTATTTTTACATTTTTCTCGAAGCGTCTTCTGCATCCTCTCAGTTGGGTAGCACCAACAATTTTGCACGGGCCCCCCCAATCTTGCCTCTGTCGGGAGATGCAAAATCAAATGGTGCATTGGATTAAAGAAGCCCGATGGAAAGATCTTCTCTAACTTGCAGATCAACTCTGGTGCCAACTCTTCCATTTCTTCTAGCACACCAGGCGATAGTTCTTTCGCAAAAAGAACACGGAAGAAATAGCTGAGTTCTGCCAGTACTAGCCATTCATCCTCAGGGATGAAGCCACGCAACATCACCGGCATTACCCGCTCAATCCATATGTGCCAATCATGACTCTTGAGACCAAATATCTTCAATTTATCAAGACTCGCTCCCCTCTTTAGATTCGCTGCATACCCATCGGGAACATCAACTGCATTTTCACCCACAAGATAATTTCCCTCATAGCTGGCCTTCCAAGATTGAACCATGCCTTTGGCTTCGTCGATTCTGCTTTCCTTTTGGTTCTTTCATGTTTTGTAACGGCCTATCACATAGCGCCTCAGATCGACTCTAGCCTTAGTATTATCCTTTGACTTCCCATCTATGCGAACAATGTACCAAAAAGTGCCTCGGCGATATTCTTCTCGATGTGCATCACGTCGATGTTGTGTGGGCAAAGGAGGTCTTTGAAGTAAGGCAGATCCCATAAGCATGTTTTGTGAGTCGGGCGTGCTCGTAATTATACCCCTTGAAGTACCTGGGCGCTCTAGATCCGCTCGAGGCGTTTAAGCGAACTAGGGTGCATTGGCTGTCAGCGGTGGTGCGAGTTTTTACAACTCTACCTCGATGAAGTTCTTCTTGTCTTTCTGAACATATGGCGAGGATCCAGAACTGTCTATGCATGTCGAAGCAAGAAAACTTGCGACCAACTGAAGCCAACGAAACTCAAGAGCTTCCTTGCATGTGGGGCACGGAACCTTCCATGCACACACCAGCCAAGCGAATAAGCGATCGCCCGGCAAGTCATCGTCAGTACATGTACCGGAACACGCATTATGAAGTTTCGTTTGCTATAGGCGTCGTATGTCTTGAACCCATTATCCGGGCTTCTTGCAATTCGTCCTTAAGCGGCTGCATGTACACATTCATATTTTTCCCGGATAGTTGGGCCTGGAATTATCAGCGTCGGAAAATGTTCTTTCTTTGCATAATCTGTCCGGGGAAATTGGTGGAAAGACAAACAGGCCAACAAGCAGTATTGGGCTGCCGTCATACCAAACACATGAACCCATCGGTCTTGATGCCGACTCGAGGATGCCTCGGATCTACCGCTTTGTCGGCATGTAATTCATCAAACCTTTTCCACGCAACACCATCCGATGTGTGTACCATCATCGATTTCCCATCGCATCTAGTTCGGTTCTTTTGCCTGTTTTGTGCCATGTAAATGCATGCGTCGTCTCTTCGACCATGAAAAGACGTTGAAGTCTTAATGCGATTGGCATATACCGAAGAACACTAACGGGATTGTGGTGCGTGTCTTCTCACCCATACCGTTGTCTACCACAATATACGGAACACTTGCAAATGGGACAATAGTTCAAGTCCGCATAGTCAAGCCTAAATAAGGCACATCCTTTCTCACAGGCATGTATCTTCTCATAGGGCATCTTGATTGCACGGAGGATTTTGTCCGACTGGTACAGGTTTGCGTGCATTACATGGCCTTTGGGTAGAAAGCGTCCAAATCTTGTCATAATTGCGTCATAGCATTCTCGCCCAAGTTGAACTGAGCCTCCAAAGCCATTACTTGTGAGATGGCATCCAACCGACAAAGCTCGGTGTGCTCGTGGGCGGCCGTTTGAAGACTCAACATTTCATTGAAGGCCTTTGCAGATTCCTCCATCTCCTCGTCCGAATCTCGAGCATCATCATAGTCTTGCACCATGTTTTCCATCCGGTACCATGCTCGTCGGTGCGACGATGATCCACCTCAGCTCGGTCACGTTGGGCAGACTCACCATGAAATGTCCACACCGTATAATCGGGCGTAAAACCATTCTTCTGCAGGTGTTTACCCATTTCAGCCTCTGTCCTCTTTTCCCAATTGCCGCATCGGAAACAGGGGCACCAAGTTTTCCTCTGGCCATGTGCAAATGCGGCTTGCACAAACCCCTTGGTTTTTGTGAACCATTCAGCGCTCCATTTGTTCTGACCAGTGTGACCGGTATACATCCATGCACGATCACTCATCTTGACTTTCAGAGCTACTGGACACACAATAATTATATATATTTCACCATGTATATATTCATGAGTTGATCTACTTTGTCAATTTTATTACGTCCATGCAACCTACACTATAATAGGTAATGATAGGTCCTAATCCCACCCGAGTATGTGTAGATTGGGTTCCTTTTCCCATATGCTATGCTCCGGATCCGACGCAAAATTTTGGCAGCACCTCCCCGATGTTCTCCTGATACACGTCTCTGCAATAAACAGAGAGGATGTGTACCGGAGAACAACAGGAAATCAGCAAATTTATGCGTCGGATCGAGCAAAGCATATGGGAAAACGAACCCAATCTACACATACTCGGGCTGTCCATGGATAGAGTTGGACAATTCGAAAGAATCAAGGTTATAAATATGCAAATACATGCATATTTATAACTATGACACTTTCGAACGGGAGACACATATTGGTTACGCATACTGATGATTCAAGACACATATATAGCTAACTACCAAATTTCATGTCATTTGTGCAAATAATTAATGGGGGAGAAGGACATGTCATTTGTGCTCACCCACGAACGAAGGGGCAGAGCTCGTCAAACGCACGGCGAGGTCGTCGAACACCAAACCTCGCAGCGATGAAACAACTGCACATTTAAATCTACCCAATCAACACAATTATATATGATGTTTTTCATAACAAAATCGAAAAATATATGACCTAACTAATAATTCACAAATATATAACCCCGTCGGCCTCTGGAAGGCCAAAGAGCACCTTTTCGGGAGGTTTAGGGGGTCGGGTGTCATGTCGGTGTCTGGGTGCTGTTTCGGGGTTAGGGTTTCGTGTCGGGGTCAGGGTGTCGGGGTGTGGTGTCGTGGTCTGTGTGTCGGGGTGGGGTGTCGGGGTCGGGGTGTCGGGGTCAGGGTGTCGGGGTCAGGTGTCGGGGTGTGGTGTCGGGGTCGGGGTGTCGGGGTCAGGGTGTCGGGGTCAGGTGTCGGGGTGTGGTGTCGGGGCCGGGGTGTCGGGGTCAGGTGTTGAGGTGTGGTATCGGGGCCGGGGTGTCGGGGTCAGTGGTCGGGGTGTTTCCTTCTATCCTTCTTCTTCTTTCCTTCTCTTCTTCTTCTTCTTTCTTCTTCTTTCCTTTCTTCTTCTTCTTTCCTTTCTTCTTCTTTCCTTTCTTCTTCTTCTTCTTCTTCTTTCATCTTTTTTCTACTTCTTTTACTTCTTTTCTTTTCTTCTATTCTTCTTCTTCTACTTCTTCTACTTCTTTTCTTCTTCTTCTTTTCATCTTTTTCTACTTCTTTTCTTTTCTTCTTTTCATCTTTTTCCACTTCTTCGTCTTTTCTTCTACATATTCTTTTTCTAACACTAACACTAAATTTTCTTCTTTTCTAACACTAAATCTAACACTAACACTAACACTAACAATTAAACAAGAATTAAACAGCAAAAAAAAGAAAAACAGAAAAAAAACTCACCGAGCAGGCGATGTTTGGCAGGGTGGTGGGTGGTGGGTGGGGCGGCGTCTGGCAAGGGGTGGGTTGGCAGGCGGGGGCGAGGCGGAGAGGAGGGCGGGCGAAGGGCGAGGCGGGGCGGGTGGTCGTCGTGGGGGGGGGTGGGAGGCGGCAGTGTGCAAGGGCGAAAAGGGCGAGGGCGGGCGGGCGGGGGCGAGGGAAGGGGCGGGGGGGGGGCGGCGGCGGCGGGGCGGGGGGCGGGGCGGAGGAGGTCGAGGGAGAGAGATGAGTAACGGGCGGGGGAGAGGGCTCGGTCGTTAGTTAGGTTAGTTAGGGCAGCCTTTGCCGTCCGCCCTCCTTTGCCGTCCGCTTTTCTTCATATTTGCCATCTGCGGCGGACGGCAAAGCGGGGGGACGTTAAGTATTTTTTAACCAGCTCCTCAGTGGGCCCCCCTCCCTCTTTGCCGTCAGCTAGCGGACGGCAAAGAGCTGGCTGATGGCAAAGGCTTTCTTTGCCATCAGGCAGTTCTTTGCCGTCTGCTTTCGGGTAGCTGATGGCAAAGAGCTTCTTTGCCGTCCGCTAGCCGACAAAGAAAGAGTCGGCAGATGGCAAAGTAGCTGATTCCAGAGTGCCATGCCTCGCACGGTGGGACTTTGGCTGAAATCCACAATTCACGAACTACAGCTGCTTGAGTTCTACTATTCCTCGAAATCACATACCACATACGAACGCCATGAACTTGTGCCCTCGGACCGATGTCCATCTCGCGGTTTTCCTCCTCTCTCCACACCGCCACCTTTGCTTGTTGTGCTACCTACCGCACAATCTGTACTAAACCTTTGACTCCCATTTCTCAAGAAACTTTCACTTGTGCGGGTTCGTATATCGGAGGCCTCATTGCACAACATCATCCACTCCAGTTGCCCTGCCCTGGAGTGCTTGGTGCTTGTTTTCACAGTTAGAATTGGTTTTCTCCAAATAAAGTCACCTAACCTTGTAAGAATTGGAATTTCTTTTGACGGAAGGCAGCTCATCATCCAAGATGCCCCTTACTTCAAAGGTTGATCCTTGGTTCTAGTTATTCATCGTTGCAAATAACCGTCCTCTCTGCACCTAAACTGGAGACCTTGGGTGTAATACATGATCTCTGTGCTCATTTCAATATGGTGTTTGGCTCCACAGTTCTTCAAGTACTTTATATTATCATTTGCACTTGTAACCATAAACTGCATTTTAAATTTCTGCGCACAAGTTATATATTATCTTGGAGTATACATTTTGTACTAATATTTTGTTCTATGCTCAATGAAGAGTTTCTCCATGGATGGCCTATCAATGGTGCTGGATTCTGTCAAGATCTTATATATCCAAATGAATAGTTTTGATCCGAACAAGATTATTGGCTTGCTGCAATGCTTTCCATGTCTGGAGAAGTTGTATATAAAGGTGATAATTTCACGCACATTGGAAGCCCGCATATAGTGTACTAGAATTAACCGTTCAGTTGTTGCTCTTTCGACACTCTTTTTTTAGACCTTAACTGTTTTCAATCTTCATGTCTATTTAGGCAACAGGACGGGGTAAAAAAGTTATAACCAATCGGTGGATTCGTAAGCATCGGGATTTTCTCACTTCTCATGAGATTCGATTGAAGTCAATAACGCTAGAACGATATGTAGCCAATCGTGCAAACACTAGATTTGTTTAATTTAGAGTGAAATATTGTAACAAATCCCAACCAAGGGAAATAACATCACTCTCGCTGGCTGCTTGAGCTCATTGTGCATTACAGAAGCCAAGTGATTAGCCCCCACCAGCACCCACAAACTTATTTCGAACTAGCACACCAAATGGGCTGTAAATTTTCATAGGAAAGGCTGCATGACCGTGACAGATTTGGATTCTGACATTTGGGACCCGCGAGGAAATAGCCTATCCAACGTGGTGTCGACTTACTAGCCAGTCAACAAACGATTCTGCCTACCAGCCGTTGGATTGACATCCAACATCTGTCGTGTATCTTCTATCTCTTGTCTTCTTCTTCCTCCAGCCGCCCAAACCAAACCACCCCATCGGCTCCGCCTGCTCCCGCCTCCCATGGCTGGCTGCGCCTCCGCCGCCCTACCATACGTACCCTCCAACGTTGGCCAGTCCCTCCCTCTATTCCCCCACACGTCCTGTTATTCTCCGACGACATCAGCCCCAACACGCACCCACGCCCGAACCAGTCAACCCTCGTACTCCCCTCCGCCTGCGACTGGACCGGCGCATCTTTAATAGCTCCTATTCGTTCCGTCCGAGGCCTCGCCATCGTCTCTGCCTTGCGGCCTTGGTTCGCTCGCCGTGCGTGGTGCGCCGCCCTCTTGCGTTGTCAACGTCGTCAACAACTGAGAGGAACAAGGAGATGACTGTACATGGAGAGGATGACAGTAGGGACCCACCAGTGTCATGGCAGTACGCAAGCAAGTGCCTTATAGTACAAGCCCAAAAATATGGTTCCTCCTAATGGTTGGACTCTGGGGCTCATGCCATTGTCAACGTAGTCAATAAACGAGAGAATTACCCTACGAGCGGCTGACACCAGGGACCCAGCAAGTCACGCAGTTTTTTTTCTGAGGAACAAGCAGTTGTTATTTATACTAGTTTTAGCAACGGATCAGGGTAACAACGGGGCTATGTGGGGGCTGTAGCCCGTCTAGCTAGGGTTTTATTTATGTTTACCACATCATGAGCCCAGTCGTGTTTTTTTCTTGCTGAAAATGGCTAGCCCAGTTCTATTTTTTTTTTAAGAAATACCCAAACGATGACTACTTGCTTTATAGGCCCTGCTAGGCTGCAAATCTTTCAAGACGAGGAGAGTTTCATTCGGTTTGCCCAGAAATGGGCTGTACATTTTTAAAAACACATCAAACCGGGAATTAGTTTCAATTTTTTTCATTACAAGATCTTAAATTCCATTGATTATTATGCGTGGACAATTATTTGGATTTTATATTTATATAAATTATTTTTCAAAATAGTTTGAATGTGAATCGATATTTCTGGATTACAAACAGTTGATCGGACCGAAATATGCAAACTTTTGTATACTTTTTAACCGTGGCCACAATATGGGGTGTAATGCTAACAAAAAGAAGATGGGCTCCAAAAAAATTCTTAAGAATTAGCAAATGGGTTGTACATTATTAGAAATAATGGCAAATGGGTTGTATGCTGCTTTCCACATATTTGAGGCTGACTTGTGCGCCTACTACAGGTTTACGCGTATGCTTTCATAAAAAAAAGGTTGACGCACACGCAACGCCCTGTCAACTTAGTCAACACATGAGAGCAGTGACTGTTGGATGTCCATCCAATGGCTGTCGTGCTTCTTCAATCTCTGCTCTTCATGCTCCAGCCACTCAAACAAGCGCCGGCGGGACTGCCTTCTCCCTCCTCCCGCGGCCGGCTATGCTGCCGCGCAGGCCTCACGGCCCCACCGTGCTCCCATCGCTGGCCTAGCCATCCCTCTACTCACCCACATATGCTGTTATTCTCCGGCGACGGCAGACGAACCAGTAAACCCTCGTACTCCTCCGCGTGGGAAACAATTGCTGAGTATTCCCTGGCTTCGTGTCATTCCCTTCCTAGGCCTCGCCGTCGTCCACCGCCCTGGTGCTCTCGGCGCGGCCTGGTCAACGTGGTCAATGAACGACATCCATCGGAAGTGGACTGTACGTGGAGAGGCTGACAGCTGGGTCCACGGACGTACGCAAGGAAATGCCTCCTTATTACGCGCAAAATAATGATTCCTCCACCTGATAGCTAGGACCCACAGGAAGGGCCTCTGTATTTCGTGAAAAAACGTTCCCCCCATTGACAGGTCGGACCCACCAGCTATATCTTCGCACGCAAGGAAGTGCCTCCTTATTACACCCAAAAAAATGAATACCCCCCTGCTAGTTGGGACCCACCATATTGTTGGGCTGACTTGTGGGCCTACTAAGTTGATGGGGACGGAGGGCTTTGTCAACTTAGTCAATACTCCAGTGACCGTATGATGTCCATTCAACGGCCATACTGCTTCTTCAACCTCTGGTCTTCTTGCTCCAGCCGCCCAAAGCAGCGTCGGTCGTGCCGTCTCCTGCCTCCCGTGGCCGGCTGTGCTACCGCGGAGGCCTCACCGCCCCCATACTACTCCCACCACTGGCCAGGCCATCCCTCCACTCACCCACACCCCCTGTTATTCTACGGCGACGGCAGCCTCACACCGCAGCCGAACCAATGAACGCTCGTACTCCTCTCCGCGTGGGCATCCACTGCCGTGTCTTGCCCGGCTCCGCGTCGTCCCATTCCTAGGCCTCGCCGTCGTCCACCGCCGTGGTGCTCTCGGCGCGGCATGGTCAATGTGGTCATCGACCGACTTCCATCGAAAGAGTACTGTACGTGGAGAGGCTGACAGCTGGGTCCACGGCAGCCGCAAGGAAGTGCCTCCTTATTACGCAGAAAATAGATATTCATCCACCTGACAGCGGGGACCCATCGGACGGGCCACCAGTATTTTGCGAAAAAAAATTGTTTCCCCCTGACTGCTGGGACCCACCGGACAGGCCACCGTATTTCGTGAAAAAAGCGTCCCCCCCGCTGTCAGCTCAGACCCACCGGAGGTGCCTCCTTATTACGCACAAAAAAATGAATACTCCCCCGGCTAGCTGGGACCCACCTTGGTGGGAGGCTGACTTGTGGGCCTACTAAGTTGACGGGGACTAAGGGCTTTGTCAACTTAGTCAATATGAATGATTCTAGCTCTAGTGACCGTACAATGTCCATCCAACGGCCGTAGTGCTTCTTCAACCTCTGGTCTTCTTGCTCCAGCCGCCCAAAGCAGCGCCGGTCGTGCCGCATGCTCCTGCCTCCCGTGGCCGGCTGTGCTGCCGCAGAGGCCTCACCGCCCCCTACTATTCCCACCGCTGGCCAGGCCCTGTGGCGACGGCAGCCTCACACCGCAGCCGAACCAGTGAACCCTCATACTCCTCTCCGCGCGGGCTTCCACTACCGTGTCTTTCCTGGCTCCGCATCGTCCCCTTCCTAGGCCTCGCCGTCGTCCACCTCCGTGGTGCTCTCCGCGCGGCGTGGTCAACATGGTCAAGGAATGACTTCCATCGGAAGAGTACTGTACGTGGAGAGGCTGACAGCTGGGTCCACGGCCACAGCCCAGTTTTTTTGTGATTTGCCAAGTAAGTCTCTTCGTCAGGCGTGTTGGGCTGCAAATCTTTCAAGACGAGGAGAGCTTTCATTCGGCTGGCCGAGAAAATGGCCCATCAGTAATGAGAAATGGGTTGTACATTTTTAAAACACATCAAGCCGGCAATTAGTTTCAAATATCTTTTTTTTCATTTCAAGATTTTAAATTACATTAATTTTTATGCGTGGAGAATTTGTTGGATTTTATATTGATATACATTTATTTTTAAAATCAGTTTGAATGTGAGTCGAAATTTGGGATTAAAAACAGTTCGGACCCTTTTGAAATATGCAAAATTTCAGATAATTTTTAACCGTGGCCACAATATGGGCTGTAATGCTAACAGAAAGAATATGGGCTCCAAAAAAACCTTAAGAATTAGCAAATGGGCTGTAAATTATTAGAAATAATGGCAGATGGGTTGTATGATGTTTTCCACAGATTTGAAGCTTTCCTAAAAAATGGTTGACGCACAAGCAGTGACTGTTGGATGTCCATCCAACGGTCGCCGTGCTTCTTCAATCTCTGCTCTTCCTGCTCCAGCCGCTCAAACAAGCGACGGCGGGACTGCCTGCTCCCTCCTTCCCGTGGCCGGCTGTGCTGCCGCACAGGCCTCACCACCCCATCATACCCCATCGCTGGCCTAGCCATCCCTCTACTCACCCACACCTACTGTTATTCTCCGGCGACGGCAGACGAACCAGTATACCCTCGTACAGTCATACTCCCCTCCGCGTGGGAAACAACTGTTGAGTCTTCCCTGCCTCTGTGTCGTCCCCTTCCTAGGCCTCGCCGTCGTCCACCACCGTGGTGCTCTCGGCGCGGCATGGTCAATGTGGTCAACGACCGACTTCCATCGGAAGAGTACTGTGCGTGGAGACGCTGACAGCTGGGTCCACGGCCGCAGCAAGGAAGTGCCTCCTTATTATGCGCAAAATAATTATTCGTCCACCTGACAGCGGGGACCCACCGGACGGGCCACCGTATTACACGAAAAAAACGTTTCCCCCCTAACTGCTGGGACCCACCAACTACACCTTCGCACGCAAGGAAGTGCGTCCGGGCAAAAAAAACGATTCGTCCCCCTAACTGTTGGGACCCACCAGCTACATCTTCGCATGCAAGGAAGTGCGTCCGGGCAAAAAAGACGATTCGTCCCCCTGACTGCTGGGACCCACCAGCTACATCTTCGCACGCAAGGAAGTGCCTGACAGTCGGGACCCACCTGGTCAAAGCGTACGTAGCGTTGTCATTCTGGTCGCGAACGTGTACGTACATACTGGACGATGTAGAGGCGCGCACATGTCGTAGTAGAGGTGCACACGTGTCGTAGTAGAAGCGCGCACGTAGCATTTACACGTACGTATAGCGGCCAGGGTGCAAGAAAAAAAATACGGCCACGTACGTACATACGGGCAGGGTCTCAAACGCCTACTCGCGCATACGTACATGGCTGGGTCGAAACGGAGAAATAGCGTCGTCGTTGTGTTCATGTGGAGGCAACGGAATGCGTCGTGTTCATGGGAAGCCAACGGAATGCGTCGTGTTCATGGGGAGGCAACGGAATGCGTCGTGTTCATCGGGAGGCAACGGAATGCGTCATGTTCATGGGGAGGCAACGAAATGCGTCGTGTTCATCGGGAGGCAACGGAACGCATGGGAGCCAACCGGCTGGGTCGAAACAGAATGTGTCGTCGTGTTCATCGGGAGGGCTTGCATGGAACAGGCGATGGAAACGAGGCCTGGCGTATCACAGAACGGAGGAAACGGACCTCCTACGTTCGAAACGGGGGTCCTATTGATCGGGAGGGGTGTGGCGTACTGCAAAACGGACGAAACAGACCTCCTACAGTCGAAACGGGGGTCCTGTTGATCGGGAGGGGTGTGGCGTACCGCAAAACGGAGGAAACGGACCTCCTACGGTCGAAACGGGGGTCCTGTTGATCGGGAGGGGTGTGGCGTACCGCAAAACGGACGACACGGACCTCCTACGGTCGAAACGGGGTCCTGTTCATCGGGAGGGGTGTGGCGTACCGCAAAACGGGACTCCACGGGATACTGTTCATCTCCACCGTCGACCTCCTCCAGCCTCCACGGGCTCTTGTTCATCCAGCCTCCACCGCGCTTACTCCACCGCTCTTGTTCAACCACCCTCTACCGTCTCTGCTCATCCAGCCCTCCACACCACGGGGTCTGTTCAACCACCCTCCACGGGCACCCTCCACCGTCTCATCGTTCATCCGGCCTTCCACACCACGAGATCCTATTCATCCAGAGGCAACGCCACCGCTCCTGATTCATCCAACCCCCGCAACGCCATTGTTCATCAATCGATCGGCTTGATTAGCGGCATAGTGAATGAATCGCCGATCGGGTTGATTAACGACCATCGATCGATTGCTCGGGTTCGAGAACGCGTAACTCGCGGTCTGTAATCTCGGGTTCGATTAGAGCACAACGCCTCGCTTCGGGTTGATTAGAGCCAACGCCTCGCAAACACGCGCGTACGTGTACGAGAGAAACGCGCATCGCTCGGCCCCCGACCTCCCACCGTAACCGGCAACTCCCCGAAATTCCCCCCCTCACTTCTACCATGGTTTTTTCCGTCATGGACGGCCCAAAGAATGTCATGCAGCTGCGTCTCCGGCCCGCCCAGGACGAAAAGCCCATTTTCTGTCATGATTTTTTGTCATAGAAGTAGGAGCCCACCACATTTATAATGATACCGGGTTTTGTCACAATTATCGTCATAGAAGTGTCATATGTATGACAAAAAAAATTCGTTCGGCCCAAAATGTCACGAATGTGTCTTTTTTTTGTAGTGTTACCGGTGATGACCGTAGTTTGAGGAGTTCATGTATTCACTAGGTGCTAATGCTTTGTTCTGGTACTCTATTAAAAGGATGCCTTAATATCACTTAGTTTCCAACAGGACCCCGCTGCCACGGGAGGGTAGGACAAAAGATGTCATGCAAGTTCTTTTTCATAAGCACGTATGACTATATTCGGAATACATGCCTACATTACATTGATGAACTGGAACTAGTCCTGTGTCACCCTATGTTATAACTATTGCATGAGGAATCGCATCCGACATAATTATCCATCACTAATCCAATGCCTGCGATTTTTTCACATATTGATCTTTGCTTAGTTTCTTTACCGTTGCCACTTTTACAATTACTACAAAACTGCTACTGTTACTTTTGCCACTATTACCGTTACTTCCATATTACTTTGCTACTAAATACTTTGCTACAGATATTAAGTTTTCCAGGCGTGGTTGAATTGACAACTCAACTGCTAATACTTGAGAATATTCTTTGGCTCCCCTGTGTCGAATCAATAAATTTGGGTTGAATACTCTACCCTCAAAAACGGTTGTGATCCCCTATACTTGTGGGTTATCATGTACCACTGTTCCTCTGTTGTGTGGTGATAGATTCAATGATATGCATATGAGATATGTAGATCGGCTTAGGTGCGGGTCGATGAGATGGGCCTCGCACGTCAGTGTAGAAGGTTGGTTTGGTGATCTTGTTTCCATGATCGTGACGCAGAGGTCGTGATACGAGTTACCCCTACCGGTCGGTATCCGCATCGGAGTAGACAGTGGAACATAAATCTGGATGTAGCATGGGAAAATCAATGAGATCGATCGAATCGGACCATAGATCAGCACCGTGGAAATGTGATTTCTGCAGTGCTGAAACCTGTTGGAGCGGTCTCAGTAAAATGGCTGTAACTTTTGCATACGAACTCCGTTTTTTATCCACGACTTGTCAAACTGAAGTTAACGCTTCTGGCTAGGCCAAAATCCTCTTGGAAAATAGAGTTTCGGGAGGTTTTATCTTCAGCGGTAGAACGTCTGACTCATTTTTGCAGGGAATTCTTGTGATTTGGTATAGCCCATGAATGTTGCTTGTGTATTATTGTTTCATGACCTGCATGTCATGAGTGCAGCAACCGGCAGGAGCCATATGGTTGTCTCATTATTGTATTAATGACATGTGTGTCAACATGAGAATCCATGTAATGTAACTTACTTTCAGTAGCTATTAGTTTGTAATAGCATAGTATCTTATGTAATACTTGGCGGTTGACACAATGGCGTGGAGATGGAGATCACCACGAGGACAACCATGCATGGAGATGGAGACCACCATGGGCAGACCATGCACGTGGAGATGGAGATCACCATGTGCTGTGAAAAGGAGGCTATACCATATCACACATATATAAACTGCCTATGAAAGTTTATCCCTTTTATGCACCCTTCTTTTGCATGGTAGATGTTTTAAGTAGGGTGATCCCTCAAAGAATTTCAAGTATAAATGCCTCCCCAATTGTTGCACCTTCACATGTCAAGTATATTTAGTGGTGGGCCTATAAAATTAGGGTGCCACTAGATCTCCTTGAATTGATGGGTTTGTGTCGGACACTTACATGCGAAGCATTGGTTAACTTGTCGTGGCTATCAAAACAATTTTAGGCCACGAGGCATAGGAGTTGGTGAGGCATGAGATGTCCCCAACAACAAGAGTCGTATGGAGATACGATTAGCAAGAGTTGCTTACCGAGCGATCTTGTCTTCTAGCGGTGAAGCAAAAGCTCACTAGTTGACATGTTGATCTTGGATCTTGAATCACTAAGTATCAATAGAGGGATGTTGATTTTAGTGGCAGTAATGATCTTATTAAAATGTTTAATATGAATTACTCTTCATGATTACATGTCTTAGTGTTATGCATATTTCTGTTGTAGATAAATGGCACCACCTGCTCAAGTTACCCCTTTTGCGTTGAAATCAATCCTGGAAAAAAGATAAGTTGAACGGAACAAACTTTTCCACCTGGTATAGAAACCTGAGAATTGTTCTTAGGCATGAGAAAAAGGAACAAGTTCTAGAGAATCCGCCTCCACATGAACTTGCCGATAATGCTAATGCCACAACCAGAAATGCCTACCAAAAACTCATTGATGAATCAAATGAGATCGGCTGTCTCATGCTAGCTTCTATGGAGCCCGATCTGCAACAGCAGTTCAGAAATATTGAGGCTTTCGATATGATCGAGAACCTCAAGAGCATGTTTCAAATGCAGGCTAGGACCGAAAGGTTCAATGTCTGGCGATCCTTGATGGATTGTAAGCTGGAAGAGGGTGATCCAGAGCCCACATGTGATCAAGATGATCGGATACATGCAAGCTTTGGATCGGTTGGGCTTCCCACTGGGGGACGAGTTGTCCACAGATACAATTCTGGGTTCTCTTCCGGATAGCTATGGGTCGTTCATCTCGAACTACCTTATGCATGGGGTGGAAAAGAAGCTCACTGAATTGCATGGTATGCTCAAAGTGGCAGAGCAGGATATCAAGAAAGGTACACATCATCAAGTGTTGATGGTGCAGAACTCGGCTAAGTTCAAGAAGAGCTGGTCCAAGAAAAAGTGATGTAGGGTGGAACGCTATAGCGTCGATCTTTCACGTTTGGAGTGGATCCTACGGGGAATCACGAAGAACACGCGGAAGCACAAAGGGAAAACACGGGGTAAACGAAAGAGAATCACTCAACCAACAAGGAATCGATCACACAAGTGCTAGATCGCCACACACATAAGAGATTCACGAGATCCAAAGTCAACAAAGGAAAGGATACAAAGGAACCGTTCTTCTCCAAAAGGAGGCCTTGATGTTCTTCCCTAGAAGGGGTCTTGAATCCGCTTGGGGGATCTTCTCCGAAGAGGTCGTGATCTCCGAGGAGAAGTATCCAAGTGGATGAGCAAAGGCTCTCACACAAATATGAGCTAATCCAATGCTAACCCTAACTAGGAGGAGGTGGAGGAGTATATATAGTCTAGAGCCACGAAGAAGTGCGTGAGGGCGAAGGGGTACATGGGCTCGGCCCAATACACTGCGGTGCATGACAGGCGGTAGTACCGGTCCTTGGGCGGTAGTACCGCTTGAGGCGCTGCATAGCGTAGTACCGCTATGATGGGCGGTAGTACCGCTCTGGAGCCGCTCGATCTCAAGTTTGTCGGACTTTATGGAAGTGGAGCGGATGTAGAGCGGTAGTGCCGCTTGGGATGATAAGCGGTAGTACCGCTGGGCCTGGGCGGTAGTACCGCTTGCTCCCGGCTTCTTCTTCCTTCTCCTCTTCCATGCTTGGCCTTGGTCCTTGGATCCTCCATGGTCATCTCGGTTGTACCTGAGTGTATGCAAGGTCCATGCATGAGGTAGTAGCCATGTCTCACATGTGGAAAGTGACGGTTCGAAGAGGAGTGAATTCACCTTGTGTCCAATGGCGTATGTTAGAGGTCTCGTCATATGTCCTCTTGGGGCTTGGAGAGTAGTCGGAGTGTACATGGGGATGAATGTGGGATGCTCCGCATCATATCCCCCCCTTGGGAAAGATCCGACCTCGGATCGTGATCCTCATCACCATGGAAACGGTTGTCGTAGACGGACTTGTAGTTGGACGGAGTTGAAGACATGGTGCAATCCGTGTAGTCCAAGGTGTCGCCGGAGTGATAGACATGCCAAAAGAGCAAACACAAGCAACACTCGGAAATACAATGGTTAGCGCACACAAAGTGTCCATCATGTAAGAATGAGTTCGTGCGGCAAGATTGGTTGTGACAAAGCGCATGAAGCTTATCAAGATGATCTAGAATGAGATGCAAAGCATTCATGGGAGGAAATGCAATCATTGTGCACAGAAATGTGTTGTAAATATGAGCAATGCAACCACGGTGCAAAATGATGTCATAGTGAGACCGTTTATCAATAGCATGAATGTGGCAATGGATTCTCAATATGTATATGTTATCATGCAATTGATGATGGATAATATGATCATGATGTATGAATATGCCATCAAGGTAGATTACAACAAATTTGCTAAGGAAATGCACAAGTTCATATATCATGGATGACATGGTAATACAAGATGCAACAAGGCAATCATAATGTGAGTCAATCCATGCATAGGGTGCAAACTTGTGGTGAGTATGATATGTCCATCGAGCATGACATGTGTGAGCACAATCAACAAATATGAAGGTGTTGGTGTACCAAAGCCCGATGTCGAGGCATGAGTGGAGTGCCGAAGGTGCATCCAATAAGTGCAAGCGCTCCTCAATGTGAAGGTCCATGTAGCCAATCTCCAATGTCGCTCCTCCGTTCACGAGGTGTATCATGTAGACAACAAGAAGGAAACAACAATGAAAGAGTGACCCATCCAATATGCATATTTGAGGATTGCTCAAAGAGAAGGAGTTCACCTTTATGAGAATGTCGAAAATTTTGGTGTCGCACATCATGTATGCCTTCACATAACCAATATGTCGCATAACGGCATCGCCTTGTGAAACCTCCAAAATGAAAGGACATGACAAACACTCGGAAAAACAAATGAGGTTAGCGGAAATGCAAAACCTATCATTCATTTGGTAAGATACCGAACAAGTGTATGCATCTTGCTCATCATAAGAAAGTACAAGGGAGCGTGTCATAGTATGGAGGCATATGATGCAAGAACAACCAAGTGCAATAGGCTCAATCAAACAAGCATGCATCACAAGTAATGTGTCAAAGTCTCCAAGATCAATAAGCATAGTATGGTTGCACTCAATACAAGTGGATATGAAAGAGGCAACTAAGGGACACAAGAGACAATGATCAAGATATATCATGTGAGAGGCATGAGCATATATGTCATCAACCCAAGAAAGCAAGTAATAGAGGAACATGGGTGATGCAACATAGCAAGCAATCATAGCAATCAAGTTAAGCAAGCTAGTAGTGCGAAGATGCAACATACTAGGAGGAATCATGGCAAGCATGTCATGTGTGCAAATAGTGGGCATGAATAATTCACATGACATATCACAAGCATGAAAGCAAGATGTGAGAAAAATAGCGTCAATAGCATGAGGCACATGATAAACATGGCAATAGCAACAAGGATCTCCACCAAGCATGAAAATACACATAGGAGTAGCATAATTGTGAATCATGGGTAAATGCAAGCAAGGGTCACAATTGCATGGCAAAGGCATAGAAGCAAGCATAGTATGCAAAGTGAACACGGTAATATGAGCATAATGTGAGAAGTGGTAGATGGCCCATAGCCATGTGAGAGCCAAGTAGAGGAGTTGCGTGTAGTCCTTGCGCGAAGGGAATGGTGGTAAGGATAGTCCACGGGATCCCAAGTCATCATTGCTCTCAAGAGCTCGTTTCGTCAACTCTTGGGATTGAGAGGTCGACGAGTATACATGAGTACCTACACAAAACAAAGGCAAAGGGAAAATTGTGTGTGCGTGGTAGATGTACACATCATCCATCATGATCTTGCGCGTGTGTTTGTTAGCACCAAATATCCAACGCTCAAATAAATGAGATGCGTGATATAGAAACATGTCATCCATCATGAGAGGTTTGTTATGATGTATCGCATAATGGAGACTCAAATTGTGTAATGCATCATGAGAAATCTCTAGAGCATTGTTATTCATGTTATGCATATGGTGCAAGCAATTATGGGAATCATGCAAAGTATGGAATGCATCAAGATCTCCTAATATGTATGAGGAAACTATGGGGGTCTCCTCATGAGCAAGAGTAGTAACATGTGGAGAATATTGACAACATCCAAAACAATGCATATTTGGAACATTGTGATCATGGCATGACATATTGGATGAATTGCGCAAATCATGTAAAGGAAGCATGGCAATATCATCACATGAAAAACAAAAGCCAATGACCATCATCTCGTCATCTATGCCATAAGTGCAAATGGGATTGATTTTAATGGGGCATGCATAGTTACTATGTTGAGATTGAAATGAGGCAATATGGGAGATCTCACTCATAGCATATGACAAGTTCAATGGATTGTCAAACATGAAGTGACCAATAGAATTTTCACATGATATCCTATGAAGCATAGCATCACAACTACGCAACTGAACATGCTCATCATCATATTCATCATAAATGGGTAAGTCAAGGCATGAAGAAGTTTCACTAGCATGAAGCATGGCAATAGGAGGGTCAACATCATGGGAGCAATCATTATCAAGAGAGTCCACTAGTGGGACAAGAGAAGCACCATCACCTATGTTACCTTTGGAGCGTCGCTCATGTGTTGTAGGTGAGGTGTTGAAGATCGTCTCGTTGTCATGTTCATCTTAATGGAACCATGTGGGGGGTGCATCATCGTCCATCATGGCCATCGTCGTATCCATAGGAGGTATGGACTCATCAATGGTAGGCGTGTCATCATGTAGGAGACCTAGCACCATAGAAGAAAACACACTAGGAGTAGAGGTTAAGTCGTTAGAAATCATGGTGGCCTCACATGCCGTGTCAACTACCTCACTCTCTAAGTGTTGTGGCTCACTCACTCCCTCAAGGATGCTCTCACTCATATGTTTGTTGGAGTCACTCAAATGTCGCTCAACCTCACATAGGATGTGTGGCATGCTCTCATGTGTGGGGCTAGTGGTGGTCACACTCATCCTCTCATAGGAGATGCTCTCAATGTCACGTATGGTGGAGTCACTCATGTCACTCATGGGGTGGTGGCTCTCCTCACATGGCACTTGGGGCATCTCGACATATGTGGGTGTCAGAGGGATGTTGGTGCAAATGTCTCCATGCTCAACTCCTATCGCCGTGGTCGAAGGGGATAGCCCTTGCTCGACCTTCTTGTCACCGTCTTGGTGTAGGAGGCCCATATGATGTGGCACCTCATAGCTCGTCTCCATGACCGAAGGGATTTTCCCATGCTCGGCCATCTTTATTGAGGGGCTTCCGAAGATGGAAGTGTCACCCTCTCTCGTAGGTAGTCGCCTTGGACTTGATGAAGTCGATGTATGTGTACTCGTGGGAAGTAGGCAAAGATGCCGTACGTCCAAAGGCGAAGATGCCTTGATAGCACTTGGCGAAGATGCCAAAGTGGTTGGTGTAGCCGTAGCGCCGTCTTGGTGGTGGTCGTCTCGCGGTCTTCTTTTGTGCTCTTGAAGCTTGGACTTGGCGTGAAGTAGGTCTTGTTGGGACTTGTGCATTTGCGCTTGTGGAGCATCTTCATGATGATGATGTCGTTGTCGTGCTTGAGCTCGTAGTAGATGTCGTTCGTCGTCGTCGTGCACATGATACTTGGAGGTGTCTTGCCCTTCATGGCGGTGATGATCATGAACGTGATGGTGATCGCCATGTAGATGTGGACGAGGACGATTTGCACTTGCATCTTTTTCGCGCTCCGAAGACTTGTGGCTTGACCGTCGTCGTCTTGAGGATGATGAAGTGGAAGAAGACTTGATCAAGGCCCGAATCTCTTCCATCCTCGCATCTTGCTCTTCTTTATGTGCGGCAAGCTTGTTGTCGATGTAGTCCCTTTTCCTTGCTTCGGAGTGACGAATTTCGATGGAGATGTTCTCGATGCGCTCACGCAATCTTGATTGTGCGCCTTGCATTTGTCGTTGTAGATCGAAGATAGACGCTTTGGAGATGTAGTTGTTCACGCCGTCGTTGTTGTTGTAGACCGGAGAGGGAATGCCTTGCCTATCCATCACAAGACTCGAGCAAATATGAGTGGTAGAATGAGAAGAACGTATACCAATGTACCTTTGACCAAAGTTGAAGATGAATCAAGTTCACTCAAATGTGGACAATGAAATAGCACTATTGGTACCAATCCTTGTCGGTTCTCACACCTACACAAGTAAAGCTTATAGTGGAGCTCGGTGAGGATAGTGGCACAAAAATTTAATGCAAAATGTTAGCAAGAGTCAATAATGTTGAAAAAGATTCACAAATTCGCAAGTGAAACAAATGGACCAATAGCAAAGAATGGCACACGGAAACACACACACGGATAGATAAATGGGGTCGTGCAACCAAGGAATGAGCTCAAAATGTGGAATCCACCAAAATGCTCGTGTTGCACAACTCAAGAGAGACGCTAGCACGATTGCTCAATAGGCGGATACGACACTTGTGCACAACCTATAAGATGCAAAATGGATAAACTTTCTATCCCAAGTATGCTATATATGTATGGTTCCCGGTGTTTCTCTCAAGCATGATATCATATGATGTAGATTTGACAATCTTATGTGCTATGGGTATGATGCTATGGCACTTGCTCACGAGCTCTTTGCTCTCTTTTTGCTTAAAAGTTTATTTTTCTATGGCCAATTTGCACAATGCACAAACCAAGATAGCAATTGTGTATATGCGGGAACAAACTTGAGGCACAATGGATGATATGGTATGTATGCAATGGATGGTATGGACCACTAATGTGCACAAGTAACGTTGTCGGCAATACTCAAATGGCTAGTCTCGATAGGTAAGTGACGCAAAATGGGCTAGGGGTTAACAATGCAATTTGCAAGGGGATATACAAAGGTGTCGTCGAGGTTACCGTCCTTTGCGATGATGAGTGGCGGTGTTCTTGGTGTAGATACCAAGATGATGGAGACTCGTCCCTATGTAGCCGAAACACCTTAGGAAACGGAAAAACCGCAAACTCAAAATCTCAAATGACAAATGTCAAATGGTAGTAGCGGAAAGCGGTGGTGGTGTTGCACTAGGCAATGCGGAAGTGGAATGATGGGCTATACACGAGTCGGAGTTGAAGTTGCCGTCCCTAAGTAGCCGAAACACCTTAGGAGACACAAGCCACAACTCGAACAAGCTCAAACAACAATTGGGTTAAGTTGGGTTGTCGGAAGTGTATGGAGGTGATTGATGAAGAAGCAATTGTCCCTAAGTAGCCGAAACACCTTAGGAGACGCAAATCACAACTCAAACAACCACTAATGCTATAAGGAACAAAATGGGTTAGGTTGCGGAAGTCGGTGGTGGTTATGCGGATGTTGTGGTGGAAGCCCTAGGCAAAGATGCCAAAATTCACCAAATGTGATGGAGTAAAATGATGTTGGTAGTATTTTTGTGGGATGGGGGATGTCAATAGCTTCAAAACGAGCTAAAGAACGTCAAAAACGGACTCCGGATGAATTAGTTATGGCCGAAACGGTGAAACTCGGAAAGCTGAAACTCGCCAGGGCGGTAGTACCGCTCGGGAGGGCGGTAGTACCGCTCGTGTCGGGATTTTTCGACTGTTTCGGCTGAAACAGGGCCTAGCGGTAGTACCGTTAGCAGGGCGGTAGTACCGCTTGAGGTTCTCAGCGGTAGTACCGCTCTGTAGGGCGGTAGTACCGCTCGTGTCGGGATTTTTCGCAGATCGAATCGAGGCGCGATTTTGGGGCGGAAATGGATGATTTCGGGGGCAAAATTTGATGGATTTCGTGGATGGAAAGAGGGGAAACTTGGGGGAATGCTAGATCCACTTGAAACCAAGCAAATCCATGGATCAAAATCAACAAAACATCATCAAACCAACAAATCACAAAAAAAATTGGGGCTATTTTTGGTGGGGATTTTCGGATTTAGGCAAGAACACACAAAATCAAGCTAGAAAAAGAGGGGTAGGGGCTCCAAAAACGTGATCAACGTGGCTCATGATACCATATGATGTAGGGTGGAACCCTATAGCGTCGATCTTTCACGTTTGGAGTGGATCCTACGGGGAATCACGAAGAACACGCGGAAGCACAAAGGGAAAACACGGGGAAAATGAAAGAGAATCACTCAACCAACAAGGAATCGATCACACAAGTGCTAGATCACCACACACATAAGAGATTCACGAGATCCAAAGTCAACAAAGGAAAGGATACAAAGGAACCGTTCTTCTCCAAAAGGAGGCCTTGATGTTCTTCCCTAGAAGGGGTCTTGAATCCGCTTGGGGGATCTTCTCCGAAGAGGTCGTGATCTCCGAGGAGAAGTATCCAAGTGGATGAGCAAAGGCTCTCACACAAATATGAGCTAATCCAATGCTAACCCTAACTAGGAGGAGGTGGAGGAGTATATATAGTCTAGAGCCACGAAGGGGTACGTGAGGGCGAAGGGGTACATGGGCTCGGCCCAATACACTGTGCACAGACAAGGCGGTAGTACCGGTCCTTCGGGCGGTAGTACCGCTTGAGGTGCACAAGCGGTAGTACCGCTTTGATGGGCGGTAGTACCGCTCTGGAGCCGTTCGATCTCCGAAGTTTGTCGGACTTTGCGGAAGTGGAGCGGATGTAGAGCGGTAGTGCCGCTTGGGATGATAAGCGGTAGTACCGCTGGGCCTGGGCGGTAGTACCGCTTGCTCCCGGCTTCTTCTTCCTTCTCCTCTTCCATGCTTGGCCTTGGTCCTTGGATCCTCCATGGTCATCTCGGTTGTACCTGAGTGTATGCAAGGTCCATGCATGAGGTAGTAGCCATGTCTCACATGTGGAAAGTGACGGTTCGAAGAGGAGTGAATTCACCTTGTGTCCAATGGCGTATGTTAGAGGTCTCGTCATATGTCCTCTTGGGGCTTGGAGAGTAGTCGGAGTGTACATGGGGATGAACGTGGGATGCTCCGCATCAAAAAGGCTAAGGCAAAGGGTAAAGAGAAGGAGGCAACTCCAACTGCCGCCGCTGCACCTAAGTCAGGTATGGCCTCTGGGAGTATTTGCTTTCATGAACCCGGACATTGGAAAAGGAACTACAGCAAGTGGCTTGCCGAGAAGGGCAAGAAGACTGGAAGTATGACTTCTTCTTTAGGTACAGTTGTTGTATATGTTATAGACATTTATCTTGCTGATGTTTCTAGTAGCTCTTGGGTATATGATACCGGATCGGTTGTTCACATATGCAACTTGATGCAGGGGCTAAGCAGAACTAGGAATGTCGCAAGAGGAGAAGTTGACATACGCGTCGGGAATAAAGCAAGAGTTGTTGCATTGGCTGTCGGCCTATGCAACTTAATTTACCTTCAGGATTTGTAATGGAACTTGATAATTGTTATTATGTTCCTGCTTTGAGTTGAAACATTATTTCTGCCTCATGTTTGATGAGACAAGGTTATGAATTCAGTATTAAGGACAATGGTTGTTCTATTTACTTGAATAATATGTTTCATGTCTTTGCACCCATTGTGAATGGGTTATTTATCCTAGATCTTGAAGGTGAATCAGTCTATAACATAAATATCAAGAGGCACAAGCCTAATGAGATAAATCCGACTTACATCTGGCATTGTCGACTAGGACACATTAGTCAAAAGTGCATGAAGAAGCTCCATGATGATGGAATTCTAACTTCGTTTGATTTTGAATCATTCGAGACATGCGAGTCTTGCCTACTCGGTAAGATGACTAGGACTCCTTTTGCAAAGAGTTGCGAGAGGGCGTCCGAGCTGTTGCAACTTATACATAGTGATGTATGTGGACCAATGAGCACGACAACCAGAGGTGGTCTCCAATACTTCGTGACTTTTACCGACGACTTGAGTAGATATGGATATGTCTACTTGATGAGGCACAAGTCAGAAACTTTTGAAAAGTTCAAGGAGTTTCAGAACAAAGTGGAAAATCAACTCGGCAAGAAAATCAAACTTCTACGATCTGATCGTGGCGGTGAGTATATGAGCAAGGAGTTTGACGATCATCTGAAGAGTCGTGGAATAGTCCCACAACTAACTCCCTCGGGTACGCCACAGAGAAATGGCGTGTCAGAACGGATGAATCAGACTCTGTTAGACATGGTCCGAACAATGATAAGTCAGTCGGATTTACCCTTGTCATTTTGAGGATACGCTCTAGAAACTACAACTTTCACACTAAACAGGGTACCATCTAAGTCCATAGATAAGACACCATATGAGATATGGACTGCAAAGAGTCACAGTTTGTCTTTTCTGAAATTATGGGGATGTGAAGCATATGTCAAGCGGCTCCAGTCGGACAAGCTCACACCCAAATTGGACAAGTGCATATTCGTGGGATATCCAAGGGAACCCTTGGGATATTACTTCTACAACCGTGAAGAGGGCAAAGTGTTTGTCGCTCGACATGGAGTTTTCCTTGAGAAAGAGTTTCTCAATCGGAAGGCTAGTGGGAGGACGGTCTGACTCGAAGAAATTCGAGAACCACACGGGGATGTTCTAGTAGGTGATTCTATCACAACGGAATTAGTCAGGGCCGGAACCCGTGGTGGAGTCGACACCGGTTCCATGGAGGTCGGAAAGGTTACGTAATTTGCATGACTGCAATGTGTTGTTCTTGGAGTATAACGAGCCGACTACATATGCGGAAGCAATGGAGAGCCCTGATTCCGAGTTATGGCTTGAGGCCATGAGATCCGAATTAAAGTCCATGGATGACAATCAAGTTTGGAACTTGGTTGATCTGCTAGATAGCGTTCAAGCCATTGAGTGCAAGTGGATCTTTAAGAAGAAAACTGATATGGACGGAAATGTCATAGTCCATAAGGCTCGACTTGTCGCTAAAGGTTATAGACAAGTTCAAGGAGTTGACTACGATGAGACTTACTCGCCGGTAGCGATGCCTAAATCAATTCGGATCATTCTTGCTATAGCGGCATATTTCGACTATGAGATATGGTAGATGGATGTCAAAATGGCTTTCCTTAATGGAAATTTAACCGAGGATGTGTATATGACACAGCCTGAGGGTTTTGTCGATCCAAAGAAGTCTAGCATGGTATGCAAGCTTCAAAGATCCATTTATGGATTAAGGCAAGCATCTCGGATTGGAACAATCGTTTTAATGAAGCGGTCAAAGAGTTTGGCTTCATCAAGAACGACTGTGATCATTGTTTATTCAAGAAGGTCAGTGGGAGCTCAGTTGCATTTCTGATCTTATATGTGGACGACATATTTTGATTGGAAATGATGTTCAAATGCTTGAATCTGTCAAGGACTCATTGAAAAATAGTTTTTCGATGAAGGACTTGGGAGAAGCATCTTATATTTTGGGAATAAAGATATATAGAGATAGATCAAGAAGGCTTACTGGATTAAGCCAGAGTGCATATATTGACAAGGTATTGAAGCGGTTCAACATGCAAGATGCCAAGAAAGGTTTCTTGCCCATGTCACATGGCATTAGTCTTAGCAAGACTCAGTGTCCTTCGACTCCTGATGAGCGAAGACACATGGATGGATTCCATATGCTTCGGCTGTTGGGTACATCATGTATGCTATGGTATGTACTCGTCCCGATGTTAGCTTTGCTCTTAGCATGGTGGGAAGATACCAGGCTGATCCAGGTGAGAGTCACTGGACAACAGTTAAGAATATCCTTAAAGTACTTGAGAAGGACTAATGATATGTTCCTGGTTTATGGAGGTGAGGATGAGCTTGTTGTAAATAGTTACACTGATGCTAGTTTCCAAACCGATAGGGATGATAGTCGATCGCAATCTGGGTTTGTGTTCATTCTGAACGAAGGAGCAGTGAGCCGGAGGAGCTCCAAGCAAGATACGGTAGTTGATTCTACAATAGAGGCTGGGTACATTGCGGCTTCTGAAGCGGCAAAAGAAGGTGTTTGGGTGAAGAATTTCATTTCTGACCTTGGTGTGGTTGAGGGCGCGTCTAAGCCATTGGACCTCTATTGTGATAATAGTGGTGCCATTGTGCAAGTCAAGGAACCACAGAACCATCATAAACCCAACACATAGTCAGGTGTTTTAACCTTATTCGTGACATTGTCGAAAGAGGTGATGTAAACATATGCAACATGCACACAAATTCAAATGTTGTTGATCCATTGACGAAGCCTCTCCCACGGCCGAAGCATGAGGCACACATGAGCTCCATGGGCATACGAAGCCTAAATGATTGACTCTAGTGCAAGTGGGAGACTGTTGGAGATATGCCCTAGAGGAAATCATGTGATGATGACATTTCCGTATGTATTCATGAGTCCTTTGTATTGTCCTTGAACATCATCAATGATATGTATCAATAAGTATGTGACTTGTTTGTGGAACTGTGTATTGTATGATGATTGTTCTAATGATCCCTAGTTGATAAGGTTATGCGGACACATATCCTTGACTAGTATACGACTCGGTTGATGACTATGTTTCACAGGTCATGTGCATGGAGATACTAGACCGATAGTATGGGTTCGGGGATGGAAATCACCGAGTTGGACAGACCCACTTTGAGACGCAGCAAGATATAGTCATCTGTTAGTCTCAAGTACAATGTCTATGCCATGTCCTAGACCTGAGGTCCTCGCATGTTCTCAGGATGAGGATCGACTCACTTAGGGTCAATCAAATGCTACTCCGTAACTGGGTAGTTATAAAGGTAGCTTTCGGGTGAGTCGTGAAACATGCCGCGAGACATGGTTGACCAAGATGGGATTTGCCCCTTCTATTTGGAGAGATATTCTCTGGGCCCCCTCGAGTGATCAAATTCGGAAAGCATGGCCATGCGACTTGGATTAAGTGTTAACCCAGTTCAAGAATTTGTATCACGGTTTCGAGAAGAGAGGTCGAGCTATCACAAGGGTGACAAGTACTCGCCTTGAGCTCGACAAAAAATATTGTGAGGCAAAAGGAATGATGCATATGACACATTGTCGAGGTTCGCCAAACGACTTTACGCACACATGGGAGTTGGCACATTCTGCTAGGAGCCGCTACCAACTATCGACTCTGGTTGTGTCCATGTGTACGTGAACCTATAGGGTCGCACACTTAAGGGGTTGCAGCCCGTACGGATTGGATCCGAGTGGAAATGGACGCAGACTCCTAGTGGGCTCAAGTGTTGAGCCCACCACGGAGGTCTATATCTTAGGGTTAACCTTTTGAACCCTCGATAGCCGTCGCCACTCCCCACGCCCATGACATGCGACCAGACCTAGCAGTCCGCCGCCCGCCGCTGCACGCCGCACGTGTGGATACCTTGGAGGCATCGCATCTGTGGTGCTTGGACGAACCGTTCGAGGGAACCGCGAGGCGCCGTTCGCGGGAGATCACCGTTCACGGGTCTTCGCTGTTCGCGGGAGATCGGCAACAAGAGGAGGAGACGGGCCGAGAGATCGACTATACGCATCACCAACTCTACTTCCGCTGCGGTGACTACGCGTCTAGTGGTAAACCCGATCTCGTAATCTATTTCCAGCAGCATGATCTTGGGTGCGCGGTAGAGAATTTTATTTGGCACTGGCGTAGCGTACCGCGTGTTCCAACAGTTCCGAGGGCCCAAATTATGTTTAGCCTGTTAAAGGCCCACTAAGTGCACAAGCCTACCAAAAATATAAAGCTTATGCTGATTTAGGCCCAGATATTTTTAGTGGGTTACATGCAAATTTCGGCTCATAGTCGTTTTTAGCCCAATTGGAATGGGCCTAACGGATGTTGGCACGTTGGGCTCCTACACTATACAAAAAGAGCGTCATAATTTGTACAACCTTTGGCAGCACGATAAATGTTGTATCACAACAAAATAAATTCTAGCCATACAACAAAAGGCATGTTGGCATAAAGTTTACAGTCCTTGCAGATAAAAGCACCATCAGATGTATAAAAGCACAAATCATTTGAACTGAGTGCTAATGTTTCAGGCTGTAGAATCTGATGGAGCAGCATGATCATCCCCTTTTTTCAGCCATTGCTCTTGAACAACGAAGCAAATGTCTGATAGTCTGGTTTGAAAACAATTTATATCTTGACGACATTTGCCAACCACTATTCTTGTTTCCGAAATGACGTCCATTAGGGATTGGACTTGTGTCTAGAGCACAGATATATCACTCTGTCTAGCCGGAAAATTTTGTTGAGTAGGCGATTTGGTTGAGGTTACCTTGCCAGCCAACCCGGAATTGCGCAGGAAGGTGCTTTTTGCACGGTTAGTGGAGAGATACTGACGCACTGCAGCAAGAGGTGACATTGTGCCTGTGGTAGCCTCGTCACCCTCAAGTGGTTGTTGCTGTTCAATCATTTGTTCCATAGCTTGCTGAAAGTTTGAACATCTAGATTAGTGTACCAGATAAGTTACTAATGAGACAAAAACAAACAAAGTAGGTTTCATGTTTATACATAACTTATTTTGGTGAACTACTGTAATACATTAGCATGTATTGTCGTGCCAACTACATAATAAAATCACTTTCGGAACATATGTCCATGTAGCATGCCTACTGTATTTTCTATTTCCTCACACTCGTTAACATGTAAGGATAAACAGACATGGTTTAAAGTAGGATGAACATAGTATGACATCATTCATATCATGGGCAAACATATATCAAACAAACAGACTATTGTATCATTGTGTGGGCACGTGAACATCACAACTAGATTACAGATCAAGACCAAAAGAATATACTTCCTCTCTTTCGACCTGTGTAAGGTGAAATGATACGTTAAGACAACTGTGTATAGAAGTAAACAGAGTAACTGACATTGGCTGCAAACCAAGTAGTTAAATGAACACGTCACAGTAACAAGTAGTTCAAAAAGGCAAGAGGAGTAAGGACTTACAACAACAGCTTGAACTGGTGTGATCATGCCCTTCATCTTGCTGGTGTGACAATCCTTGAAGATTTGCACTGCATTCGGTTCAGGTTCTTTTTGGTCCGCACGGGCTTTCCTCTATATTTGGAACAAGTCAATATAGATACTATAATATTGCACAGAAAAAAGAAGGAAGTAACAGCTACTTACAAGAGCCTCACAGTATGCAATATAGCTACGAGATCCTGTTGTCCGTTGGAATTTCACTTTAGAACGGTTGGTCTTGTTCTTCAAACAGTTAGCTTAGAAGAAGATACACTTGTAAGGCACATACGTAAATACAAGTTCAATATTTGATCTGATCAAATACATATACCCTGCCCGATACTTTGGATCAGACCAGTGTTTAACAAGAGCTGTCCAGTCTTCATTTGTAATATATTTCACTGAAGATGTTTGGGCGATTTCATTGTTAGCCTTGCCTTCAAAGTGAGTTTTTCTAAGGTGATACCGAAATTGTCGCAGAGCAGACTAAAAAACACGAGGGCATGCTTGTTTAGTTGCATCATCTTTCGAATCCAACTTGAACCTCATCTGTTGAAAAAAGAATGTAAATCTTATTAGGAGGAAGCTAGAAAGTATGGGACAGAGCAACACAATATTACAAATTGCGACAAATAACATTACTTACGGATAAATGATCAAGGAAGGTGTTCAACTCGGTATCGTCTTTCTCATTCCTATACTGGATCCACGTTGGGAGGATACGTGCATGACACCTAACAGCAACGGCTGCCTCTGATACTAACTTGACTGACTCTATAGCATCACGTGGCCTTTTTAAACCTGCCTCAAAATGGATCTCCATTCTTCCTCCTTTAGATTTTGTTAATCTGTCAAGCATTATCCCTAATGTCTGTTTCCGCTTGCGCCGTGGTGCTAGTTCAACAACGAATATGGAAAGTGTTAGTGCACATCAAACTGTGAGAGTACATATAAAGGAGCATCCAACTGCAACTTGACTCGGTCAGGTACCATCTTAGTGCACGTATGAACAGTTTGTGTCAAATAAAATGGGGGTATTCGGGATGACACATTAGAGTTCTCACAAGAGTTCGAAGAAATTTAGGAAAATCATATTTTTAGGACTTTAGAAAGCTCTTTTATGACGGTGTAGGGGAGAGAAGTTCTTGGGACTCTTCTAGAGTTGCTCAATGGAGAAAACAAGGGGATCTGAGCATTTGTCGTGGTTATAAGCACCGATAGAAATGACATAGTAGACATGGACCACAATCTCTTTCGTTGAGTTCAGCTGAGCTAGATTAGACTGTTTTAGATTTACTAGAGATTATTATTTATATGAGTGTGAGCCCATAATTCTACGCAAACATGTCACCTAATTCGTTGAGAACCGAGGATAGCTTACATCAATATGTTTGCTTGATGTCTTGATCTTGGCATTATCATTCTAGAGAAGAGAAGAAGTTCAGATTGTTGCACTTCATTATATCAAAGCAAATTCACCACTGAGCTTGCACAAGTCGCAATTGCATATCCAATTATGAACAACATTTCTTCAACACAAACGAATACAGTAATAATAATGATATAGACCACTAGATACTTGTAACTCACAAATTTGCGTTGGTGCTTTGGTTGCCATTGGAAGTACTACCTCCGTCCCACAATAAAAGATCATTTTTCAAGCTAACATAGCTTGAAAAACGATCTTTTATTGTGGGACGGAGGGAGTACTTAACACTTATGCCATGGTAATTGGTAACATTTTACTAAGTGAATGATAAAAATAGCTCAACATTTTTTCCCAATAAATCAAGCTGATCTTTCACAAATCACATCATCAAACACTTATTTCTTAGCTTCAAAGGCTATTCTTTCATTTCTACTTGAATCTCGTTTCTTCTTCGTTTTGCTGAAACTCTGCAAGCTTACATTCTCAGAGGAGAAAGAGTAGAAACAAGAGAATATACCATTACAGTGGCCGAATTTGTTCTGTGAAGTGATCCCATCGATGATCTTTACAAGAAAAAAGGGCTTGTCGTGTGAATTCCACAAGGCTTCTATGAGGAAAACATGTAACTTTACAAGAGGAAGAGTATACACATTACGACCCGTATATGACACAAATCTGAATTACGTGTTTTTCTCTAGAACCGATAGTGCCGGTGTAAGATAGTTGTTAGCCTTATCTGGCAAATGAGCCACCTGCAAAAGAAAATAAAAATCAGTTTTACACACACATGAAGATCAGAAAGAAGGTAACTTCTGACTGGAACAAGGAGATCCGTCCATTCGATTGCAGCTTCAACTATGACTTACAAGTTCATACAGTTCATTCCCTTGCTCAGAAACATACTCATAGCATACCTAAGTGGTTCATGGTAAACAGTTAATTTAGATTGTAATCATCAGTTTGAAAAAAGCATCAACATATGGAAGAATATATGGACGAACAAGTCTTACATCAAAACTTTTGTTTCTCGCCGTGGAATCATGCAATGCTTTGACACAGATATCTGCTACATCCGCACAGCTGATAGCCTACATTACAACTTCAAGAATCAATATTATGGCACTCAATAAAGCAATTATGGTCCATGATATTTCACCTGAGAGATTCTGTTTCCTTGATCAAAGATCAGTGCACGCTGACCGCCAGGTTCTTCCTGCAAAGAGAAGGTCGAATGATCATGATGCGACCATTTTAACACACCTAACACTTCAAAAGTAACTAGTATCTGCTTTGGCAATCCTACTTGCAATGATACAATCTAACAAACTGTTTATTATGTTGTTGAAAATAGGGTGGAATTTCAGCTGTTGTATTAGTATGCCGTACCTGCAGTGGACCAGGCCGTACTATTGTGTATCCAAGGCCTGACCTTCTCAGCGCATCCTCTCCAGCCTAGAAGAATGTGGAGGGCATTGATGATTTAATGAGCATTTGAAATAGACAGGCACAGATACGTGATGTTTACAAAATAATAGAACCTTCTTTGCTTTGAGAACTTGTTCTCTTCTGTTCGGTTCAATTCCGGAACCTGTGCATGAGACCAGTATGAAGTCTGTTTCTTGACCGGTCTGCAACGAATTAGAAGATATATGGATCAATAAACTGATAGAGAAGACGGTTCAGTTATGACAACACATGAAGTCATGGGGAGGAAAACTTCGGTAAAACAAGAATTACAAAGAAAAGGGGAAGTAGCTAAGCCATGGGGCAGTCAAATAATCATCTTTTCAGTGAAACTGCAAATGGGTTTGTACTTCAATTAGGCAGAAAAGCGAAACAAATATACAAGAATTTTGGCCACGAAGAGAGTTTTCATCCATAGGAGGAAAAACATGCGCGATAGTATGGCAGTTCAATAATATAGGAACAACTTACAGGCAAAGCTTTGATGTACTCCAGTATCAGCTCAAAATTTCTGGGGTCAGTGGCACCTTGGGTTCCATCACCAGGTCTCTGCGCAATGCATTAGTAGCTAAGACGCCAATTTAATGCTATAAACAGCCAGTTAATATTTACTGATGATGGAAAATAATTCATCATGTTGTACTGACCTGCCTTTTTGGTTCAAACCTAATGGTGAAGGTATGCACAAGAAAAGGGTCTAGGGGAGGATCTTCTGGTTTTACTGGACGGAAAGCCGAGAAAGGTACTCTTACCTGCAGAAAACAAACATAAAAAAATGGAGATCAAATTATACGTTCATTGCTTGCTAACATGCAGTAAAATCACCTATCACTGCTAAATTATTGCACACTACTTACCCTACAAAAGCCTACTTTTGTAGTCATCCGAGCAAAATACTTCTTACTCTGGGAGGTGTCAGCCAATGGACCAGTCTCAAGAATAACAACATATGATCTTCCATTTCCTCCCACTGAAAGAAGCAAGCCATCGTACCTTTCCAAGATTGACAGAATCGACATGACGTTCATTGTGATGCATCAAGATTTTTCAAAATCCGAAGCTGTTAAGCAAAATGCAAGAGATCTTAATACCTGTCTAGGGTGGAACCTAAAGGGAGAGATAGCCTCTTTGATATCTCGACATATCCACCTCTTGTAAAAACAAATCCTGACATAAGTGGATGTTCATTAGAAAACTAAGACCTAGGAAGAAAAATCAATATATCTAGGTAAATTAGTACGTTTGCTAAGAAGTGTCCTACACAGCATACGGCCTTACCTGCAAAAACAGCCTGGCCACCTTCTGAAAAGTCAAATGATGCATCGATACCTTCATCGAACATAGAACCAGAAGCATAGGCATTCGGGAAGTAAGATCCCTGGTTCACCTCCCAGCCCTTCAGAGACTTGGCAGATTTGAATTTTGCTATCAAAAGTTTGCTCTTGCTGCTTTTACCAGCCCTGAGCTGAGCCATCTCATTGTAGTAATCCTGCAGAACAAAGCATTTTCTAATTATAAGTTAGTGAAATTAGAAGAGGTAAATAATGATATTAGCTTTGATGCTAAAATTACTACTAATATCATTTTCATATAACAAATCATAACGGTATTATGTGTACTAGCGATCGAAGTTTCAGAACTATGACCGCATTTATCCTAAAACGGCGTCTACTTAAGAACAGATGGAGTGGTTTCTAAGATGAGAAAATTAAGGTTAGAAGGAGTACCTGGAAAGCCTTGCTGACATTCCTGACTCCTTGGTTATCAACTCTGTTGAGGTCCCCGGTAATGGTTGAGCGCGCGGTTGCGCAATAGATAATCTTACTGCAACCTGACACGGCCGATTGCACAGCCAAAGGGTCACCAACATCGCCAACAGCGATGTCCACTGATCTCGGAAGCATGTCGATCACCTCGGCATCGTCCCTTCTAACTAAAGCCTGTTACACAATGGTAAATTTATGTCTGAATTTCCCTAGATTACCACAAATCAGTACGTTATGAGCTCAGTGAGCATTGTTGCCAGTTTGCCGCTTGTTGTATCTAATCAGTATGATTATCCTAGTGGTGAACAATGAACAGGAAATAGTGTGGAAGAGGAGAGACGAGAGAGTGAAGTGTGTGTGCCGGGGGAAAGAGGACCTTGACATTGTAGCCTCGGAGCATCAGCTTGCGGACGACGATGCGGCCTATGCGGCTGGTGGCGCCGACGACGAGGACGGTGGTGTCCTGGGCGCCGGGGACGGTGAACTCGCACATGGGCCCGCCGCGGCTGAGCACGGCCTGCTCCGCCTCGGCGAGCGCCTCGGTGGCGGAGGCGCTGGACATCTGGCCCAGGCGCGAGAACTTGCGCCACACCTCGTCGAACAGCTGCCGCGAGCGCCGGCCCAGCCCCACGGGGCTCACGGCCATGACCTCGTCCAGGTCCAGCGAGGCCGCCCGGCTCTCCTCCTCCGCCTTCTTCTTCTGGGCCGCCGCCTCCTCCTCCTCGGCCTTCCTCCTGGCCTCCTCCTCCGCCGCCTCCTGCTGCAGCGCGGCCGCCGACCTCTTGCCCTTCCGGGCCCGGCGCTTCTTCCGCGTCGACGGCGTCGCGTCCGCGCCGTTGGCGGCGCCGAGGACACCCCCCTCGTCGTCCACGTCCTGGTCCTGGCCCGGCTCGGACGCCACCGCGGCCGCCGGCGTGGGCTTGGCGGCGAAGCAGCACGCGCTGCCGTGGTACCGCGGCCTGGGCGCCGCGGCGCGGGACGGTGACGCGCAGTGGGTGCCATGGAAAGAGGCGATGATCGTCGCCGCTCCCGCCGCGCCCGGAGGCGACACGGCAGCGACCATGGCCGCCGGCGACGGTTAGCTCGAGCTTTGGACGAGGAGCGGCAGCAGAAGCTCTGCTCTCTCGTGTTTGTAAAAATTTCGTTCTCAGTATATTCCGCGACCACTCCCGGGCCGCGGAGGCAGATAAAGCGGGGCAGGGGAGGCAGCGGCCTGAGTGGCGCTCCCGCCCCGGGCGCCATTTGTGGCTGCGGTTGCGGGCGAGCTGGCGAGTTCGGCCGCGCGCTGGTGGGGCTCACGGCGCAGAGGCACGCGCATGGGTTCACGGCGAGTGTCGCCGTCGCGGGTGGGTGACTGGCGCCCACGCTCTGCTACTATTTCATACTACTGGATAGGGGGAGGCGTGGCCGCGTGGTAGCGGGTGGCATGCCGCGGCGACGTGGCTATGCCGAGTTCACTTGGCACCTCCCATGCCGCCTCTTCCGTTCCGTGCGGGACTACTGTATTTCTCGGCCAGATGAGGCCAGACCAGTCAGCCATCCAAGTCCAACAGGATGGCGTGGACACGCCCAAAGCCTCCAGGAATCTGGATAATCCTGGCCGAGCTCGCGAAATTCCATCACAAATAGAGATGCAAAGTACACTAGTACTACGCCACAACCAGGCAGGAACCAGAGACCAGGGACATGCGCTGCCACAATTCATTCTTTGTATGTATATATAAAGATCCATCCTACACAGGCTGCAAAATGTAGGGGCTGGAACTAATAATAAATAAATGAAATAACCGATATCAACCATGTTCTGTTCTGTTCTGTTTGCTTTCTACAGGTGCTCTCTGAGCTGAGACAACAACAAAGAAAGAACAACTATGACTGGTGTTTTGCACCCTTTGACGCCAAGTATGGCCTATTTTGCACATGTATAATGAGGAGCCGTCCAAAATCCTATTGTACATGAGCAGGCTACAGAACAAGGCCGGCACAACGATTACAGTATAAGTTACCGACGGCAGGACCATCGATCGGTGTGCTGAGACAATTGTCAGCAAGGGTTCTGGGACCGAGATGTTCCATCTCCAGTATAACTCATCTTTCGCTCAAGTTCGCCCGTACAGAGCTTGTCCTTCGGGCTTGAGACGTCATATGTACTGTTTTGCTGTCTTTCTTTCTATAACAGTATACCTGAGTGTATACCTGACTTCACTAACTCCTGGCAACTTCTGCGGCTCTCTGCCTCATCATCTCGTTCACGGCGGCCCTCCTCCTGGATTCGGACTGCTGCTGCGTCCACCTTAGATGGGCTTTGAGATCCCTGTGTTGTTCAAGCAACCCGATATTACTCGTCTATTCCGAGAGGCAATACCTCAAACACTACGTATGTAGGTAACATACGGGAGGGGTGTTAATTACCTGCATCTTGGTATGGTACACTTTGATTCTTTGCAAGTTCGGGCATGTAGTTGAAGCAGAGACCACGTCCTTTGGCAAAGTGAACAGCCTCCGGCTGCCCGTTTCTGGCACCTCGTTGCATGACCAAAGAGTCCCTTAAGTCTTCGGCAATCAGGATACTGGCAACCAGCGGTGCGACATTTATGCGCATGGACCAAAAGGTCAAGCATTCGCCGTGCCTGCACAGCCACACAAGAATCATCGTAGATTAGTTTTAAGATCGATTCCTTAGCACATACTAGTTCATAGATAACCTAGTCCATATAGTAAACCATAAATCACAACCACAGCACCAGCAATACACAAGTTGCTCAAGGCAGAAAGAATAACATATGGTATACAAAACTGACAGCACACTAAGTGGACAAATATGGTTTTCAAGGGAATAAATGGACTAGTATTGGCATTAGACTTAACAATGCAAAAACAAGAAAAAGGTATGGAGTGTTACCAAATTAAAAGGCAGCATACAAAAAATGTATGTGTTGCGATAAATTTTTCGGCATTTAACTTTCACAGAATATAAATTACCTGCTGAATGCGCATCTGGCGAGCTTCTTTATTTTGAGCATTACGGTCTACACATGGGTGATTTGTTAACTTGTGACGATGGTTGGCACCTCCGTCTTTATTGTAACATCCTGCGCACACATCAAAGTCTGGGCATTCTTCACATCGCCACCCTTGACCAGCTTCAATATCGTTATTGCAGATATTGCATGTGGTAACAAAGGCTGGTGCAGTTGGATTATGAAGGTGGTATAACACCATCATTGAGGAGTGTTTTGCACGGCGAAGTGTGTCATATTGATAGTGATTTCCTTGACAAAGACTCAGGAATGCCTGTCTGGTATCGAAAAACTCACACTCCAAGACATCATCTCTGTCCTTTGTATCTTCAGGCACCCCAACAATGTCAACCTAAGAAAGAATATTATGTAAAAAAAATTGTAGCAATTTGCATTGTTGCTTCACTTATATTTGATGAGTTAAAAACTAGAGCGAAAAATAAGTTTTCCAGAACTTACTGGGTGCAGCACATGCAAATCTCTACTATTACTCGGGTGCCTCTCCTTTTCTTCAAGCCGTTGCTCTGAATCATAACAACTGCAATAACAAACTCATCAGTAACACAAACAAGGGTAACAGCCAATATTAGACTAGCTGCAAGCAGATCTTAGAGCAATTTATCCATTTATGAAGTTGTGTAGAGATTAGGGAGAACCATAGTCACATATCACGAGGATCACATATAATTACAAAGATACTACTACTACTACACACACACACACACTTGTCAAGCATAACTGGTTGTGCTTTCAAGTTGCAGCATATATATATACACCCCAACAATCATGTGCATATCAAACAGATGTGCCATTTATTGGGTCCATCACATGAAAGTAACTTTACCTGTCACAAATATAAAAACTTTTACACTGGTGGCAGACCCAGCGTTTTCCAGCTACCATAAGAGTAGAGCAGTGACTGCAAGAATGCTGCAAATGGACCATGATGAAATCTTCCTTCATTGGGTAAATGGTTTCTCCAAGCTGCACAGCATCAACTAGATGGCTAAGAATAACATGTGACACGACTGAACTGATGCATTTTTGGTGCATCAAGAAATAGTGCATTATATAAAACTATACCTTTTGCATCAAGATAGCATCCTTTGAAGCATTCCCACTTAGATCAGTCTGGCCAGCAGCTCTCAAAGCTCTTTTCGTGATAGTCTTCTTTAGTTTCCCCTTCTTCTGCAACTTTCTATCATCTTCTTCTAGGAAAAGTTGGTTGATCATATCTTCTGCAGCTCCTGGCCAATAATCTCCATCAAAATATGGCAAGCGAGCTGCAGTTACTTTGGCCTTGCATTCTTTTGTAGTGATAAAAAAGTGATCATAGAGATTTGTCAACTCGACAACAATACGCTCCTTGACAGCTTTTCGAAGCATAGATAAGTACCTGTGAAGGAATTATTAGTCATATAGGACAGGAATCACAGATGCCACATAAGGTATTCATTATTTTGTAATGCAAAACATTATTTATGAGCATATAATAACATAAATGCCCATCTAGAGTCTTACCATTCGCGCAGCTTATCAGATTTTGGTGTCTTCTGAATCTCTGGATGGCAATATAGAATGTAATCTTCACCCTTCAAAGGTGGGCAAGCCCATATGTAACAGCTAGTGAATCCGCGCTGCTTACAATACTCAAGATAACCGATCTGTATGAGTATAAAAGTAATGTTATACTGAGAGCAAAAAATATTCCCAACATAACGAAACTCAAGTTTTAAATGGTGGATTTAGGAAACCGTTCACACTCGGCTTGACATAAGCTTTCTAAAAATTAGGAAAAAGAAACTAACTAGAATAGTAAATTACCAGAATTTCATGATAGACATATGTCCGCAAGGCCTCCCCAGACACTGTTTTTACGTCAGGTCTAAAGAATTTGACAGAATCAAGATATGACAGATAAACCCGACGTTGGTTTGGGTCTGCACATTCTGCACCAAATTCTTGAACATACATGCTAAAGAGGCACACTTCGACACCTTCTATTTTCTGAAATAAGACAATAGCCTGCAAATATTTGGCAGTACTAGAGAGGATGAGAGGATGAGTTTAAAAAAATCCTGACAGAAAGAAAACCCAGGATTACCAAATACCAACATCAACCGATTTTATACTTCAAATGACCGCATTGTTTTCTTACCTTGGATTTGTAAGGGAATTCTGCTGGGTACTTGTCTTCTTGAAAAATCTCAAAAAATCGTGGTTTAACTTCTAATTTCTTGTCCACTGATGAAACAACTCTGACCACAAGTCCATCGGCTCCAGAAACCTGATAAGTGAGAAAAAAATTAGGAGAAAACCGGGAAAAAAGAAATCTCACTTAGAGATTAGAGGCTGAAAAAAAATAGATTGGTGAATATAATGTGGCATATATTCTATTACAGGACAAAATTGCCCAGAAGTATACTTGAAGCAGTGCTGATAATGCATAACCTAGCACACTGAGTTAAGATTGTATCACGAGGGCATGTCTGCTGTGTTAGCTTTGGCATGAGGGCAGTCATCTTATCATCAGATTAAAAAAGACAATCAAGCATCAGTAGCACGCATCACATAGGGAAAGGGAGACTGTCACGATGGCCTCTCCACTCTTAGGCTAAGTATAAGAGCACAAGATAGAAACTAGTCGGCTAAGCTCTCAGTCTGCTTGCTATGCAAACTTACTTTCCTGACCCCTTTATATATGTGGTTCTGCACTGTGGTAATAAAACGGTGCTGCATTTTTTTACAGGTTTTTAACCAAGCTAATATGATTAGGCTTCCTACGCGCCCAAGTCTCTTAACTTGGCCATAGGGACATCGATGCTAACCTCATAAGGACAGATAACTAACATAGCTAGCATTTGGCAATGAAGGTGCTTTCCAAAAGAACTACCACCCTGGAATAAGATTTTTCTACAGTTGCCTCATTCTATCTCAATGTTAAGTCAACTACAATCTATAATAGTGATGATCTTCCTTACGGAATCCCAAATCAGCTAAATAAACAAGTGTGCACAAAAGCACACAACTCAAGCATGATTGCGGAGAATCAAATATTTGTTTCACACGATGCTACAGCTATTTAAAAAGCATGCAATAAGATCATTATGCACTCAAAATTGAAATTCTAAAGTGATGCATATTCAATTTTCCTAATGTTTTGTATTGCTTCATTATATATGATAAATCAACTATACTTCAATCAGTATAATGCAGATTGCCTATTGTCCAATTCTAACATGGTAAATAACTAAAGATACAGCTAAGCAACAGCGTAAAAATGTCAGGTGTTTGTGGTTTAAAATGTGTTAAAATCAATTTCATGAAGCAAACTTAGTACTATGAGGAGTGAGTACATAATAAAGACAGGCAGGACCATATCTGTGAACTATGTCATCATTGCGTATAGATAGAATATGCATAATGAGATTATACAGGGAATGCTGAGAGGCACGAGTGGCGAAAAATGCATGATGAATTGTGCTCAAGTTGAGAAACTCACTAAAAACATCAATGTGGTGCATTAACTCTTGCCACAATAGCAACCGATACCTCAAAAGACGCACTTGCAGTAGATAATGGCAAAGCAGCAGTGCTAAGAAAGTGCACGTGTGGCTGGCTAGGTTTCAAAAGGTGCACTTGCAGCAGTACAAAACAAGGAATCAAGATCAATGTGGACGGTGGGTTTCAAATCAATTCCATGCAAACAGTCGACTGGCTGCCTTATTCATGATGCTGATGGTAGATTGCTACAGGCAAGAGCTAAGTGGTACCATGCGGTTGCCAGCGCTCTTTCTATGGAGGCATTTGCTCTAAGAGTTGGTCTGAATGGCTGTTGAGATGAGGAAACAGAAGGTCATCGTCAAGAGCGACTCTCAAGTTCTTGTCAAATTTTAGTCCATATGCTTCGGCTGAGCGGCAAAGGTGTGCTTGGATCATGGATTTCAAGTCGCTCGACTAGTCGATGAGTCGCAAAAAAATGTCGACTCAACTTAGTGTCGACTCGAGTCGCGACTGCAGGCTCGACTTTTTCGGAGTCGCTACCCCAGAGATAAATATGAATCCGGGCTTACTTTTCAGCCTTCAGCATGACTAGAACTCTGCACTTATTCAGTAAAGAAAAACTACTGATTCGCTGGGGGGATGCACATACATGAAATAAGGATCTAGCAAAACAAACATTTAAACAGTCAAATTCTTAGAAACAGAAAAAAAAAGTGCAGAAGGAGCTGCACATCTCTGTTTCTAAGAAGTACACAAGCCACGGATTTCATATTCAGGAAACAGGAACCAAGACATAACCAAAAAAAAGGGAACATAGGATCCATAAACATAAGATTCTGTAAATTGAACAGGCAGCACTAACCTCATCAAAGTTTTTCCCATCGCGAATGGCCCGTTCATGTCTCTCTTCTCTGAGCCGTTTAAAGAGTCGTTCTTCTATATGATCGCTAAGCACGGTCCTTGGCAGATCTTTAGCCCCAAGAACAGCACTTTGTGGCAAAGGTATACGTAAACCATGTTCTATCTCCTGAACATAGCACTTAGGGCAAGTATATTCTGCATCTTTAGAATCATCCCTTTTGAAATTAAAAAGGGCACAAATCTGATGCTGCCAGCGTTCACATTTGTCACACATAACCCACTGTATTGTCAATCAATTAGAACAAATTAGCATGCAAAAAAGAGCTTAGAGAATTCAAGCCTACCAGAAGGGAATTTAATGAATTTAAATGCTTACCCCTTCTTCCGTTTCATCATCGTTCCTCAATTTATGAAGTTTAGCCTTAGGAAATTGATTACCTTCCACCTGAATTGTGGAACTGCGAGCCTCATTGTAACACAGGATACAGAAATTGTGGCAAGTCTCAGTAGCAGCAGCAGTATAGTATGATGCATTTCGTTTTATCCGAGCACCACAAGGAGAACAATAAATTGGTGGAGGCTCAAAATACAGCTTCTCTACTTTGCAAAGCTGGCATATGTTATCATTTTCGGAGTGTTCAATCACTTGATGCTTTCCAGCTTTAGCTTTGCTCTGCCAAATGATGGAATAGAATAAATAATTTATACTTTGTAGTGCAACAAGCATATAACTGTTTCATATGCTTATTACACTCTGAACAATGGTAATACCGGTGAACATGGTTTTAATCAATCTACTTATTTAAAAAGGAAAAGGATAAGAAAATGTCAGGAGTTAAAATACCGACAGTGATTGAACATTAGTCAAGGCAAAAGGAAAGAAACAGAAATTAGCTGGTTGCTGCAGTAACAAAAAAAAACATTCCATGGCTATTAAAACCACTGAAACTATTGATTCCTATAATTTAAGTGGATTGAAATATGAACCAGATCGTGTTTATAAATTGCAAGCAAATTTTGTAAATTTGTGATCTGTCAACAGTAAATGCATGTGCATTACTAACTTTACTGTTGACAAACAGGGATCCTCTTGCATAGATTTAGTGGACATTTGGTACCTTGTCTTTCCCCTGTTTTCAATAGTTCACATATAGTGCATCTAAAAAGTTCCATTTGTGCTATTACAAGTACAGCATCCTTCCCAAAATATTTATGCATCATGTACCAAAAAAAAATCTCTGTGCAGTAGGAAATCCCACTCAAAATCAACAGGTTGCTGATTTCATATTCATATATTAGTTTTATGCATTAAATAAACTGTCTGATCCAAAATATATAGCATTTATGACTGGGTCAATTTTCTGAAACGAGTTCTTCTTAAATTACGGTATCTAATACATGGACCTGGCAATAATATGAAACTATAAAAGATCAATAGAAAAGGGGATAATTTGTTCCCAATTTTCCTGATGATAATTTATTTATTTCTGGTGTTGGGTCTTGCAGTAGGTGTTTCTGCTGCTTTTAGCTTTGTTTCTATCATTTGGCCATGGCCATTCTGGTAGTCTGTAAGTTCTACCACTCTCTGGGTGTTTTTCGAATACAAATGACGTTCACCAAAGTGCACGTTTGAGCACTTCCGAGCCTGTTCTAGAAAAAAAAAGTTGATTGGCAATAATTGCTTAAGTCTCAGCCACATTTCTTAGCCTTTAGATCTAAAACCAACCGTCCACATTCCCACCCCATCCAATATATAGAATTATTTGCTAGATGTGCAATTTAACCACAAGACAGCATTTGGGTTTCCTTAACTTATTTGCCACCCCTTAAATCGCCTAAATGTACATAGAAACTGTGCAAAAAAGCTATGCAAGCATATTAGAGATCCTTTCAAGATGAAGAAACATACCTGACCAACCCAATGCTTTAGACTGTCGGTGTGGTCTTTAATTTGTTCTGGAGTGAACAGCTCCATGAGTGAAACACCTTTTATCTTTGGCTTCCCCGATTTGGACACCATGACATCTTTACGACCATTTGTTACGTTTTTAAGATCAATAACATTCTCCTTCATATCATTGTCAAGCAATAAGTTTTCTTGCTTGACATTAGAGTCTATCACATTCAAAGCACCAAGAATCACATTAGTTCGCATAACGCCTATTTTTTCATCAACCCTAGCACTGACCTCCTGTTTTGGCACTGTCTTGTTTTTTGGCTTGTGCAAAACTAGTGGGCTTGTTCCAGGAACAGGGACATGAAGAATTCCATTCTTTGATGCACTGGGAGACATATGCTGCAATTTTGCACGCTTTGGTACCGATTGTTCCTCATCAATGGTTTCAACTACCACCAAGTCAATGTCCATTTTTTCATCAAATGCTCCATTGGTGATTTTCTGAACCATATTCTGCTTAGTAGTTACTATTGTCTCGTCACGATTGTGCTTGTGTGCCTGTTCGGAAGAGCGGCGCAATCTTTCCTTCACCTTGCTGCAAAGAGAACAGTCCTTCTCAATGCAATTCTTATAGTGAGAAGACAGGATCTTTGACGAACTGCAGTACCGATATGAACAGATTTTCATTTGACAATTCCTAAAATGCTTCACAATCTCCTGTACAGGAACACAGTATTGAGATTTACAACTTCCTTTAGGAGCTTGACAACCTTCTGCATGCTTCAACATTAACAACCACCGCAGTTGATTAAGTTGATTTTTCATGATTTTAGAGTCCTGTTCATTTTGTATTACTGAGGGCTTCGACAATTTAGAATCAAATGAAGCCACGGTACAACCAAGCTGGTGTCCTTTATCTTGTGCCCTTTTCTCTTGACCAAAAAATTCTTGACCCTGCTTTTCAATAAATAAAATATTAGCCAAATGGACATATTTTGGAGACTGAAACATGTTGAGTTGTCCCTCCAACTAACCTGATTTTGTTGTGAATTTTGCTGCCGAGGACTGAAAACATAATGATTTTGCACTAATTGGGAGTCAGGATGATTAGGCTGCAACTGATGTGGTTGGCGGAGTGGTTGTTCATGTGATAATTGTGATGTACTAAAGCCCTCAGCGTTATTGTGATATCGGGGTGGTTGTTGAACTGATTTTGTGGTTGACTGACTTGCAAGAAACTCAGAATTCATTCTTGAATTGGACATAATATTCGCATCACTAATATCTTGATTACTTCTAGCTGTCAAGATGGACGAATTAGTGTCATAGAGACCTCTAGAAACAGCCGTATCAACTGATGCTGCAAAAAGAAACACAAGTTTAATGTTTTGCAGTACTTTGCTAACCAAACAAATCAAAACCAATACAAGCAAAACCAACTAATGATAGTAATGATCTAACTATGATAGTTAAAATAAGCACTAGTGCCTCCAAAGATGAGCCACAAGCCTAGTGCAGAAAATATTTAAGCTGATACTCAGTAGAAGTTAAATGTCTCTTATATGTTACACATAATAGAAATAGATAAGGCTAGATTTACAATCAAGTATTATGAGTAGCAGCATATCATAGTAAGATCATAACGATTCGTTGCTTTCTACTTCCTACCTCCCACAATATAAGATGTTATTACAAGCAATATGTTTTTTTTGACAGGAAGACTGCAAGGGAACCCCCTACAGTATAATTGGTGCAACAAACCCAAGTTGCAAGTACCATGCCTTGAACCTGGGTGGGTGGGAAGGCATCAGCCCCTTCCCACCACTAGGCTATGCCTGTGAGTATACCGGTTGTAACAATACCTTATATTATGGGACGAAAGGAGTAGTATACAAGGACATGTAATTGAATGTATTGTAGATTTCTAGTGTGACAGTATATATACGGATTTTGTTAAAAAGAACTACATATATTCTCACATCTACTGTTTAACTATGATAGCTAAATCAGTGGTAGAAGAAGAGACTTTGGGGGAGATAAATCTCTGCAGAGCAAAGGGAGGACGGAATCAACTTAAGAAAAGATTGTTCACTCATTATTACTTTGCATGCGTACAATGCTTACCCTTACACAGAGGATGGACCACCTTTTCTTGTTATGGTAATGTTTCATCTTCATTACCGCTTGTGTAAATTATCTTTCAAAATTTAATTGATACTCGAGATAAATATTCTTTATCCTAGGAAGCCATTTTCTTAGAAACTAGATAACTTGATTGACCAAATAAGACCTTAGCAATACCGATTATTGGGCCACTGACTTGATGACGCCTGAACAGCATGTCCTACGGTACCATGTAAGAAAAAGGTATGCTATAATACATCTGCACTTGCACACTTAGATTTAATGCCACCAAAATTATCTTGACAAGGAAGGAATATCATTCTTGTATAACAGCTTGCATGTGTTTATACAAAACTGAACAAAAGTAAACTTACATTTATTTCTGTTTCATACTAAATGAAGAAAGTTTCAAATAATTTTGTTCTTTCTTTTCTGAAAATGCATTATTGAGATGGAAATCAGATTCCAGCGCAATATATGCCTTTAGCAGAATCTTAATGAATTTCAGTGTGGTCATTACAAATTAGTTTCCTTCTGTATAGAGGCATAAATTGTCAAACAAAATGATATAGAGGAGGAAGTTCTATAAGAAAGACAACAGGCATACTTGGTGTTCTCTGTGGAGCGTGAGCATTAAACTGTTGTTGAGACAGACTATTGCACGAACTGCCATAAGAAGATAGGCTAGCAAATGCTTCTGATGACATATTTCTGTTTATTAGCTGCATTCTCGGCCTCTGTGTGTCCACTCCACCATTCAGCGTGCTTGGATATACTCCAGAACCAACATGGCCCTCAAGGTGGTGAACAGGATAGCGACCTTGATTGTTACCAAATGGCTTCTGTTGCTGCTGCATTTGTGGCACAACATTCGATTCCACATTAAAGCATCCAACTTGACTTGAGTACTCAGAAGAATTAGCAAGCACAGTTTGTTGGTTGCTAAATCCTGGAGTGGGGATCATATGATTTACGTGTCGTTGCATGCTCTCTGAAGTCGTCGCCATTGAGAGGCTACTGGTGGTAGAATTTAGTGGGGTATTGGTGGATGGGTTCTGATACCCATTATACATGGAACCTAAGACCAGAGATAGAAAGTAATCAGTAGCAGCATATGAACTACATGTGAGAGAAAGAATGAGCATATCATATCTCTATAAACATAAGCCAACAAAAGTTATTCATACCTGCACTTGAGTTATCAGTTGTGGTTGTGGTGTCCATCACATAGGGCATTGCAGAATTCCCATTTGCACACTGAGGCATACCAGGTGTTGGAATCATTGTGACATGGTTGGAGGAAGGTGCTACCTGGCCCAACATTTGCTGACGTTGTTGACCTTGGGCTGAAATGGTCCGAAATGCATGCGCCAAATGTTCTTTAATTGGTTCCTTAAACATCTTATAGTAATCAGCCTGCTCACAAAAAATTAAATATTAATGAAAGAGAGAAAGAGATTGATAGAGAGGGGTGGGGTAGAGAAATGACCAACAATGAAAACATTGGCACAGTAAAGCGAGAATTGCTAATAAAGGAAATGAAAGTGGAAGTACTAAATTGCCCTTTCTTAGCACATACAAGAAAACAATGCCCTATGTGGGGGGGTAATTTCTCAGTCTTTATTCCTCCTCACAATATGTGGATCATAGGTCCAAGTATCGGTGATGCAGTGGCATGTCCTCGAGGACAGCTCTTCGCAGTGGAAAATCTTCATATTTAAAGGAAAAAATAAGCAGGACAACGTTGTTTCATAGTGACCAACAACGTTTAACTGGAATGTTTTTTCTGCATTCACAAGATTTCTGGTGGGGCGCTGAAATCCCCCATCTTTCAACTGAATTGGCAAGTTGTATAAATCACAATGCCGTGGCATGTTGGACACCTGTGCCACATCTCAAGTCCACTTCTCTAGCCGAGTGGCACAAGATTTCTTTATTGCTTTCATTACTTCGTATTGAATTAAACCCATAAAGTAGTGACTGATGGGAGGTGCGTGTATGATGAGCCTGATGGCAAAGAGAAGCATGAGGGTGCATCTCTGGCACCAGCAGACCGAAAGCTTCCTGGGTCTTTTGTTGACTTACATAGGGACTAGTATTTAGTGAACAAAGGTGTGGGCTGTAGATAGCATGGGGACATTAGCTTTTGGGATAGTCCTGGCTATTCTGTACTGTGCGGAAAATACAAATAACCACAACTAGTGAATGGTAGACTGCTCTAGAGTGACCACGGCCAACTGAATGGCAAGCATGCCACACATTTTGAGTGTCCTCAGAAATAAAGTATCATTTCATTCTTTCTCAGCCCTGCAATGTTTTTTTCCTGTGTGTGTGTGTGTGTGCCTTGAAAAAAAAAGAATGATTTGGATTACCTTGGTCGGATGCGCCATGAACAGAGCCACTTCAAGCCGCTTTGCAAGGTTCGTCATGTTTGGGATCATTCCAGGAGGTGCATTCCTCTTTGCAATAATAAGCTCTAATCTGGCAATGTTAAATTAGTGTTAGTTAACATCATAATTCAAGCTTGTGGTTTAAATACAAATCCTCTGCAAAGAAGTTATTTGGTTCGACTATCAACGACTAAGCATGAGTTATTGCACCAGAACCAATCGAGAAGTGGATTTTGGCGATAAGTAAAAGCTTACATCCTCTGAAGCATAGCTTTGCGCAAGTTTACAAACTCAGGATCCACAGCGGGGTGCCCCAAAGCAACCTGCCGCTGCTGCTGTTGCTGTGGCATCCCGTGACTGCTGCCTGGATTCATCTGCGTGGTCTTCCCGGACAGGTTCGAGACCTGCCCCAAATTCATCTCGTCCACCAAATTGGCCTCAATGTGTCGTCGTCATCGACCGCTGATGAACAGATGCGGCTGGACACAGCAGCCAAAATAACAGCAAGTTAGCAAACCTTATCAGCAGCGCAATGCACAACACCAATACAGAAGTACATAAACAAGAAGAGCAAGCCCCATCCAACTAAGAAAGCATGACACAGCCCATTTGATTCGCAGCAACACCACAGCCTCTGTCGATGCAAGCGGCAAAGGCAAGAAACTCGGGGAGAATTAAACTGGCATAAGCAGCGCAAGCTCATAGGCCCATAGCACCAGACACAAGAACATTGCCACGCGGGGTCAACCGAGATGGATACGGATCCCGCGCGCGATCGCCCGGGGGAAGCGAAATGAGAGGGGGGCGAATCGAGCCACCACGCAGCACGCGAAACCAGCGACCAACTAATCGAGCTACGCGGCGGAAGGATTCGATCGAGAAAACCTCGGTTCCGCCGATCGGGGAGCAGGATCCGCGCGGAGCAGAGCTCATTCCCTGTCGGAACGGCGAAAATCGACGGAGGAGCTAGGGCTTGCTTACCGTCGAAGGAAGACGAATTCGAGCCGGGGCCCGAATGGGATCCCCGCTTCCGCTCCGGCGCGGTCGAGCGGGGGCGAGGGGGCGGGCGGCGGCCGGGGCTTTGGGCGGGCGGCGGGAGGGGTTCGGGGCCCGTGCGGGCGAGGGAGCGCGAGAACTTGAGACGAGGGGCGAACGGGAGGGGGGGCTATGAGTTGGGGACGGGAACGGGAACGCGTGAGGCGAACGGGAACGGGAAGAGGAGGACTGGAGCCGCGCTTTGTAGGTGGGCCAAAGGGAAATCTATGCAGTATCTTCTCCCGTTTCCTCCCAAATTCGGAACCGTGGGGCCACCGAGTCCCCAACGGATGAACATCTCTCCCCCAAAGTTCTCTCCTCATGTTTCCTCCCAAATGGAGACGCAGGCTTCCTGCTGGCCTGTTTCTTTCCTCGTTCATATGTTGTTTGGACCACCTTTTCTTGTTATGGTAATGTTTCATCTCATCATTACCGCTTGTCGCTCTCGAAGATTTGACCGTCCCTTATTGTTGTTGCTGACAAGTTGTTGCTTGTTTTTTCTTTTTCTTTTGCGGATTCTTCATTTTCTAGTTGTTACTTAGCTTGTTGATCTGAGAAGCCGTGGTGGATAAGTTCTTACTTAGCTTGTTACTCTCGAAAGCGGTAGCGAACAAGTTATTGCTTAGCATTTTCTTTCTAGCTGTCACTTGGTTTGTCGCTTTGAGAAGAAACGGTGGCGCCGCCGGATTGTAGAGCAAACGGCATTGCCGAGGAGGTTGCTTATTAGAGTGTAAATACCGCTACCTAGAGCCAACATTATTGTTTTGTTCGTATGTGAGAACAGGGTGAGTTGGCCATGCTCATTTCCCTTGCTTCACCCATGTTGAGCAGAATTATCTCATATAGGCGGACTACAAATGTCTACTTATGGAATAAGGATAACTTGTCGGTTCCATCAAAAAAATTGATTGGCAATGACTTGAAGAAATAAACGAGACAAATATGAAAGTGAACATGGAAAATACACAATTGCTCATCATAGCTTCGTTACCTTCTCCCAAGGGTAAACAAGATGCTAACAAGCATACTCATCATGGATCTTCTTCTTTTTTTTCTTTTGTGATATGAAATATGTGTTTCCTGGTTGTTACTTAGGCCTTCTTACGTGCATATGAATGTTGTAGGCATTTTATATGATAGGATCCTTGTAGATTTTTGTTCTTTATAGGCTTTGGTTAGCAAGAATGGGTCCCTGTTTCTATGTAGGATTGGTTCCTATCCTTCACAATTCATAGGGAAAAAATTGTACCACAGACTTGATGAAAAATCTTATGGACGACGTGACATCTCTTTTTTCTATAGGAATTGAGATATGTGCTATCTCATTTCGTATGACTTTTCTATTCTTATCCTTTGAACCAAATAAGCCCAGCTTGTTGCTCTGAGCAGCCGTGGCGGATAAGTTATTACTTGCTTGTTACTCTTGCAAGTTGTGGCGGACAAGTTATTACTTTGAGAAGAAGGGGTGGCAGAGTCTTGTTGTGGAGAAAACATCACTGGAGAGGGGGGTTGCTTATTAGAACGTAGATACTACTATGTATTGAGAGCAAACATCATAGTTTGTTTTGTATGTGGGAACAGAGGGTGGCCCAAACTTCTCATTCCCATAGTTTTGTCTCTCTTTTTGCGAAAAAGATCAGATCTATTATAAAGATTCACTGGAAGTACAAAGCACCTCAAACATGTCCATGGACCACCGAACCACCATCGCCCCTAGCAAAACGAGCCGCCAACACGCCGATGTCACTGCTCCCATGTCGGAGCCGGCCTGACCTTGTTGATGACAGCCGGAAAGTCATCGTGCATGTGCCCCTAAGGACTAGCGCCCTAGAACCGCAGTCATCGCCGTTGAATCCTTGAATCGATCTGAAGAGTCTGACACCAAATATCGCCGTTGCATATGCAGGACGAGAAACCCTAACCTCGCTGCCCCAAGGAGCTGGCAGGAATCTACGCCGGAGCTCCATCTAATCTGTCCCAATCGACAAACTTGAGGAGGATCGGAGGCAGAGAGACTGACTCGAAGAAGGAGCGCCGCCATCGGTCCAAACGCCGCCCTAGTGAGGACTAAAACCCTACCTATCTACTAGCGGGAGTTGAGATACCAGGATTATCCTCCACACCACTGGGCGCTGGAGCGACAAGCGGAGGGGAGGCGAATCCACAGGCTCGTCGGCGGAGATTGAGGGGAAAAAAGGCTTTCCCAAGTCACCTTGGGAGAGAGGAAAGAAAAATCCAACTTTCAGTTCCCATAGTTTTGTCGATGCTAAGAAGAATTATTTCATATAGACGAACATGCGAATGAACACTTATGGATTAAAGATAGCTTGTAGGTCCCCGTAGAAAATAGTTTATAGATTTGCAATAGATTGGAAAAAATGAACATGACAAACATGAAAGAAAACATGAAAAATACTCAATGGCTCATCATAGATTTGTTACCTGCTCCCAAGAGTAAGAGAACATGCTAACAGGCATACTCTTAAGTATGCCTAAGCACTCGATGTTGGCAAAACACAATTTCCTGGCCATCAGCGATGGTTTAGATGTACGGCGTATTCCTCCGGCGACGGTAGCGATAGGAGAGCAGAGGTGAGAGCAGGGGGAAGAAAAGACGAATGAGAAGGAGTTGTTGCGCCGCCATTGTGGTTGCGTGGAAGAGAGGGGAAGAGAATGGACGAGAGGAGAGAGGAAATAGGGAAAGGGAAAACGTTGATGGACGGTTTAAATATTCTCAAAAATTAGGGTTTCCTTGATGGGCCTTATGGGCCAATTATGGCACACCAAGGATAAGATGGCGCTGCAAGTTATCTTTCTTGGGGGTGGGGCGGGGCAAACGCGGTCATTTCATGAGCATAAAAGCCCAGGGTCATCGCAACCTCATAAGCATCCACTACATGATGCACAGTTTAAAAACCAAACCGATGACCTAACCGGTCGAGGAGCATCCAGTGTCCATGTTTCGGAAGTTGTTGGAGGAGTAGCACTATAACATCTAGATCCTGGAGGATCATCGTCAAGTGGAGGATCAATTGGAGGCGGGGCACATGTCCGATGTCATCGTCACGGAGATGGTGGAGGCGGACCCAACGATAGTCAATGTCAACTTGGTTGTGTACGAATCATCACGCGTCGACCGCGCCATCATCACCGTCTCCCCTGATGAGGGTTTTCTGCCGAAGCTTCCCAAGCGGGGGTCCACCCATAGGCTACAGAGGATCAACGTGTAGACCCCGCCAGATATTCATGCAGAGGAATCAGTCAGCCTTCTGCACATGTGTCCACCGACGAGCCCCGCTGCAGCATGACAGGTGGTAAATATCTTGCCTTGTTTGAGATGGCATTGCCGCTCATCGAGGGTGGGACATCACGTGGGAGCGGTTGTGCAGCTCGTCCATTCGACGACACCGACGGCGAGGAGGGCGACGCTTGATTTTAGTGAGTTGAACGTTTTTAGGGCCCTTCATAGCCAAAATATATTCTGAGAGCATCGATGTGATTTAATGTCCTTATTTATTTTTCCTCGTATGTTCAGTGCCTCCTGATCGCATTCGTTTGCTTTCTATACGAATGGTGTTCGCTTATGGACCTGCATGAGTAAGGCACCTCAAGCGTCTAAGTACGAAGATATGCTCTTGCATTGGAGCCATAGGAGACCAATAGAGGAGCTCTATATTCATCACAATGACGGAATTAGGGATTCACAACGAGCGAGGAGTAATCGAGGACTGCCAATAGAATGAAAAAATGCATGCTCAACTGCCATGTTTGCGTTGAATCGTCCCCTGGTTCCATTTCATCGAAAAAGAAACCATAGACGACGTCTAGTGCCCCGGGCTCGGCTCCACCAGCTCAAAAACATGTAAAATTCTCTGCAGGTTCTCCAAAACTGTAATGCCGGCAGACACGCCGGTCCTTGAATAAACTATGGATAAGAAGCTAGATAGGAGCCCAACGGTGCACCTGTAGCAGCATCGGCCTAAGAAAAGCACATGAAGGGGTCATTGGGCAATGACCCTATTTGGATCCATGGGTTAGAGTTAGTTTGGGTTAGTTTGCACTCAACTAACCCAAAAATATCCAAACAGATGGGTTAGTTTGGGTTAGATGCATCTAACCCATTCAAAAAATGTAATCCACCCAAGAGGTGCTTATTTGGGTTAGTTCTTCTTGGGACCACTAAAAACACCTTTTTCTCTCGCTCTCCCTGCAGCAGATCCTTCCCCACTTCCTCGAAGCTTCTCGTCATCTCCCCTCCCTCTCGCACCGCCCATGAAGGCGCCTCACCGTATCTACGCTCCATCTAACCCTGTCATCCAAACACCTCATTGGCTAGAATTAGTTCAGGGTTAGTATAGGGTTAGAATCTAACTCTAACCTCTAACTGAGTTAGAGTATCCAAGCAGGGCCAATGGGTTCAGTGCATGGCAGGCTGCCAGCTAGTCATGGCGTACCTATGGAGCATGGTCGAGTGTTCTCAGCGCACTTTCTTCGAAAAATGATAAATGGTGTGTCAGACTTCTCGGGGTGCCCTTGGTGCAGTAGTTAGCCTCTTAGGTTAATGTGTTGTCATTGCCTGATATCTCATCATAATTTAACATTGGTAACAGCCCCCTTTAACTTCATGGTTGTCCTCACAATTTCGAAGTGAATGAATTTTAAGGTCCCATGAGAAGTGCGCCATTGTATGTTGTAATTTCATAAATCAATGAAACGCGTTCCATGCATCCTATTTTGCCTCCATGTTGCATTTCGCTATGCTTTATTCCCAAGACAAGCAAGAGCAACTGGGTAAAGCTCAACTAGCTCATAGTGTATGTTGTCATGTCATAGGCATACCAAACGCATAAGGCAGGTTGCACGCTACTGGAGCTAGCTGGTTAGTGGAGTATGTCTCTGCCGACCTGTGATTTTCCCATTGCGACCTATGGATGGATGACCCTCATGCCCGACTTGCATGGTTGGTCCCTGTATGGGCATGTGGAGGTGCTTTGGCCACCGGGGTTGCTGCCATCGCGGCCCCTGGCTGGATGGATGGCGTGTTTTCAGACGTCTGCCCGCTTTTGGACACCGCGGTCTGCCCGTCTATTGTGTTCAATGTACGTGTTTCTGCATGTGCCCTTTGATGATGCTCTTCCCTTAGGTTTGCTTGGTTGTTTCGCTCGACTTCCCTTTGGATGTGTCATGTTGGGTTGATGTCGAGTTGTGTGCGATCGCATTATCTGGACGGGTTGCATGTTTTGGACCCCCGGGAAGTTCATGAAAAACACATCAAGGATCCTCGAGTGGCCATCTTTGCGGTTTATTCGGCTCTTGGTGTGCGTCAGGTTGGATTATGCCGAGCACCTCTCCTGCTTTGTTGCCAGGTCGGTGGAGGGTCGTTGCTTTCCGGTTCCGGGTTAGAACGAGGTGTATCATGAGCTTATTGCATTGTGACTTTCCACAAATCATCGTGCTTAGACACAACAATGCGATCCTTGGAGAACATGATATCTTGATCATCAATGGAAAATCACTTGTACTAGGAACGCCTGCTTTAAGGCCTCCTTTCACATTTTTTTATCACACCATGACATGGTTGAGCTTTACGGATTTGATCTTCAAGAGTTGGAATGACTTCACGACTTGCAAGATAACCTTGAGGAATAGTTTGAAGGTTGAGACTTCGCAAGGCTTCACAAAAGAGAAGGCCGACTTGGTTGAAGCATGAGGTTATTACAATAGGCTTTGCAGCTAAAAGCGTTGGCAATCAAATTTGCATTGCATGGACTATAGGCAATACCAACATCAAAATTCGTTGCTCGGTTCGTCTGATTTGGTGTTACCTTGGTTGACATGCGTTGTTCTTTAGCGGGTTACATGACAAAGTATGGGAGTGAAATAACACAACATGATCATAGTCAATGGCATGCCCTACGCATGTCATCTGCTGTGGGGGATGCAGTCGGGCTTTCTATTGACCCAACTGTTGGGTTGCCCTGGTCGGCCCAAGAAGCACATGAGAAACGATCATCATTGTTTGTCATTAGTAAAATACCAGGCAAATACAAACGCAGTACAAACATAATTACTTACAGACAACTAACGATAAACATCCTTCAAATAGTTCACATAGGTTGGACGCAAGGAGTCATTTAGGTGGTCGGTTAGGTGGCCGTTGGGGCGGTCGGTTCTCGGTTCATACAATTTGGTGTTGCCTTGCTCCGCATGCGGTTATGTGTTTGTCCTTAACGGACTACCCCACAGGGGTGAGTTCTCGCAACACAAAATAAAAACAACATAAATAGAGTAATTTGGAACACTCTAAACCAAATCGATATTTTCCTAAAACACATAAATAAAAACCAGTGTAAATAGGGTATTAAACGGTACTTTCCTAAAGTTACGTCCTAAAATTACGTCATGCATTAAATCCATCAAATTAAATCAAATATTAACTAAATTAAAACTTTCCTTGCCTTCCCCTACACATACCCAAATCAAATCAAAACTTACCAAATGGTACTTTCCTAAAACCCTAAACCATATGAACTTTCCTAAAATCACGTCATGCATTAACTCAATCACATTAAATCAAAAAATTAAAATTTTAAATAAATTAAAACCTTCCTTTCCTTCCCCTACACACACCCAAATCGAATCAAATCTTACCAAATGGTACTTCCCTAAAAACGCTAAACCAAATGGTACTTTCCTAAAATTATGTCATGCATTAACTCAATCAAATCAAATCTTTTCAAAATCTTAATTGAGTTAAAACTTTCCTTGCCCTTACACATACCCAAATCAAATCAAATCTTACCAAAACCTCAAGTAAATTAAAATTTCCTTGCCTTCCCCTACCCATACTCAAATCAAATTAAATCTTATCAAAATCTAGAATATGATGGTCGTAAGGCATATGTCGGATATGATTGGTACTGGACTAATAGAATATGGATACCCCTCATTGCAAGAAAAGGACACATTCACGACATTTTGGTCCAAACAAAAATATTTTATGTCATGAAAGTGGCACTTCCATGCCGATAATAGTGGAAAAACATGTATCATCATGGATGCGGTAGGCACCTACTTCTATGAGAAAAAATGACATTTTTGTCCTACGCAGGCCAACGGCGCACTTGCATGATGTTTTTTGGGCCTTCCATGGTGTAAAATATCATGGTAGAAGTGAGGGGAGATCTTTTTCAGTGATTTCTCTACCTCGCACTGTGTATGGTGGGTTATCTGGCCCGAGCGACACAGGGGTACACTACTAGGGAAAAGCCTAGTAGTAGCGCGGGTTAAATAGGTAGTAGTAGCACATGCACCCGCGCTACTACTACGACGCTACAGCTAACTTGTAGTAGTAGTAGCGCGGGTGCACCGGTGCTATTACTACGTCTGTTAGTAGTAGCGTGGGTGTCACCCGTGCTACAACTATTAACTTCAAAAACAAAAAAAATTCTCGATCCCGTGCGTGTTGTCAATGGCAACAATGCTTCGATCCAGCGACGCTAGGGGTCGTTGGAGCTGCGGAAGGGCAGAGGCAGATAAGATCCAGCGCCGGCTGCTGCAGAGGCCCCGGATCCATGGCTGAGCAAGGCAGCAGCATGGGGCTCCTCTTCACAGCCAAGGCAACGAGCTCCTGGTCGTCCATGGCGATGACCTACACGGGCAAGGACATGGGAGGGTGAGTAAAACCAGAGGGCAGAGAGAAAAAGAAAAAGAAGGGAGAGAAGAAGGAGACGGAGGGAGCATCGGGGCTAGTCGTTGGTGGTGAGGTGCTCTGGTGTGGTGGCGGGAGGCGAGGGGGAAGACCGGCGAGCTCCTAGATGCTAGCGGCGCGAGGCGACGGCCTCGTTGGGCGCCATGGAGGAGGAGACGCGCATGGGCAGGAGCACCATGTGAGAGCCTATGGAGAGAGAGAGGAGGAGAGGGACGGGGGAGAGGAGTGATTTGGACGAGATGGGGATTTCAGGGCTGTTAAAAACCTAGTACTTAGTAGTAGCGCGGGTTTTTACCCCTCGCTACTACTATGTCATGTTCTGGGGGGGGCACGGTGGAGACCGCTTAGTAGTAGCGAGGGGTAAAAACCTGCGCTACTACTGTCAACTTAGTAGTAGCGCGGGCTTATAACCCTCGCTACTACTATGGCATGTCCAGGGGGGCATGGTAGAGACCGCTTAGTAGTAGCGAGGGTTAAAAACCCGCGCTACTACTATCAACTTAGTAGTAGCGTGGGGTAAAAATCCGTGCTACTAGTAAGTAGCAGTAGCGAGGGGTATAAACCCGCGCTACTAGTAAGCATCTGTGTATAAGCTTTTCCCTAGTAGTGGTAGTTTGCGTGTGTGAGAGCGAGAGTCCTTCCGCTACTGAACTTGAGTGATCGAGCCCTTCGCATTACTTAACCGAGTGGTCCCTTCGCACTACTAAACCCGTGCTATCAATCCCTTCACATTACTAATCTGGAGCGATCCCTTCGCACTATTGAACCTTGAGCGATCGAGCCCTTCCAATTACTGAACCCGAGTGAGCCCTGCTACGTCTTGAGCTTGCGTTGGTTTTCCTCGAAGAGGAGAGGGTTATGCAGCGATAGTAGCGTAAGTATTTCCCTCAGTTTTTTGAGAACCAAGGTATCAATCCAGTAGGAGGTCCTCAAAAATCCCACGCACCTACACAAACAAGCGAGAACTCGCAACCAACGCAATAAAGGGGTTGTCAATCCCTTCACGGCCACTTCATGAAAGTGAGATCTAATAAAGATAGTATGATAAGATAAATATATTTTTGGTATTTTATAATATAGATGCAAAAAGTAAAGATGCAAATAAAAGTAGATTGGAAGAAAATATGATAAGAGATAGACCCGGGGGCCATAGGTTTCACTAGTGGCTTCTCTCAAGATAGCATAAGTATTATGGTGGGTGAACAAATTACTGTCGAGCAATTGATAGAAAAGCGCATAGTTATGAGATTATCTAGGCATGATCATGTATATAGGCATCACGTCCATAACAAGTAGACCGACTCCTGCCTGCATCTACTACTATTACTCCACACATCGACCGACTCCTGCCTGCATCTAGAGTATAAAGTTCATAAGAACATAGTAACGCATTAAGCAAGATGACATGATGTAGAGGGATAAACTCAAGAAATATGATATAAACCCCATCTTGTTATCCTCGATGGCAACAATACAATAGTGCCTTGCAACCCTTTCTGTCACTGGGTAAGGACACCGCAAGATTGAACCCGAAGCTAAGCACTTCTCCCATGGCAAGAAAGATCAATCTAGTAGGCCAAACCAAACTGATAATTCGAAGAGACTTGCAAAGATAACTCAATCATACATAAAAGAATTCAGAGAAGATTCAACTATTATTCATAGATAAACTTGATCATAAACCCACAATTCATCGAGTCTCGACAAACACACTGCAAAAAGAGTTTACATCGAATATATCTCCACAAGAGAGGGGGAGAACTATGGGTGGAATAGAATATGATGATGGGGATTGTGTGGAGAAGACAAAAAAGGAGAAAGTCTCACATTGACGAGGATAATCAACGGGCTATGGAGATGCCCATTAATTGATGTCAACATGAGGAGTAGGGATTGCCATGCAATGGATGCACTAGAGCTATAAATGAATGCTCAACAAAAGAAAACTAGTGGGTGTGCATCCAACTTGCTTGCTCACGAAGACCTAGGGCATTTGAGGAAGCCCATCGTAGGAATATACAAGCCAAGTTCTATAATGAAAAATTCCCACTAGCATGAAAAAGACAACTTATGAGACTCACTATATGAAAAACATGGTGCTACTTTGAAGCACAATATATGAGACTCACTACATGAAGAACAAGGTGCTACTTTGAAGCACAAGTGTGGAAAAAGAGATAGTAACATTGCCCTTTTTATTTATTTTCCTTTTTTTCTTTTTTCTTTTTTCTTTTTTTTCTTTTTGGGCCTTTTTTTCTTTGGCCTTTCTTTTTTCTTTTCTTTTGGCAATGTTCTAATAATGACGATCATCACACTTCTATTGATTACAACATAAGAATTACAACTCGAAACTAGAACAAGATATGACTCTATATGAATACCTCCGGCGGTGTACCGGGATGGTGCAATGAATCAAGAGTGACATGTATGAAAAATAATGCATGGTGGCTTTGCCACAAATACGATGTCAACTACATGATCATGCAATGGCAATATGACAAAAGTAAAGTATGTCATGATGATGAAGGACGGAACGGTGGAAAGTTGCATGGCAATATATCTCGGAATGGCTATGGAAATGCCATAATAGGTAGGTATGGTGGCTGTTTTGAGGAAGATATAAGGAGGTTATGTGTGATAGAGCGTATTGTATCACGGGGTTTGGATGCACCCCGGCGAAGTTTGCACCAACTCTCAAGGTGAGAAAGGGCAATGCACGGTACCGAAGAGGCTAGCAATGGCGGAAAGGTAAAAGTGCGTATAATCCATGGACTCAACGTTAGTCAAAAAAACTCATATACTTATTGCAAAAATTTAGAAGTCATCGAAAATCAAGTATTACACGCATGCTCCTAGGGGGATAGATTGGTAGGAAAAGACCATCGCTCGTCCCCGACCACCGCTCATAAGGATGCACAAGCCAGGTACACTTCATGTTTTAAATTTGTTACACAACTTTAACCATACGTGCATGCTACGGGACTTGCTAACTTAAACACAAGCATTCTTTAAATTCATAATCACCCAACTAGCATGACTTTAATATCACTACCTCCATATCTCAAAACAATTATCAAGTATCAAATTGATCATAGCATCCAATTCACTTCCTATGATAGTTTTTATTATACCCAAGTTGGATGCCTACCATTCTAGGACCAATTTTATAACCATAGCAAATACCATGCTGTTCTAAAAGACTCTCAAAATAATATAAGTGAAGCATGAGAGACTAGTAATTTCTACAAAAATAAATCACCACCGTGCTCTAAAAGATATAAGTGAAGCACTAGAGCAAAAACTATCAAGCTCAAAAGATATAAGTGAAGCACATAGAGTATTCTAGCAAATTCTAATCAAATAGGCTTCTCCCAAAAGGTGTGTACAGCAAGGATGATTGTGGTAAACTAAAAAGCAAAGACTAATATAATACACGACGCTCCAAGCAAAACACATATCATGTGGCGAATAAAAATATAGCTCCAAGTAAAGTTACCAATGAACAAAGACGAAAGAGGGATGCCTTCCCGGGGCATCCCCAAGCTTAGGCTTTTGGCTATTCTTGAATATCTTGGGGTTCCATGGTCATACCCAAGATTAGGCTCTTGGCACCCTTTATTCCATAGTCCATAAAAGCTTTACCCAAAACTTGAAAACTTCACAACACAAAACTCTACAGGAAATCTTATAAGCTCCGTTAGTGAAAGAAAATAAAACCACCACATAAGGTACCGCAATGAACTCATTCTTTACTTATTTTGGTGTTAAACCTACTGTATTCCAACTTCTCTATGGTTTATAAACTATTTTACTAGCCATAGATGCATCAAAATAAGCAAACAACACACGAAAACAGAATCTGTCAAAAACAGTAGCAATCAGAGCAATCAGAATTAACGCAAACTTATGGAACTCTAAAAATCCTACCAAAATAGGAAGTCCTGGAATTTTTTTTATTGAACAGAAACAAAAAGAATCAACACAAAATCACGTTCCTGTGATTTAACAAAATTATATTCGTGCGTGCAAAGTTTCTGTTTTTCAGCAGAATCAAATCAACTATCATCGTAGGTTATCCTATAGGTTCTACTTGGCACAAACACTAATTAAAAGATAAAAACACATCTAAACATAAGGTAGATGCAAGATTTATTACTAAACAAGAGCAAAAACAAAAAAACATAAAGAAAATTGGGTTGCCTCCCAACTAGCGCTATCGTTTAACGCCCCTAGCTAGGCATAAAAGCAAAGATAGATCTAACGAGTGCCATCTTTGGCACTAAATTCATAAGTAGACCGCATGATAGATTCATAAGGTAATTTGACTTTCTTTCTTGGAAAGTGCTCCATGCCTTTCTTTAATGGAAATTGGAATCTAATATTCCCTTCCTTCATATCAATAATCGCACCAATCGTTCTAAGGAAAGGTCTACCAAGAATAATAGGGCAAAAAAGATTGCAATCTATATCAAGAACGATAAAATCTACGGGCACCAAATTTATATTTGCAACAATGAGAACATCATTGATCCTTCCCATTGGCTTTTTAATGGTGGAATCCACAAGGTGCAAATTTAAAGAGCAATCATCAAGATCATGAAAACCTAGAATATCACATAAAGTTTTCGGAATCGTGGAAACACTAGCACCCAAACCACACAAAGCAAAACACTCATAATCTTTAATTCTAATCTTTATAGTAGGTTCCCACTCATGATTAAGTTTTCTAGGTATAGAAACTTCCAAATTAAGTTTTTCATCGTAAGATTACATCAAGGCATCAACGATATGTTTGGTAAAAGCTTTGTTTTGACTATAAGCATGAGGAGAATTAACAACGGATTGCAACAAGGAAATACAACCTTTTAAACAGCAATTATCATAATCAAATTCCTTGAAATCCGAGATAGTAGGTTCAATGTTATTAGAAGTTGAGAACTCTCCAATCTCACTTTTACCAAATGTAGCATCAAGATCTAAAGACTCCGAATTTTGGGGACGCCTTCTAGGAAAAGTTGATTCATCATCAGTCCCATAATCATCAAAATTCATATTGCAAAACATAGATCTAATAGGAGACGCATCAATAACTTTAAGATCCTCATCATTATTTTCATGGAAACTAGAAGAACACGCTTTTATAAAGCTATCTTTCTTAGCACGCAATCTAGCGGTTCTTTCCTTACACTCATCAATGGAAATTCTCGTTACTTTAAGAGACTCATTGATATCATGCTTAGGAGGAGAAGATCTAATTTTAAGAGAATCAACATCAAGCGAAAGCCTATCAACATTCCTAGCCAAATCATCAACTTTGAGCAATTTTTCTTCAAGCAAAGCATTAAAATTCTTTTGAGAAATCATAAATTCTTTCACACTATTCTCAAAATCAGAGGGCATCTTATTAAAATTACCATAAGAATTAGTGTAGGAATTTCCATAATTATTAGAGGAATTACTAGGGAACGGTCTAGCATTAAAGTTTCCTCTATAAGCATTGTTTCCAAAACTATTCCTACCAACAAAATTCACATCCATAGATTCATTATTATTCTCAATCAAAGAAGACAAAGGCATATCATTGGGATTAAGAGGAGTATTTTTAGTAGCAAACATCTTCATAAGTTCATCCATCTTTCCACTCAAAACATTGATTTCTTCTATAGCATGCACTTTTTTACTAGAAGATCTTTCGGTGTGCCATTGAGAATAATTAGCCATAATATTATCAAGAAGTTTTGTAGCATCTCCTAACGTGATTTGCATAAACGTGCCTCCCGCGGCCGAATCTGAAAGGTTTCTAGAAGCAAAGTTCAAACCGACATAAAATTTTTGTATGATCATCCATAAATTCAAACCATGAGTAGGGCAATTGCGAAGCATCAATTTCATTCTTTACCAAGATTGGGCAACATGCTCATGATCAAGTTGCTTAAAATTCATAATGTCGTTCCTAAGAGTAATAATCTTAGCGGGAGGAAAATACTTAGAGATAAAAGCATCTTTGCACTTGTTCCAAGAATCAATACTATTTTTAGGCAAAGATGAAAACCAAACTTTAGCATGATCTCTAAGTGAAAATGGAAATAACTTCAATTTGACAATATTGTTATCCGTATCTTTCTTCTTTTGCATATCACACAAATCAACAAAGTTATTTAGATGAGTAGCGGCATCTTCGCTAGGAAGGCCGGCGAATTGATCTTTCATAACAAGATTTAGCAAAACAGTATTGATTTCACAAGACTCAACATCATTAAGAGGAGCAATCAGAGTACTAAGGAAATCATTATTATTGGTATTTTAGAAATCACACAATTTGGTATTATCTTGCACCATGGCAACAAGTAATCCAACACACAAGCAAACAGAAAAAGGCAAGTTTAAAAGAGAGGAGGAGATTGGGAAAGAGAGGCGAATAAAACGGCAAGGGTGAAGTGGGGAGAGGAAAACGAGAGGCAAATGGCAAATAATGTAAATGCGAGGAGATGGGTTTGTGATGGGTACTTGGTATGTCTTGACTTGAGCGAAGACCTCCCGGCAATGGCGCCGAAATCCTTCTTGCTACGCCTTGAGCTTATGTTGGTTTTCCTCAAGAGGAGAGGGTGATGCAGCAATAGTAGCGTAAGTATTTCCCTCAGTTTTTGAGAACCAAGGTATCAATCCAAGAGGAGGCTCCTCAAAAGTCCCATGCACCTACACAAACAAACGAGAACTCGCAACCAACGCAATAAAGGGGTTGTCAATCCTTCACGGCCACTTCATGAAAGTGAGATCTAATAAAGATAGTATGATAAGATAAATATATTTTTGGTATTTTATAATATAGATGCAAAAAGTAAAGATGGAAATAAAAGTAGATTGGAAGCAAATATGATAAGAGATAGACCCGGGGGCCATAGGTTTCACTAGTGGCTTCTCTCAAGATAGCATAAGCATTACAGTGGGTGAACAAATTAGTGTCGAGCAATTGATAGAAAAGTGCATAGTTATGAGATTATCTAGGCATGATCATGTATATAGGCATCACGTCCATAACAAGTAGACCGACTCCTGCCTGCATCTACTACTATTACTCCACACATCGACCAACTCCTGCCTGCATCTAGAGTATTAAGTTCATAAGAACAAAGTAACGCATTAAGCAAGATGACATGATGTAGAGGGATAAACTCAAGAAATATGTTATAAACCCCATCTTTTTATCCTCGATGGCAACAATACAATACGTGCCTTGCAACCCTTTCTGTCACTTGGTAAGGACACCGCAAGATTGAACCCAAAGCTAAGCACTTCTCCCATGGCAAGAAAGATCAATCTAGTAGGCCAAACCAAACTGATAATTCGAAGGGACTTGCAAAGATAACTCAATCATACATAAAAGAATTCAGAGAAGATTCAAATATTATTCATAGATAAACTTGATCATAAACCCACAATTCATCGGATCTCGACAACACACCGCAAAAAGAGTTTACATCGAATAGATCTCCACAAGAGAGGGGGAGAACATTGTATTGAGATCCAAAAAGAGAGAAGAAGCCATCTAGCTAATAACTATGGACCCGTAGGTCTGTGGTAAACTACTCACAACTCATCGGAGGGGCAAGGATGTTGATGTAGAAGCCCTCCATGGTCGATTCCCCCTCCGACAGAGTGCCGGCGAAGGCTCCAAGATGAGATCTCGCGGATACAGAAGGTTACGGTGGTGGAAATTGTGTTTCGTCCGCCCCTGGATGTTTTCGGGGTACGTAGGTATATATAGGAGGAAGAAGTACGTCGGTGGCCGCCCGAGGGGCCCATGAGACAGGGGGGCACCCTATAGGGGGGGCGCCCTCCTATCTCGTGGGAGCCTTGGCAGCTTCTTGGCTTGCACTCCAAGTCCTCTGGATCACGTTCGTTCCAAAAATCACGCTCCCGAAGGTTTCATTCGTTTGGACTCCGTTTGATATTCCTTTTAGTAGGTTAGTCCTAAAAATGATATAAATGTGTAAAATAAAGCCCATAAACATCCAAAAGGGGTAATATAATAGCATGGAACAATCAAAAATTATAGATACATTGGAGACGTATCAAGACCTCACATTATGCAACCTGAGCAATCGATACGAGACTCAATCAATTGATTATTGCTCATGCCTGTACGTATTTGTTTGCCCGATCAATCGATATGAGTCTCTCGCTAGCCTCTACAGCTAGTGCGCTAGGTGCGAGAAGCCTTCATATGCGCGAGTCGTTGCGCTCATGCGTGGCAGTGTAGGTGTCCTCGATTGGTTGTTCGCGATAGTGTAGGAGGCCTCATTTTTCATATGTGCGAGTGTGTATAGTAGTTGCGAGGAGGTGAGCGTGATATGTATAGCCAAGACCAGCCAGTTGTTGCATCGAGCCCCCGCACGCGATATGTAGAGTTGAACGAGTCGGTTGGCTCTCAATGTACCGTCCCCGTTGTTGTCTCGCACGCGTATGTGATAACCAATAAGTGTAGGGGATCAGTTGTAACCTTTTTAATAAATAGAAGTTTCGAACCCAATGAGGAGCTAAAGGTAGAATTAATATTCTCTTGAGTTCTACCAACCACTAATACAACTCTATGTACACTATACATTTACTTTAGCTTTGCTAGATAATAAAGAACTTGGAAGTAAAAATTATGTGCTAGTTAAATAAAGAACAACATAGAAACGTGTTTTGGAAGAACAATAAATAAAAGGATTGTCCCTAGGCAATTGAATATGGAACGATAGCGATAATCCTCTGTTGCAGGTTTTTTATGCGGGAGAGGCTTACACTAACATATTATCCATACTTGGAATCTTATGTTCTTATGATTGATACTCTAGCAAGCATAAGGAAATACCAAAGATTCATTAAGGTAAAATCAAATCATAGCATTAAGTTATAAGGTCCTCTTAATCCCATATGGAACAACTCACTGGGTTTAGGTTTCTATCACTCCCACAACCCACCATAAGCAAATCAATCACATATTGCAACACCCTACAACGTGAATCCCACATGTGTGCGCAAAACGGCGGGCACCATAGGACATCACCATAATAATATACAACTCATATCAACCATAGCATATCACAATTAACCCATAGGGCAAAAATAAACTACTCAGACATAATAGAGATGCAACACATCATTGGATAATAATATATAGCATCAAACACCATGTTCAAGTAGAGATTATAGGGGGTAAGAGACAGTACACTGCTTCACAAAGAGGGAGAAGGATGCTGATGACGACGGCAAAGTTGAAGGAGGTAATTGTAGTGATGATGGTTTCCCTGGCGGCGCTTCGGCCCCATCGGAAGAGAGGCGAAAAGAGGCCCCACTCCTTCTTGCTTGTCCCTAAATGGAAGAAAGTTTCCCCTCTGGTCCTTGGCCTCCATGGCTCCCGGAGGTCAAGAACCCCTCTGATATTGGATCTCTCCTCCTATGTTTCTCTATGTTTTAGATTCGGTTTTCTTGTCGATCGTCGTTTCTTTTATAGCCGGAGATCCATAACTCTAATCGGGCTGGAATTTTGAGGGGATTTTCCCATGAAACTAGCCATCTCCAAAATTCATGAAAATTTGTGGAGATGACATTTGTGTCTAATCCCAGCTCTGGCAAAAATACTGGCCATAATTAAATAAGGAAAATTGCATTTTCCTATTTTAAGACAATATTCCATTTTTGCCACTTTCTAAAGGAACTACCATTTTTAAAGCAGGGAAAATTCCCAAATAATTTGTGGAGCTTGCTATATCTGCACTAGATCCATCCAAATCTCATGATCCACAGTTCAAAAACTGGGCACCTGATCCAATGCAAGTTTCTGCCTTGTCTGAAATTTTGCAAAGGAAGTGCTTGATTCCTAAATCCTTTTGAGCTGAAATTTTGCAGGGCGGTTAATATTGATAAATCACTACTGCAAACAAAAATTCAGCTCAATCCCTTCATTCTATCTCCCTATGGGATTTTCTCAAGTTTCTGTTCAGATTGCTTGTCTGTGAAGGAATTACCTTCATGGATAATCAAAATGAGCTGAAACTTTTTCCAGAAGTCTCTAATGATTATATCATCACCCTCCACCAAAATTCAGCTCATTCCATCTAGCCATTTTCCCCAGGTCCCTCATTTGCATTTTCGGCCAATTGGGCACATTGCAGAGCAAGTACCATCTAGCCTCACATTTTTGGCATAATGTTTTGGCACAATGGCCACCTTAGTAAGTGACCATCCTCACGCAAATCCCATGTCTAATGGAGCTATGCACTGCCCAATATTTCTATCAAATAGTTGGTTGTTGGAAATTGTTTTTGCAAATTCTTCACAATCCAGAGCCTTCCAGCTTATTCCAGCCTCATATCTCTCCTATTTGAGCCCCGAGGCACACTATTGACATGTTTTGGCATGAAGGAACTGGCCAGGACAAGCTTTGGCCGTGGTGACCACGGGTGTAGCCGGCCAAATCGGTGGTCTTGCCACTGTTGGCATTGGCAGCCCTGCGCACAGTACGCGCCCATGAGCGATGTCGTCTTCCACCTTGATGTCCTCTTCCTCCTCCTGTCCCCGAGCATTGCTCATCTCCGTGACCATCTGCAGCTCGTCCGCTTCCCCCTCGTCGCCTTCCCATGCCCCCCGTGACCTCTGTGGCTGGCAGAGCATTGGCCGGACTTGCTCGGCGGAGCTCGGCTCGGGCCTCCCCTGCCCCGACTATAAATAGCCCCCGCGACGTGTCCGAGCTCACCAGCAACCTCTCCTCTCCTCTCTACGCCTCCCTGATCAGCCCATCCATCCCCGAAATCTCTCCCCGACCCCCACCATCGCCATGGCCGCCACCTCGGGACCCGCTCGATTCTGGTGATCCCAAGCGCTCCTCCCCATTCCTCCACCACCACAGCATTCCCCTGGATTCGGCGAACCTCCCGGTGGACTCGGCCCCTCTTTTCCCCCACCATAGCTCCACTTCACCAGCGACCGGAGCCCCTCTCCATCGCGGGCCCTACTTCTTCCTCTATAAACCTCCTTGATGGACGAGCTCACCTCCCTGGATGCACCTCTCTCTCTTGAGCTCCAGGGTAGGTCACACACCCCCTGCCGTGGTCGGACTCACTGGCAGTCGCCGTCGAGGTGGCCACCTACCTCGGCCAGGATCATCCCCGCGCAAGAGGGAGAAGAAGGACCGGCCAGGCGGGCCCCTCCCCAAGCGGCCCCACCTATCAAGGACTCAGTCGGGTCCACATCAGCGTAAGTGGAGACGCCCAGGCAGGAATACGCTTTCTATTTGTCGGGGTTTGGGTGCAACATATGCCAATTGATGGCTTATCATGGTGGGAGCGAGTAGAACGTCGCAAGGCTCGAAGCGGATGAGGCGAGACACTAACGCGGCATACTTTACCTGTGTTCGGGGCTCTCCTAGGAGATAACACCCTAGTCCCGCTCGGGGTCTCCGCATGATCACTAAGGCACAAGTGATACAGAGGTGCTCCTTGAGCTGTATGCTAGAGGTAGAAGAAGGCAAGGCTAGCTCTCTTCCTGCTCTGGGGAGGTAGCTAGCTCTAATGGAGTGGGAACCGTTTGCATGGATGCCCTGGGGGGTTTATATAGGCCTACCCCCCCAGGGGTACAATGGTAATCTAGCCGGGTCTTTGGGCCCGGCTGCTCGTCTCTCCGCCCCGGCCTCCGCCACCACCGGGGCTCGCCGCTGGTGGGCCTGCTCGGCTGGTCTGGTACGGAGTCGACAGGCTGCTCCCGCCACTGGCGGGTCTGGTTGGTGGCTGCTCACTGTAGCTGTGCTGCTAATGACGTGGGCTTGGTCAGCTCAGTGTGGCTACAGCCCCGCCGCCCGGCGGGAGATCACTGTAGCCATACCTGGTCTCATCAGGTTAATGGTGCACTTACTTCGAGGGAAGGGACGGCCGCCTGCTGGAGGCCCACTACAAGAAATATGTCAACTAGTGACCTTCTGTCAGTGACCCTAGAAGAATTGGTCATAGATCTATGACCATTTCAGACCAATTGGTCAAAAGCTGTTCGGGGGGCTCCAAACCCTAAACTATAACGATCATTTTGGTCAGAAAGGTCATAATTTCCTTACACGAAATGGTCATAAAGCAAACAGTGCTAGTCCGCTGCCTTATTTCTAGTTGTTAACGACCAATACAGATGGTCATAGCCTTGTAGATTGTGGTAGGTTGTGATGACTACTCATCAGTTTTGCCTATGTGTCATGTCCATGTGGCAGTTTTTGCCCTAGGTTGTGAAGCAACCTATACTTCTGTTATTCCAAAAATTCCCAAAAAATTCTCATAATTTTTTTGGATCATATCTTCATCAAATATGTCAAAAACATTCCTTGCCTAGTTCAAAAATAATTTGAAAATATTCATTTTCCTATTCTGTTCAAAGCAGCACTTTGTGAAGGAAGTACCACTTTGGCATGTCCAAATGGTATCCATTTTCTAAAGTGCTTTCCTGTGCCCAAATAACCATCCTCCACCAAATGCCAGCTAATTGCATTCATTATTTTGAGCCCAGCTTCAACATTCGTATTTATGTCCAGTGTGGTACTTTGCAAAGCAAGTACCACCTAGGTTCCTCCTTTTGAGCTGAAAATGTGTGAAGACGGTCTTCTTAGTAACTGATCATCCTCAGCCAAAACTCACGCCCATTAGCCATGTGCATTTCCCGTACCGCAAATCAAACACTTGGCTGCTTATTCATGTTTGAGCATCGATCGATCTCCTTGTGAGAATCTTATGTTGTGATTTTCTTCCTAGCACCTACCTGGGGAGTGCCCAACCCACAAGACATGCCTAGGCCGCCCAGAACAAATGGCAACGCCACGGTCACGTGGTGACCACGCGGCGGGCATGCGAGTTTACGCGCTCTAGAATTGGGGCCCTCGGCCACCGTCCAAACCTCGACGCATCGCCACCAAACCATGTATTTATGATTAAATAGGTACTTATGTACCTAGAAATTATTTTTGGAAAAAATAAATAGCAAACTATGATGCAGCTGTAGTTCAAATTTGACCCGCTTCCAACTGAATCGGCGGGAATTTGTCTTTTTCACCAGAGGTGGATCAAAACTTTTGACACCCAACCATTTTGTCAATTGTGCATTAAATATGACCTAGTATTTTAGAAAATTGATCTGGTCCAATTTTACAACAAATATATGGTAGGTCCTTCACAAAAAAACTCATTTTAGGCACTCGAAAAATGGAAAATGAATTTTCCGTGCAAAGAAAATGAAAACTCCCTTAGGCAACATTGTTTGGAATTCGAAGATGCACCCTTGTGCACAATATGAGATCATTTGAAGAAACTATGCCATGAATGTGGCCATAAGATTGATCATTTGTCTTGAAAGCCATGAATCTTCATGCATGATAGCTCATTTTTTAGAACACTTTTTTAAAATAATTGCCATATTACAAGTTTATTATTTTTCCTGGAAACTTGGTCACATATAATGACACAATGCGAAGGTTTTGCAATTTTTTGATTTTTTTCTGAATTTTTTATGCCCGTTTCAAAATGCGGTCAAAACGGCGGGCTTGACTGTTCCTAGCTAGTGGTTGAATCTTGGATTTTTTTTGGTGTTTCTCTGATTAAATAGGTACTTATGTACCTAGAAATGATTTTTGGAAAAAAATAAATAGCAAACTATGAGGCAACAGATTCAAATTTGACCCGCTTCAAATTGAATCATGGAATTTGTCTTTTTCAGCAGAGGTGGATCAAAACTTTTGACACCCAACCATTTTGTCAATTGTGCTTTAAATATGGCCTAGTATTTTAGAAAATGGATCTGGTCCAATTTTACAACAAATATATTATAGGTCCTTCACAAAAAAACTCATTTTAGGCACTCGAAAAATGGAAAATGAATTTTCCGTGCAAAGAAAATGAAAACTCCCTTAGGCAACATTGTTTGGAATTTGAAGATGCACCCTTGTGCATAATATGAGATCATTTGAAGAAACAATACCATGAATGTGGCCATAAGATTGATCATTTGGCTTGAAAGCCATGAATCTTCATGCATGATAGCTCATTTTTGAGAACACTTTTTTAAAATAATTTCCGTATTACAAGTTTATTATTTTTCCTGGAAACTTGGTCACATATAATGACATAATCTGAAGGTTTTCCAATTCTTTGATTTTTTTTGAATTTTTTATGCCCGTTTCAAAATGCAGTCAAAACAGCGGGAATGACCGTTCCTAGCTAGTGGTTGAATCTTGGAATTTTTTTGGTGTTTCTCTGATTCAATAGATACTTATTTACCTAGAAATGATTTTTGGAAAAAATAATGAGCAAGCTACGAGGCAGTTGCAGTTCAAATTTTACCCACTTCCTACCGAATCAGCAGGAATTTGTCTTTTTCACGAGAGGTGGATCAAAACTTCTTACACCCAACCACTTGGTTAATTGTGCATTAAATATGTTCTAGTATTTTAGAAAATTTATTTGGTCCAATTTTGCAACAAATATATGGTAGGTCCTTCTCAAAAAAACCTCATTTCAGGCACTCAGAAAATGGAAAATGAATTTTCCGTGCAAAGAAAATGAAAACTCCCTTAGGCAACATTGTTTGTCATTCCAAGATGCACCCTTGTACACAGTATAAGATCATTTGAACAAACTATGCCATGAATGTGGCCATAAGATTGAGCATTTGGCTTGAAAGCCATGAATCTTCACAGCTCATTTCTGAGAACACTTTTTTAAAAGAATTACCGTATTACAAGTTTATTATTTTTTCCTGATAACTTAGTCACATATAATGACACAATCCAAAGATTTTCCAATTTTTTGATTTTTTTGAATTTTTTATGCTCGTTTCAAAATGTGGTCAAAACAGTGGGAATGACCGTTCCTAGCTAGTGGTTGAATATTGGATTTTTTTGGTGTTTCTATGATTAAATAGATACTTATGTACCTAGAAATGATTTTTGGAAAAAATAAAGAGCAAGCTATGAGGCAGCTGCAGTTCAGTTTTGACCCGCTTCCAACTAAATCGGCAGAAATTTGTCTTTTTCACGAGAGGTGGATTAAAAGTTTTGACACCCAACCATTTGGTTATTTGTACATTAAATATGGTCTAGTATTTTATAAAAATGATTTGATACAATTTTGCAACAAATATTTGCTTTGTTCTTCACCAAAAAACTCATTTTGAGCACTCGAAAAATGAAAAATGAATTTTCGTGCAAAGAAAATGAAAAGTTCCTTATTACTATTTTGTTATTTTTTCTTCTAAAAACTAGGTCACATTTGATGACAAGATGAGAAGGTTTTTCGTTCATTTCATTTTTTCCAATTTATCAGGTCAAGTAAATAGCTGAGATGACCTAACAACTTATTTTTAAATTTATCACGACCAATTCAATTGGTCATAATATTGTATTGCATTCTGATTGGTCCGTGGACAAGGCACACTGATCATGCACAAAACACCATTAGATCCTCCCGGATCCAACGGTAGCCGTCGCTCCTAGCCTCCCCCACCAACCCCACCCGAGGCGAAACCCTAGCTGGCATCTCCATCCACCCCCGCCTCCTTTCTTTCTTTCTTTCTTTCTTTCTTTCTCTCCCTCCCCCTCAGATCCTCTCCCCTCTCCCCCGATCTGATCCCCCTCATCCTCCCAGATCCCCCTCCCCCGATCCCACCAGCCGGCGGCGACCTCCCCGCATCCATGGCCTCCCCACGCCCATCCTCGCTGCATCGCCACCCCGACCCCTCGCTTCCCACCGTGATCGCCACCCCAAGCCACCTCCTTTCCTAACCCTACACCTGCACCTCAACTCTGCGCCACAACCCGTGGATCCCCTCCTCTCCTCAACCGCGGCCAGATCCACCCACTCCTCTCCCTACCCACTCACCCAACTCCCTCTCCGTCGCTGCCATCTAGGCCGGCAGCCATCTCCGGCGCGCAAGGCATCGGTGACCAGGGAGGAGGCATGGAGATGAGCTTCGGGGGCGGAGGTGGAGGGGAGTGCTGCGTCGTCGTCCATGGCGCCGATATAGTTCGTGGCGGGCGCCTCCCCTCCCCGCCTCCCACCCCCCTCGCCGCCGCCTCCTCCTTCCTCCAGCACTATGTCTCCAACCTCGTCTCTCGCTTCGCCGCCCTGCGCTCGCCGCCCCGCACACTGGTGTCGAGAGCTCGCCAGAATGGTCGCCCACAGGGTAAGCTCCTCCTCCCTCTCTCTCTCTTCCCCGCCCCACCGTCCTCCCCCAGTCCTCTAGATCCGCCGCGCCGTCGATCTTACCCCCGTCGTGGTTGACCTATCTGTGTTTGCACGCAGTTCCACCAGCACAAGGCGGTGGGTCACGCGCTGCCGACCCCCGACGATGAGCAGCCCAAGATCTACCGCATGAAGCTCTGGGCCACCAACGAGGTCCGCGCCAAGTCCAAGTTCTGGTCAGTCTCCTTCCCCGACCGACCTCGCGGCGCCATGGCTTCGATCTTCTTTGGCAGTTTCATGGGGCTTATGTGCTTGCTTGTTTGATTTGGGCGCAGGTACTTCCCGAGGAAGCTCAAGAAGGTGAAGAAGGCCAACGGCCAGATGCTCGCCATCAACGAGGTATATCACTTTCCTCTACTCATCATGATAAGGGAATGCAACTTTACCTGTGTTTGCTCGGGACCAACTGCTGTAGTAGAGCAATAGATCAGATTTGTTACCACGCTGGTCTTATTTATGGCGAAGATGCATGATTTTGGTCGGTGCATAGGGAAGATGTATGCAGCGTTGCTGTGTTCTAGCCTGACAAAACGTTGGATAAACAGTGTTTCTTTGGCTTGTGCTTGAGGCTCAGTCGTTTCTACTCAAGGTCATTAATTCCTTCTATTGTAGTATGTGTGTATATTGGTATCTGAGAAACTAGTACTCCTGTATTTAGCAAGTACTCTTTTGTCAAATTCAGTGGTAATACCACCTTTTACTACTTTAATTCAGTATAATCCAGCATGATTCTGTGATTTGTGTGCTGTTTTGCTCTGTTAGTATTTACTGTTTTTAGCCCATGCACCTATCAAACAATTAAACATATTTACAGCAGTTCCTTGAACTATTGTACCTTGGTCCATAACAAATGTATTTGGGGTTGAATACTATTGGTGAATCTGGTAACTGTTCTACTTTGTATGGAATCTTCTATAGATATTATTTCTTTTAAGTGTTGCTGGCTATATTAAGATTATACTCGGAGTCACTGTAGCATTAGTGTGTTGTTTCGCTTTTGTTCTTTTCTATCTATGCTTACAAGTCAGGTTGTTTTTGTGGCATCCAGGGGCACAATGCTGATGCTGGTAGGCAAGCTAGCACCCATGGATTCGTGAACTGGCTTGGATGTGTACTTGGTCGTTGGGGTTGGATGAGGACGACGGCAACAAGGTGAGACCATCGTGATCCACCATCCTACTTCCTTCTCGTGATTCCCTAACTGCTCAACATGTTGATCTATTCTGAACATCTGAAGCTTGCTGTGTGCAGGGTGACTAGTGATATTCAGTGTTTATTGCGTGTGTTTTCTACACACACACATGGTCCTTACGTTTCAATCTCCTCTGCTGCTTATTGACAGAGTACTACGCACATACAGTAGTTGAGTAGTAGTGTGTAGGGACTCTTGAGGAAAGTTTACGTACTTAAACATTATGCTTAAAATAAAAGTTGTAATTCCCTTGTAGTAGTATGTTTATGAATGGCTGCATGAAATGATTGTCCAGTACTTCAAATATTTGAACTGGGGTTAATGTAATCACTTGCTGCATCCTGTTTGATTGACCGGAGATGCTAATAGGAAAGCAAAGCAAATAGGTAAAGCATGTTCTGCTACTTTTGCTTATCCTCCACACACAAGTAAAGCGAAGCATCCTATTTTGATTTCTTCATTCATGATGCATAAAATTCTGGTATTGTGTTCATATAGCTAATCTGCTGGTGTTGTGCATAAAATTCCGTGATCTTTATGTAAGTTCGGGGCGTGGTGCCTATCTTTAGTAAGATTAAATTGCTACAATTACTGATGAATGGTTGAGTTCTAAAACTTGAAGCAGCACCTACTTTCTGGTCCTATAGTGTTTAAAACTGGTAATTATGATGCATTGGTCGTCCATATGGCCTTCTTTTTTAATGCATATATATGATGTAGTTGATAGGCCTTGATCTCAACCTCTCAAGTTTATGTTCCCTGGTGTGTAGTTAACTTGTCATTTTTATTGGCAAGCGTGTAATGAATTTATTAGAATTTTTCTCCTATTGCCGGTATAAGATGTAGCAAAAGGTCTATATTACTGAGGATGTATAATGTAGAAGTATAGAAACCATAAATTCAAGCTTCTGCTGTAGCATGCTCAATATATATTGTTATAGAATAGTGTTCTACAAAAGGTTGAAACACCATGGTCTCAGTCATTTGTAGGAAGTAGAAACACTAAGGCTGACATGCACTTCACCGTTTCATTCGTTTTTTCCAATTTAATTTTGTGGATAGTAAATTTGCGATTGTATGCCCTTTGTGAAAAAAATGCATTTTACGTTTCCATGCCCTGTAACATTGAAGCATGGTTCTCTGATATTCTGCACCACTGAAAGGCTGATATCTTGTATAAATTTGGCTTTTGGTAGGTAATCCTTTTCCCTGCCATGTTCGGGTGCATCACTCTGATGCTGATGAAGGGTGAGATCTTGGTCGACACTATGGAGAAGACCCTGAAGCCTGGTGTGTTCCTCAAATCGGGACTGATAGAAACCGAAGGGCCACTCGAAGCTGTCAAAGGGCACTTGTAGAGCTTGTGGTTGTGATTACACTTGTAGAGACTTGTAGAGCTTGTGGCTGTGATTACCATTGTATCTAAGTTATATGATGTAACCGACTTATTTTGGCTGTTATTTGAAGTATTATCTTATTTGAAGTATTATCTGTGCTTTCTGGTTGTTTTGATTTGAATATTGGTTATATATTTAACGGTGAATTGAAAATATGGACCCACATATTAGAACATGATAATCGGGACCCATTTGAGTACTGGGCCCATCTCCTAAAAAATACGAACCGTTGAGGCAGAAAGGCCTCGACCCAAAAACAAAAAAGGCTGAAATATTAGGCCAGGCCCATGTAGCTGACCGGAATGACAAAAAAACGATAACTAAAAAGGCTGAATTAATGGGCTCGGCCCATATAGACACTGAATTGGACCGGGCTGAATCTTGTGCCACATCAGCTTGCCACGCTGGATGCCTACGTGGCCTGGGGAGGTTGCTAGTGACCAAAACGCCACAGTAGACGTATTTTGGTCATAAACATCTACGACCATTCCAGAAGAAAGGTCGCTATAGTCGATTTTTATTGCCGACTTTTGACCTAATGTTTTGGTCACAAAAGGTCACAAATTGAAAAGCAGTGACCATTCAAAGGATGAAAGTGCAACTAATCCTCGGGTGGTTTTGGTAATTAATAACAACATATATATCATTGAACTAATTGTTTCTTGAGAATATTTCGAAAGTTCAATGATATGGGTATGGCAATGACCGATGATGTGGACCCTCAAAATGCTAAGGAAAGCATTGGCAAAAGCTCAAGACTCCATTTTTGGTTTAGTGATCCATGATCACATTGAGTCCATAGGAAAGCCAATACTATTAAAAGGGATGAGGTTATGATGATGATCCGTTGCTCAAAGTGCTTAGTGATCTATCTCCCAAACTATCAGCAATCTTTCATTCCAACATATACTCATAAGTAATCTCGGTCCCACCGATTCCATAAACTCACCACACCGAGATGAACCACCTCACCATATAGCCAAACCCTAGTAATTTCGGATTTTCCGATTCCAAACTCGGTCTCACCGAAACTAGTGTTGCCAACCTTCAGAATCTTCAGAATCATATCGGTGTCACCGAGATGATAAAGTCAGTCCCACCGAGAATGGCAAACCCTAGTCTTTGGAAGAATCGGACTAACCGAGATTGTATTTTCGGTCCCACCGAAAATCCCAATGTTCACAAGATTTGAACTTTCGGTCTCACCAAGTTGTCAACTTCGGTCTGACCGAGATTGGTCAAATGTGTGTAACGGTTGGATTTTGTGTGGAGGCTATAAATACCCCTCCACCTCCTCTTCATTCGTGGAGAGAGCCATCGAAAGAACTACCACTCCTACCTTACATTTTCGAGAAGAAAACTACCTACCCTTGTGTTGAGATCAAGTTGCTCCACTCCCACCATATGAAACTTGATTTCTAGCCTTCCCAAGTTGCTTTCCACTCAATCCTTTCTTCCACCACAGCCAAATCAGTGAGGAGAGTTGAGTGTTGGGGAGATTATCATTTGAAGCACAAGAGCAAGGAGTTCATCATCACCAACACCATCTATTACCTTTTGGAGGGTGGTGCCTCCTAGATTGGTTAGGTGTCGCTTGGGAGCCTCCACAAGATGTGGAGTTGAACCAAGAAGTTTGTAAGGGCAAGGAGATCGCTTACTTCGTGAAGATCTACCCAGTAAGGCTAGTCCTCCGTGGGCGTAAGCCATGATGGCATAGACAAGGTTGCTTCTTCGTGGACCCTTCGTGGGTGGAGCCTCCGTGGACTCTCGCAGCCATTACCCTCCGTGGGTTGAAGTCTCCATCAACGTGGATTGACGATAGCACCACCTATCGGAACCACGAGAAAAATCTCCGTGTTCCAAACTGCGTTTGCTCTTCTCACCTCTATTTACTACATGTGCAATTTACTTTCCACTGCCATAACTCTAGAATTGCATGTGTAGGGTGATACTTGACTTGGTCATCATTGTGAACTTGCTAAAAACTTGTCCTAATCAAAAGGCTAAAATTTTAAATTGTCAAGTAGTCTAATCACCCCCCCTCTAGACATACTTCCGATCCTACAAGTGGTATCAGAGCTTTGGTCTCCATTGGATTGGTTCCATTGCATTGGACTCCATAAGCTTGGTTTCACAACCGAGGAGAATATGGCGTCTAGTGAGGGTAATTTTCGTAGAGGTCCTTACTTTGATGGTCCAAATTTTGCTAGTTGGAAGCACAAAATGAAAATGCATATTCTTGGACATAACCCTGCCGCATGGGGCATTATTTGTGTTGGCTTGCAAGGTGAGTTCTTCGAGGAAGGAAAAGTTCCGGATCGCGGGTTACAGCGGATGAGTTGCGGATGTTACAGAACAATGCTCAAGCTTGTGACATTCTCTTCAATGCTTTGTGTCCCGAGGAGTTTAACAAGATCAGCCGTCTTGAGAATGCAAAAGAGATTTGGGATACTTTGGTCGAAATGCACGAAGGTACCGAGTCCGTGAAGGAATCAAAGCTAGATGTTCTTCAAGGTCAACTTGACAAGTTCAAGATGAAGGAAGGTGAAGGAGTCTGAAATGTACTCTAGGCTTGCTCTCATCACAAATGAGATTGCCGGCTTAGGAAGCGAAGAAATGACCGACCGATTCATCATCAAGAAGATTCTCAGAGCTTTGGATGGAAAGTATGACACCGTGTGCACTTTGATCCAAATGATGCCAAACTACAAGAATCTCAAGCCTACCGAAGTCATTGGAAGAATTGTTGCTCATGAGATGACACTTAAAGACAAGGAAGAGCTTCACAACAAGTCAAGTGGTGCTTACAAAGCTACAGCTTGAAGCTCCCACAACCTCAAGTGACAAGCTGGTTTTCAATGAAGAGATAAGCCTAATGGTGAAGAACTTCAACAAATTCTACAAGAGTAGAAGCAAGGAAAGAAGCTCAAAGTCTAGATCATATGATGAAAAGAGATCTTCTAGTCGTGATCGAAACTGCTACAATTGTGGAAGACCCGGACACTACTCAAATGAGTGTTCGACTCCCCACAAGAGAAGAGAAGAATCTCCAAGAAGAAGAAGCTCAAGAGAAGAGTCACCTCGGAAAGAGAGAAGGAGTAGAGATGATCGTTATGAACAAAGATCCTCTCGGAGAAGCAAGGATTCGGAAAGGAAAGACAAGTCATCAAGGAGCTACACAAGAAGAAAACATCAAGCTCATGTTGGTGAATGGGTCTCCGGCTCCGACTCCGACAATCACTCCGAAAGAAGCTATCACTCCAACTCCGAATACACCAAGATGAAGGTGTTGCGGTCTTGCTCTCGTATCCTCCAACTTCAACTCCTATGACATATTTGATTCACCAAATGAGGGAATTGGAAGATGCTTCATGGCAAAAGGCCCCAAGGTATCACACCTGAATTCATTGACTTTGATAGTGATGAGGATGACTTGCTTGGTGAAGATGAGCTTTACATGACAAATCTAGTGAGCTTAGTAATGATGAACATGCTAGTAGTCTTTATAGTCGAGAAGAGTCGATTGACAATGCTATGAAGGAGATTGAGCGCCTAACTAAAGAACTAAACACTCTTAAGTTAGCTCATGAAACAACTCAAGAAGATCATAGAGAGCTCCTAAGATCTCATGAGAAGCTACGCTCGAGAAGCTCAATCTAGAGCAAGAACATGAGTTTCTAAAAGCTATCAATGACGATCTTCAAAGAAGAGTTCTTCATATCTTGCCAAACGACTTCTCTTGTCTATTTTTTGCCACCTATTAAAACTAAGCATGACAAGCATAAGAAAAATTCTTCATCTAGTAGTAACAATAATCATGCTAAATCCAATATTGTTGCTTCTAGTAATTCTCTTGATTCCACTAACAATGTTTCAAGCCAAGTTACACTTGAGCAAGAAAATAGTTTATTGAAAGGGATTATAGAGAAAGGTGTCTACAAGAGCCTTGCCGGAAGCAAGAACTTTGAGGAAATATTTCGTAAGCAAGGGAGGCACCGGAAGAATCAAGGAATTGGTTTTGAGCGAAAGTTCAACGCCGAGGGTGTTGAATGGGAAGAAGGTCAATATCCCACTCCAAAGTTTGTTTCTCAAAAGGAGAAGTATGATCCTACTTCTTCAAATGTGGAACAAGCTCAAGATGACCTTCCACCACAAGACCACAAGCTAAAAGGCAAGGACAAGCTTCATGAGGAGATTGATGCATTCATTGAAGCACCCAAGGCCATGGTCAAGTGGGTTCCCAAGGAAACTTCAAGTTCTACTTCACAAGCTCAACTACTACCCCAAGGATTCCCATCAAGATGATGTGGATCCCAAGAAGAAGAACTAGAGAGTTCTTGAGGGTGACTCCGCCAACATACTTCACTCACATTCATTTTGGCAAGAACTTGTGCAATCAACTTCCACATCTTGCACTAGTTCATGGAGTCACAAACCCTCTTGTTGGTAAGTCAAGGGACAAGGTAATCATTGCTTTCATGGACATCATCTATTATGTACTTCAATCTATGTCCATGGATATCCTTGTTTGTTCCTTGTGGGACTAACCCATGTAGGTATTGAAAGTGCCCGAATCCAAAGGATTGCTCCCAACTCTTGATGATCTTCATCAACATTGAGCATCCACATCTTCAACATCTACATGAAGTCTTCTACGACAACCCAAGGTTAGTTTGACCCTTTAAAAGGGGTTCTCACATCAAGGGGGAGCTTTGCTCTAAAGATATGAGCTAAAGCATCTTCAAATGATGTGAACACATTAATGCTTTACGTAAAAGTGGTAACCCCACTTGTGCTTAAACGATGAGTATGACCTATGATCAAATGTTCTCATTTGACTCCTAAGTCAATATACTCATATATAGATGACCTAGTCATCGCCAAATTGTGTGCTAGTTGCTAGAGTTTTGTTTGTGCATGTTTGACACATATTTCATTTGCTATCTTATTGTGTGAGCATGTTGGATGCATAATTTTATCCATTCGAGGACATCCATTTGTTGCTTTGGTCTTTTGGATTTTTCTTTTGACCAAATGGATGGACAAGAATGCCTAAGTTCCTCCCTAGCTATCTATGCTTTCTTGTCTCAAACTCTATTCATGCTTATATCACAAACTTTGATCAAGTTTTTTCGGACAGACCGAGTGAGGAGCACTGAGCCACCGATCCGTCAAAAGCTTAAATTCCAAAACCTTCTAAGTACTTTCGGTCAAACCAATCTACTCAAATCGGATGGATCAAATCATTTGATTGATCTAGGTTTTCACCTCGGTGAAACCGAAGTTAAAAATTCGGCGTGATCGATGTGAGTAATCGCTTGCGATTAACCATCTCGGTGCCACCGAAGTTTTCCAACTCGGTCCCACCGACAGTGAAGGTATATATACCGAGGGCAGCGCGCTGATTATTCCTTCAAAACGCCTCGCCCCAAACCCTTAGCTGCCGCCGCCGTGGTCTCCGGATCGTCTCCGCCGTCGCTGTCAGGCGCCGCGCTGGCCTCCGTCGCCGTCAACGGTCAATCTCATCGCGCCGTTGCCGCCGTAGAGAAACTCCACCAAGTTAGGGTGAGTTTCGATCCCTCTCGTGCTTCAACCTCCGATTCAATGCACGATTGGTTTGCCTAACTTCTTGCCACGTTTGAAATCTTCCTATCCAGCAGATTAGTTCTTAGAACGAAATTCGAGTGAAAATTTTAGGGTTAGGTTTCCGCCGAACACATCTCGGTGTGACCGATTCTACATTCTCGGACTGACCGATTTGGCCTCCGCCATTGACCTGCACCTTCGTCCAACCGAAGTTGTGCAAATCGGTAAGACCGAAATGAGGATTTAGTGAAACCCTAGTGTTCTCGGCTAGATCGAAACCCATTTCGTCCAACCGAAAGTGGTGTGAATGGTTCTGTTTAGACACTTGGATTCACCGAATTTTAGACTCGGTCGAGATCGAAATGCATTCTGTGAAAACTTAAAACTGAAATTTGAACTCATTCTTTTGCAAAATCTTCGCAGTTTGTGATAACTCTTCTATTCTCGCCTATACCTATTATATTCACAAAGTTGTCGGTCATGTCCGATGCAAGTGACAGCCGTAATGTGTCTGAATCACCGGTTGAGATTCCAGAGGCAGCACTAGTCCCAAGACAAGCAGCTTTTTCGATGATGGTGAGAGGAGCACCCCAAGTGGTTTGCCTCTGCTGCCACTGGCCGGGAAGAAGAGAAATTCGATGAAGAGGATTACGACTTTGTTGCTTGAGGAAGAGATCACTTCTAAACCTAAGAGGAAAGTGGTTGCCAAAGACTATCAAGGGCAACATACCAAGAAAGGCACCAAAGAAAGTGAAGAAGTCCATCTGTTGCCAAGAAGTTGAGCATGGAAGAGAAACCTCCAAAGAAGATAAAGAAAACTTCCAAGAGGAAGAGGATAGTACATGATGAAGCAGCTGATGATGATTCTGATGAGGAAGCACCCCAGCCCCCTCCTCAGAAGTCTAAGTTGATGGGAGATGCCATCAGGGCAGGAGCACCTACTAAGTCTAAGCCATCAGCTCCAGCAAAGGCAGCTCAAGCCAAGCCTGCTGCCAAGCCCAAGAAAACAGTGAGAAATATTCCTGCTTCAGAGAAGAAGAAGGACAATGTGCCACCAGCTGAATCAAAAGATGAGGCACATGTGTTGCTGAAACTCAGACAGAAACTGCCAGTCCACAATGATGCTCATCCTCGAGCAGAAAATATGAAAGAAAGGAAGGACAAAGGCCTCAGGCTATGGAGGCAAGTTGATCCATATGCCACCAGGAGAAGGACAGCTGTTGACTCAAGATTCCACACCAGAGAGCAACAAGATTTCTATGAGACAGTGCTCATGGACAAGAAGCCCAATGTTGCTGACACTAGATATGTTGACTGGGAATATATTGATAGTGAAGAGCACAGAGGCTACTTCCCACATGTGCATGAGAGCTTCACTGCATGTGGTGTTGCTGAGTTCGTTGGTCAGAAGCTGACAGCATGGAATGATGAGATGATCATGCAGTTCTATGCCACAGCACACTTCTATCCAGATGGCAGAATTGTATGGATGACCGAAGGCCAGAGATTCTCTTCAACAGTTGAAGAGTGGGCAGCACTGCTAAATGCTCCAGTATCAAGAGATGATGATGTTTATGTCTATGGAATTCCCAAGAAAAATCATGAGTCAATGAAGAACATGTACAATGAGGTACCAGCCAAAGATGTAGAGATATGGAAGCTCGGATCAGTGTATCATCTTCAGGCAGGTCTCCCAACCACTAACACGATTTCGAGGCATACCTTGATGCCCAAGTCGAGATCATCGCATGATAAGAGGCTATTCTATCAACATGCTGCATATTCTAGATCGAAGGCACCTTTCAAGGTGATGGACCCGATAGTAGAGACTATCAAGAGGACAAAGAGCAGACTGTAAGAGGTCATGTGGGTTTGCCCCGCACATTCAGATGCTCATCAATGCCAAGTTTGGCATGGGCACCTACTTGTTGGATAGACCCCACTTGCCACTGCAGCCTGAACATGAGGATAATGAAGTTGTGATGACCGAGGATGATCCCACATCTGTTGAAGGTCAAGCTAAGTCTGAAGCGCCAAACAAGCCAAAGCTGAGAAGGAAGCAAAGAAGAAGAAGAAGAAAACCCAAGAGCGTTGGAGAACAACTTCTTGAAGCTACCTGAGGATTGAACTATGCCTGGCCAGCATAGTGCAGTCTCGTGGAGAGTCTTGAGAGGATAGTTGAAGACAAGTTCCATGCTCGATGTCAAGTCGATCAAGTGCAAGTCTTGTAAACAAGCTTGAGGCAGATATTGAGGAAGCCAAGAGGAGAAGGCAGAGCTCATGAAGGAGATGGAAGGTGATTTGGTCCAGATGATTATGAGCAGCCCGCTCAGTTCCCACAAGACCCAGATCAGTTGCTATTCCAAAGGATGACCCTGAGGCTAAAGATCAAGACCTCCCACAGCTCCATCTGGCCCAGCCCAGCTCCAAAGTGTCCACTCCTCCGGCTCCACAGACTTCACCAAGCCTTTGCAGATGCAGCTATCTCCACTCCATCAACCTGCATAGAGCCGCCAGCAGAGTCCCTAGTGACGCTTAGCTCTATACCTTTCGAACTTTTGGTAACTTGTTGCCAAAGGGGAGAAATTGTATAGATCATAGGACTTCGAGAGAGAGAGTGCTCGCTTTTGCTCTTTTCGCTTGCGGTTTTCTTTGAGATACTTTTGAGTTTTCCGAGACATTTCGTGAGTTTGATACTACGCTTGTTTCTACTTTGATGAGTGCTTGATCATACTATGCATAATGTGTGCTTAATGCTTATCATATGCTATTCATATCTTGTATGATCATTTACTCATGTCTTGGTGATTGGGTGCATGCTATTCATTCTTATCATTTTGTGCGCTCCACCAAGATGTATGTGACATGGAAGAGTGACCCATGATCCTAATCGATTGTGCATTTGCATTCAAACGCAAATCTTAAATAATGCACAAATTTAGGGGAGCTCTTGCTTATCACATACTTCTCAAAGCGATTTATATCATTCATTGATTATATCATTTGTCGAAGCTTTGATCTATATGTTGTCATCAATTACCAAAAAGGGGAGATTGAAAGTGCAACTAATCCTCGGTGGTTTTGGTAATTAATAACAACATATATATCATTGAACTAATTGTTTCTTGAGAATATTTCAGAAAGTTCAGTGATATGGGTATGGCAATGACCGATGATGTGGACCCTCAAAATGCTAAGGAAAGCATTGGCAAAAGCTCAAGACTCCATTTTTGGTTTAGTGATCCATGATCACATTGAGTCCATAGGAAAGCCAATACTATTAAAGGGGATGAGGTTATGATGATGATCCGTTGCTCAAAGTGCTTAGTGATCTATCTCCCAAACTATCGCAATCTTTCATTCCAACATATACTCATAAGTAATCTCGGTCCCACCGATTCCATAAACTCACCACACCGAGATGAACCACCTCACCATATAGCCAAACCCTAGTAATTTCGGATTTTCCGATTCCAAACTCGGTCTCACCAAAACTAGTGTTGCCAACCTTCTGTAACCTTCTGTAATCATATCGGTGTCACCGAGATGATAAAGTCGGTCCCACCGAGAATGGCAAACCCTAGTCTTTGGAAGAATCGGACTAACCGAGATTGTATTTTCGGTCCCACCGAAAATCCCAATGTTCACAAGATTTGAACTTTCGGTCTCACCGAGTTGTCAACTTCGGTCTGACCGAGATTGGTCAAATGTGTGTAACGGTTGGATTTTGTGTGGAGGCTATAAATACCCCTCCACCTCCTCTTCATTCGTGGAGAGAGCCATCAGAAAGAACTACCACTCCTACCTTACATTTCTGAGAAGAAAACTACCTACCCTTGTGTTGAGATCAAGTTGCTCCACTCCCACCATATGAAACTTGATTTCTAGCCTTCCCAAGTTGCTTTCCACTCAATCCTTTCTTCCACCACAGCCAAATCAGTGAGGAGAGTTGAGTGTTGGGGAGATTATCATTTGAAGCACAAGAGCAAGGAGTTCATCATCACCAACACCATCTATTACCTTTTGGAGGGTGGTGCCTCCTAGATTGGTTAGGTGTCGCTTGGGAGCCTCCACAAGATGTGGAGTTGAACCAAGAAGTTTGTAAGGGCAAGGAGATCGCTTACTTCGTGAAGATCTACCCGAGTAAGGCTAGTCCTCCGTGGGCGTAAGCCATGATGGCATAGACAAGGTTGCTTCTTCGTGGACCCTTCATGGGTGGAGCCTCCGTGGACTCTCGCAGCTGCTACCCTCCGTGGGTTGAAGTCTCCATCAACGTGGATTGACGATAGCACCACCTATCGGAACCACGAGAAAAATCTCCGTGTTCCAAACTGCGTTTGCTCTTCTCTACCTCTATTTACTACATGTGCAATTTACTTTCCGCTGCCATAACTCTAGAATTGCATGTGTAGGGTGATACTTGACTTGGTCATCATTGTGAACTTGCTAAAAACTTGTCCTAATCAAAAGGCAAAATATTTAAATTGTCAAGTAGTCTAATCACCCCCCCTCTAGACATACTTCCGATCCTACAAGTGACCAATAGTGCTGGTCACAAGTTGACATATTTCTTTTAGTGGCCGGCCTTCCCCAGGCCCGACTGGTTCGGCATCTGCCGTCCTCCAAGGTGCCACTGCCCAATAGGGCCCGCAGCCTACGGGCCATACCGACAGGTCGTCGTGGGGAACAGGGCTCCGCCTGTCTGGGGTGACGTCAGGGGGGAGTGGCAACAGTGCCATGTCGTGCGAAGGTCTCTGCCTGTACGGGGCATTGTGGCCACGCCAAGCCCAAGATTCGGGGACGAGGGGCTTCACTGTAGCCACGCCCCATCTCGTCCTCTTGATGGGGGCACAGACTCTAAGGGCGCCAGGTAGCCGCCTGCACGACGCCGTCCTCTCTAGAGGCCGGCTGACTAGAGCTGGCCGCTCTGGCGCCGTCCTCCGCCGGCCGGCCGTCGAGCCAGCCGGCCTTCGGAGGGCGGAGCTCCGGCTTGGGACACTACGGGGCGAAGCCGGCCCAAGGTTTTGAAAAGTTCAGGGACTCGGGTGAGGCTACCCATGGCCCATTACTCTGATAGTAGTCCCCGAAGCCGGTGAGGTGTTGTGGTCGAGGGGCCGTGAAGTCTCAGCGGCTTCCCCTCTCACCGAGCTCCGGGAGTATGTTCAATCTGCCTTGCGGTGCACTGGCTGCTGGAGTTGGCTTTGACAAGGCGGGATCGTCGGCCGATTTTGAACTCCAAGGCGGGAAAACAGGTGGCGTGCCTGCTAAGCTTCCCAGGCCGCCGCCCGCCACAAGCATGCCACACGGCGCACACCAGCCTAGCCAGCCTGCCATCCCACGCTCCTGATGGGACGTGATAGTGGGCCGGGCCCACCACTACCGGGCCTCGGCATGCGGGCGGATCCGCTGCCCCGAGGTGGGCGGTTGCGATTCCCATGAGCGTTCAAGGCACAGTAAGTTTGCGCGGTAATCGGGGGGTCGTGGGGTCGTGGGCGCAGTTAATCCCACGATCCCACACCCCGCCCCCTCGGCTTCGTAGCCCGAGGGATATAAGTAGGGGGAGGGAGGGGTGCGGCGGAGCACGCGTGCCCCCTCCCACACTCTCTTCCTCCTCTTGCTCTCTCCGCCATTGCTGTTGTCGCCGCTCCGCGCTTGCCGTGGCGCTGCCGCCGTTCGCCGCCGCCGTGCCCCTCCTTCCTTCACAGCTCCGCCCGAAGCCATGGCGTGCGAGAAGGGCGGCGACTGGGATGGCTCTATGGTGATTGAGGACCATACCTCCTTCCTCCGGGACACGCGCCGAATGCCTAACGTGGCGTTCGTCAAGGTGCGGTTGCCGTCGGCGGAGGAGATTTCGCCGACGCCGAAGGGGAACGAGCGGGTCGTCTTCCGCTCGCACTTTCTCCGCGGCTTCGGCCTTCCGGTGAGCGGCTTCCTCCGCTCGTTCCTCGACTTCAACCATCTCCAACTGCATCATCTGACGCCCAACACCATGGCCCTGCTCTCCACCTTCATCACGGCGTGCGAGGGCTACATCGGCATCCTCCCCACACTCGAGCTGTGGGGAGCATTCTTCTACGGGAAGCTGGGCACCTCTGCCAAGGACACGGCGGCCGAGTGCGGCGGATTTGTCGCCGTGCGCCAACCGGCGAAAAGGAATGCTTTCCCCGTCATCAAGCTGTCACAGTTGGTAAAACTGTGGCAGCAGTCTTATTTCTACGTTGAGAATGTCAATCCGGCTATCGACTTCATCAACCTGCCGGCCTACGAGGCCGGCCCTCCTACCGGGCTTCGGCCCAACTGGGGCTACAAGCCGAAGCCGATGTCGGCGGACGCGGTAGCTGCCATCGGCCGACTCCGGGTGCTCTAGGAGTCGGAGGGCCTCGTGGCCTCCGAGCTTCTCATCGCCTTTGTTGAGTGTCGGGTCCTCCCGCTCTAGGGCACCGCGACCTGAGCAGGTTGTGCACGAGGGAGATGCCGACTGCTGAGGTCGCGAGGATGGTGAACGAGATCTCCGACCTCAAGGTGTCGGAGGGAGACTGGCGGTTCGGGAAGTGGCCGTATTCCCACGACAAACCTCCGCATGCTGTAAGTACCTCGGTTTTTTCTTTCACTTCTGTCTTTCAGTCTTGTTCTTGTCGTGACGCGACTCCCTTCTGGAGCGCAGATTTATATGTCCGAGGCGACGGCCGCCATCGTGGGGCCAGGTGGTGACTACCTGCCGGACAGGGCAGTGAGCGACGTGGACGACCCCGACTTGGGGGCGGCCGCCTTGGCGGATGACGCAGCAGGCGGCGGCGACGGAGCAGGCGGCTCCGAGGAGGGCGGTGGCGTGGAGACCTGGCCCGATGATGATGACAATGAAGACGAGCCGCGCCCCGCCCGGAGCACCGCCAACACTGGCGCAGGCCCCTCTACAGGGCCGCCCGCCTGAGGCGGCAAGCTCAAGCGGAAGCAAGGCACTGTCCTGTTTGGCAGCGCGCCGAAGAAGCCCAAAAACCTTGCTGCGGCGACCAGGCGGAGAGAGGCCGCGGCCAAGGTGGCCAAGTACTAGAGGTAGTCGTGTTGGGGATCGTTGCAGAAAATAAAAAATTTCTACGCATCACCAAGATCAATCTATGGAGTCATCTAGCAACAAGAGAGAGGAGTGCATATACATACCCTTGTAGATCACGAGCGGAAGCGTTCAAGAGAACGGGGTTGATGGAGTCGTACTCGTTGTGATCCAAATCACCTACGATCCTAGTGCCGAACGGACGACACCTCCACGTTCAACACACGTACGGAGCGGTGACGTCTCCTCCTTCTTGATCCGGCAAGGGGAAGGAGAGGTTGAGTAAGAGAGCTCCAACAGCAGCACGACGGTGTGGTGGTGATGGAGTGGCTGTACGCCGACAGGGCTTCGCCAAGCTCTTAATCGGAGGAGGAGAGGTGTTGGGGAGGGGAGGGGCTGCGCCTTGGATGTGTTCTGCAGCCCTTCCCTCGCCCCTCTATTTATAGGGGAAGGGGGAAGGGGGCCGGTCCCCTCTAGATGAGATCTAGAGGGGGGGCGGCGGCCAAGGGGAGGAGGCTTGCCCCCCAAGCAAGGGGGGCGCCCCCACTAGGGTGTCCCCCCCAACCCTAGGTGCATGGGCCAAAGGAGGGGATGCGCCCAGCCCTCCGAGGGCTGGTTCCCTTTCTTCCACGGCCTATGAGGCCCTCCGAGAGAGGTGGCCCCTCCCGGTGGACCCCCGGAACCCCTCCGGTGGCCCCGGTACAATACCGATATGCCTCCGAACTTTTCCGGTGACCGTATGACAACTTCCCATATATAAATCTTTACCTCCGGACCATTCCGGAACTCTTGGTGACGTCCGAGATCTCATCCGGGACTCCAAACAACATTCGGTAATCACATACAAGTCTTCCTAATAACCCTAGCGTCATCGAACCTTAAGTGTGTAGACCCTACGGGTTCGGGAATCACGCAGACATGACCGAGACAGCTCTCCGGCCAATAACCAACAGCGGGATCTGGATACCCATGTTGGCTCCCACATGTTCCACGATGATCTCATCGAATGAACCACAATGTCGAGGATTCAAGTAATCCCGTATTCAATCCCCTTTTTCAATCGATATGTTACTTGGCCGAGATTCGATCGTCGGTATCCCAATACCTCGTTCAATCTCGTTACCGGCAAGTCACTTTACTCGTACCGTAATGCATGATCCTGTGACCAACCACTTGGTCACATTGAGCTCATTATGATGATGCATTACCAAGTGGGCCCAGAGATACCTCTCCGTCATACAGAGTGACAAATCCCAGTCTCGATCCATGCCAACCCAACAGACACTTTCGGAGATACCTGTAGTATACCTTTATAGCCACCCAGTTACGTTTTGACGTTTGGTACACCCAAAGCACTCCTACGATATCCGGGAGTTACATAATCTCATGGTCTAAGGAAATGATACTTGACATTAGAAAAGCTCTAGCAAACGAACTACACGATCTTGTGGTATGCTTAGGATTGGGTCTTGTCCATCACATCATTCTCCCAATGATGTGATCCCGTTATCAATGACATCCAATGTCCATGGTCAGGAAACCGTAACCATCCATTGATCAACGAGCTAGTCAACTAGAGGCTCACTAGGGACATGTTGTGGTCTATGTATTCACACATGTATTACGATTTCCGGATAACACAATTATAGCATGAACAATAGACAATTATCATGAACAAGGAAATATAATAATAACCATTTTATTATTGCCTCTAGGGCATATTTCAACAGTCTCCCACTTGCACTAGAGTCAATAATCTAGTTACATTGTGATGAATCGAACACCCATAGAGTTCTGGTGTTGATCATGTTTATCTCGCGGAAGATGTTTAGTCAACGGATCTGTGACATTCAGATCTGTATGCACTTTGCAAATATCTATGTCTCCATCTTGAACATTTTCACGAATGGAGTTGAAGTGACGCTTGATGTGCCTGGTCTTCTTGTGAAACCTGGGCTCCTTGGCAAGGGCAATGGCTCCAGTGTTGTCAGAGAAGAGAGTCATCGGCCCTGACGCATTGGGAATAACTCCTAGGTCGGTAATGAACTCCTTCATCCAGATTGCTTCATGTGCTGCCTCCGAGGCTGCCATGTATTCCGCTTCACATGTAGGTCCCGCCATGACGCTTTGCATGCAACTACATCAGCTTACTGCCCCACCATTCAAAATATACACGTATCCGGTTTGTGACTTAGAGTCATCCAGATCTGTGTCCAAGCTAGAGTCGACGTAACCCTTTACGATGAGCTCTTCGTCACCTCCGTAAACGAGAAACATATCCTTAGTCCTTTTCAGGTACTTCAGGATATTCTTGACCGCTGTCCAGTGTTCCATGTCGGGATTACCTTGGTATCTTCCTACGAAACTTACAGCAAGGTTTACATCAGGTCTGGTACACAACATGGCATACATAATAGACCCTATGGCCGAGGCATATGGGATGACACTCATCTTTTCTCTATCTTCTGCCGTGGTCGGGCATTGAGCCGAGCTCAATTTCACACCTTGCAACACAGGCAAGAACCCCTTCTTGGACTGATCCATATTGAACTTCTTCAATATCTTATCAAGGTATGTGCTTTGTGAAAGACCTATGAGGCGTCTCGATCTATCTCTATAGATCTTGATGCCTAATATGTAAGCATCTTCTCCTAGGTCCTTCATTGAAAAACACATTTTCAAGTAGGCCTTAATGCTGTTCAAAAGTTCTACATCATTTCCCATCAAAATTATGTCATCTACATATAATATGAGAAATGCTACAGAGCTCCCACTCACTTTCTTGTAAACGCATGCTTCTCCATAAGTCTGCATAAACCCAAATGCTTTGATCATTTCATCAAAGTGAATGTTCCAACTCCGAGATGCTTGCACCAACCCATAGATGGAGCGCTGTAGCTTGCATACCTTGTTAGCATTCTTAGGATCGACAAAACCTTCCGGCTGCATCATATACAATTCTTCCTTAATGAAGCCGTTAAGGAATGCCGTTTTGACGTCCATTTGCCATATCTCATAATCGTAGAATGCGGCAATTGCTAACATGATTCGGACGGACTTCTGCTTTTCTACAGGTGAGAAGGTCTCATCGTAGTCAACCCCTTGAACTTGTCGATAACCCTTAGCGACAAGTCGAGCTTTATAGATGGTAACATTACCATCCACGTCCGTCTTCTTCTTAAAGATCAATTTATTTTCTATCGCTCGCCGATCATCAGGCAAGTCTGTCAAAGTCCATACTTTGTTTTCATACATGGATCCTATCTCGGATTGCATGGCTTCAAGCCATTTGTTGGAATCTGGGCCCGCCATCGCTTCTTCATAGTTCGAAGGTTCACCGTTGTCTAACAACATGATTTCTAGGACAGGGTTGCCATACTGAGGGAGTCCTGGACTAGGGGTTGTCCGGATAGCCGAACTATCATCATTGGCTGGACTCCAAGACTATGAAGATACAAGATTGAAGACTTCATCCCGTGTCTGGATGGGATTTTCCTTGGCGTGGAGGGCAAGGTTGGCAATACGGATATGTAGATCTCCTACCATTGTAACCGACTCTGTGTAACCCTAGCCCTCTCCAGTGTCTATATAAACCGGAGGGTTTTAGTCCATAGGACGAACAACAATCATACCATAGGCTAGCTTCTAGGGTTTAGCCTCCTTGACCTCGTGGTAGATCCACTCTTGTACTACCCATATCATCAATATCAATCAAGCAGGAGTAGGGTTTTACCTCCATCGAGAGGGCCGAACACAGGTAAAAACATCGTGTCCCTTGTCTCTGTTACATCCGCCTAGACGCACGATTCGGGACCCCTACCCGAGATCCGCGGTTTTGACACCGACATTGGTGCTTTCATTGAGAGTTCCTCGTGTCGTCGCTCATAGGCCCGATGGCTCCTTCGATCATCAACAACGACGCGTCCAGGTGAGACTTTTCTCCCCGACAGATCTTCGATTCGGCGGCTTTGCACCGCTGGCCAATTAAGCAGCCATCCGAGTAGATCGAAGCTACGCCCGCCATCAGTCGATTTGGAAGTTTGAACTATACGGCCGACGTCCGCGGAGACTTGATCTTCGACGGATTCGAGCCACAGCCGAGCGCGCCGCACTGTCGCGATGGACATGATTTAGCTCTGCAGCCGGACAGTGCCCTGGAGGCCGCACAAGAGTCCGCTCCGACCCTTAACTCGGAGCCGACTGCGCCGATCGAGGATGGGTGGCTAGACACTGCCTCGGGGGCTGCTACCTCTACGGCGATGGAGCCGAATACCGACCTTGTCCCTGGCGAAGCTCGTGACTCCGAGGTGCCAGACTCCTCACCGGACTCCGAACCTCCCACGCCCCTTCCAATCGAATCCGATTGGGCGCCGATCACGGAGTTCACTGCTGCGGACATCTTTCAACACTCGCCCTGTGGCGACATCCTGAACTCGCTGAAGTATCTCTCTTTATCAGAAGAGCCCTGGCCGAATTATGGCCAGGACGGTTGGGATGCGGACGACGAAGAAATTCAAATCCCACCCACCACCCACTTCGTAGCCACTGTCGACGACTTAACCGACATGCTAGACTTCGACTCTGAAGACATCGACGGTATGGACGACGATGCCAAAGAGGAACAAGAACCAGCGCCTACAGGGCACTAGAAAGCCACCTCGTCATATGACATATACATGGTGGACATCCCAAAGGATGGGAATGGCGATGGAACAGCGGAGGATGACGCCTCCAAAAAACTGCCGAAGCACCGGCGTCAGCGGCGCCGTTCAAAATCCCGCCACAGCAAGAATGGAGATTCCGGCACCGGAGATAATAACACCCGGACAAGGCCGAAGACAACCCCTCCAAAGAAGATTCAGCACGGGGAGGATGGAGAAGCCAGCCCTCATGAGAGAGCGGCGGACAAAGAGGTAGAGGACGACAATTATATGCCTCCCTCAGGAGACGAGGCAAGCCTCGGCGACGCATTTAATTGGTCATGCCTGAGGATCCTGTCGAACAAGAGCGTTTTAAACGCAGGCTCATGGCCACGGCAAGCAGCCTCAAGAAAAAGTAGCAACAGCTTAGAGCTGATCAAGATTTGCTAGCCGACAGATGGACCGAAGTCCTCACGGCCGAAGAGTACGAACTCGAACGCCCCTCCAAAAGCTACCCCAAATGCAAGCTGCTGCCCCGATTAGAGGAGGAAGCATATAAACCTACATCACCAGTGCACAACACGGCCGACTGGCCACCTCGTGGCCGCGACAGAGAGGCCTCTAGGCCTTCCACTAAAGCCGTACCCCGGCATTGCTCGAAAAGTACAAAGCCACGGGGGAATGCGCCGAACTTGCGAGACATATTGGAGGATAAGGCAAGACAATCAAGATCGATCTACAAATCGCGTGGGCGCCCCACGATACGCGACGACAACCGTCGCGCCGGATACAACAATTCCGGCCGGGCCGAACACAGTAGACAAAGCTCGCTTGAGCCACGTCGTGATATAGCCCAATATAGAGGCGCCGCACACCTACTATGCCTCACAGATGAAGTAATGGATCATCAAATCCCTGAAGGGTTGAAACCCGTGAACATTGAATCCTACAATGGCACAACAGACCCCACGGTTTGGATCGAAGACTATCTCCTTCATATCCACATGGCCCGCGGTGATGATCTTCATGCCATCAAATACCTCCCACTCAATCTTAAAGGCCCAGCTCGGCATTGGCTTAACAGCTTGCCAGCAGAATCAATTGGGTGCTGGGAGGACCTGGAAGCCGCATTCCTTGATAACTTCTAGGGAACATATGTGCGACCACCAGACGCTGATGACCTAAGCCACATAATTCAGCAGCCAGACGAATCGGCCAGACAATTATGGACACGGTTCTTCACCAAGAAAAATCAAATCATCGACTGTCCGGATGCAGAGGCCCTTGCAGCCTTCAAACACAACATCCGCGACAAGTGGCTTGCCCGGCACCTAGGACAGGAAAAGCCGAAACCCATGGCAGCCCTCACATCACTCATGACCCGCTTTTGTGCAGGAGAGGACAGCTGGCTAGCCCGCAGTAACAACCTCAATAAAAATTCTGGCAGTCCGGATACCAAGGATAGCAATGGCAGGTCGCGTCGCAATAAGCACAAACGCCGCATTAACGGCGATAATACTGAAGATACGGCAGTCAACGCTGGATTCAGAGGCTCCAAACCCGATCAGTGGAAAAAGCCATTCAAAAGAACTACCCCTGGTCCGTCCAATTTGGACCGAATACTCGACCGCTCGTGCGGATACACGGCTTCTAAAAGCCAGCTAATCACACCAACAGGGATTGTTGGGTATTCAAGCAGGCAGGCAAGTTAATTGCCGAAAACAATGACAAGGGGCTAAATAGCGATGATGAGGAAGAGACCCGGCCGCCGAACAATAGAGGACAAAAGGGTTTCCCCCCACAAGTGCGGACGGTGAACATGATATACACAACCCATATACCCAAAAGGGAGCAGAAGCGTGCGCTCAGGAACGTATACGCGATGGAGCCAGTCGCCCCAAAGTTCAATCTATGGTCCTCCTGCCCGATCACTTTTGATCGAAGGGACCATCCCACTAGCATCCGCCATGGCGGATTCGCCGCATTGGTTTTAGACCCAATCGTCGATGGGTTTCACCTCACTAGAGTCCTGATGGACGGCGGCAAAGAAATTGAACCTGCTTTATCGAGGATACAAAGGCGCAAGATGGGCATAGACCCTCAAGGATTAAACCCACAAAGACGACCTTCAAAGGCGTCATACAGGTGTAGAGGCCAATTATGCAGCTCGATTACATCGAAGTGGTCTTCGGATCCTCGGATAACTTCCAAAGCAAGGAGTTAATCTTGACATAGTTCCGTTCATGCAGCGGCTATCATGCATCGCCGGACGAACGCGACGGTAAAGTTCAATGCGGTGCGAACTACGCATACCTCAAGCTCAAGATGCCAGGCCCTCGAGGAGTCATTACGGTGAACAGAAACACCGAACGCTCTCTCCGAACGGAGGAGCATACAGCGGCCCTCGCGGCGGAGGTTCGGAGTAGCCTCTTAAGGCAATTTTCGAGTCTGGCTGTTAAGCGACCGGACACCGCCAAGCGCGCCCGGAGTAACCTACAACAAGACCAACTGGCATGTTCCGAGCACGCGTAGCAATGCGGCCCCAACCCCAGCCCTCGCAAAATTGCAAAACCAGTACTCTGCGTACATCACTATGCTCTAGAAATACCATGGGCAAAGGGGGAGGGGCACGACCACGGCAGGCCTAGAGTGCGGCTCAACCACACCAGGGGCTCCCAAATGGTTATCATCTTTCTTTTTCTTTTTTTTCTCCTCAAGACTCTGTTTACCAGAAGCCCTGTTCGACAGTAGACCCGCCGAACTCACGATACAACAGCCAGGGAAGCAGAAAAGCTACAACGAGTATGCAGGTGGTCTCCACTACGAGCATTATACCTGTTTTATACATCATTCCGTAGCCTACCCCTAAAGGGGGGCATGTCAAATAGTCCCACCCCTGGCTTATCGCACTATTTGTATTGTTCTGCATTCATGGCAGTATTTTTAATAAACAATGCATCGCTTTTTGCCTATAATTGCATTCCTTTCTTACACATATGTTCACTTATGACATGTTGCATCCGTACACTTTTGGTACGGTTAAATACACCAGGGGCTTAAGTTCCCCATATTATGGTGTGATAAGTCCGAACACTTTCACAAGTGCGGCACCCTGAACTTATAGCATTATATGCATCGGCTCCGAATCATGTCTTGGGTCAACAGTTGGGTTTGCCCGGCTCCCATGTTTTGGTACCTTACGTTCCATTATATCGGCTAAGGTAGCGCTGGGAGAACCACTGCGATTGTGCCCCAGTTGAGCTGGGTGAGCACCTCAGTGGAGAAAGCTAAAACTGACCGTCATGATAAGGCAAGAGCCGGTCGCTGTTCGAGAGGTTTCTTTGAGTCCCTAAAGACTTATGCCGCTTAGAGCGAAGAACCGGCTTTGTCCGGCCCAGGCGTGGATAGCGCCCCGAATTCGGCCTTCCGAACACTAGGGGCTTCGCCGAAATTTAAAATTATAGAATTCTATGGCTAAGTGAGAATGTTCAACCATTATAAGTCCGGTTGCCTCGTTCGCTGTGTTGAGCGCCTCCCTAGAAGGACCCAAAAATGGGAACAAGAGCGCTCAAGTTTATCCCGAACACCCAAGCACTCGTGGCATGGGGGCTGAAGCCAACGACTTGCCATCTCTTAGAATTGATAAACGGCCGCACAGAAGGTAATATTTTAAATTAACAAGCGTTGCTTAGCGCATATGAATGAAGTTTTCAGCACACAGGATAACAAAATATGAGTCTACTCAAAAATTACATCTTTGGAGCACTCACCCGCAATAATGCGGGCACCCTTCAGGACACCCTTATAATACATCTCGGGCGTGCGATACTCCTTGCCCGGCGGTGGCGCGTCCGTCACAAGCTTCTCAGCGTCGATCCTGCCAAGTGCACCTTAGCACGAGCAAGGGCCCGACGGGCACCTTCAATGCAGGCGGAGTGCTTGATGACTTCAACCCATGACAAGCATCCACCAGCCGCCGCACCAGGCCGAAGTAGCTCCCAGGCATGGCCTCTTTGGGCCACAGCCGAACTATGAGGCCCTTCATGGCCTGTTCAGCCACCTTGTGGAGCTCGACTAGCTGCTTCAGCTAGTCGCTAAGGGGCACCGGATGTCCGGCCTCAGCATACCGAGACCAGAACACCTTCTCTGTCGAGCTCCCCTCCTCGGCTCTGTAGAAAGCGGCAACATCGGACACGCTATGGGGCAGATCTACGAACGCTCCTGGAGAGCTCCGAATTCGGGTAAGTAACAGGTAATTCACTTTTACATGCTTGCTTTGCATGAAGAATGCCTTACCTGCCGCTATCTTGTTTAATGCCTCGATTTCCTGGAGGGCCTTGTGGGCTTTGGCCTTAGCGGCTTTGGCACTCTCAAGAGCTGACGCAAGCTCGGACTCTCGAGTCTTCGAGTCACGCTCCAAACTCTCGTGTTTTTCCACGAGAGCCTGGAGCTCTTGCTGTACCCACGCCACCGCGCCTCCTGCTTCTCTCGCTCGGCGCGCTCGCGTCAAGATTGTGTTCGTCGCGGACACCGCCTCCTTCAGGCCGCCACCTCGCTTCGTAGCCTCCGGAGTACCAACGTTATCCTTGTCATTCCTCTTGCAACCAAATCCTTTTCTCAGAAGGTACAACTTTAATAAGGTGTTACTCACCTTCCTTGTCCTCGCTGCTTCTTGGCACGGCCGAGCTCGCTCTTGGACCGCCGAGGCTCGCTTCAAGGCATTGACCTTCGCAGTCGGTCTGACAGAGGTCGGCAAACCTGCACCGCATTCCCATATTGACATATGTTTGTTAAGACTCCTCACAGATATCTTTTTAGATCCTCGGTCCGCTTTCTCTCCGAACACCGAACCGAGCATCGGGGCTACTTGTCTAGGCGGTACTATTTTACATATCTTAAAAACTCTTACCTCAAAGCCTGTTAGAAGGCTGCTGCAGACTTCGGTCAGCCTGCTTTTGGCGAGATGAACCTTCAATCACCGCACTCATGACGGTGCGGTGTTCCTCATCGATGGAAGCGCCGTTGAGCGCCAAAGGCAAGTTATCCAAAGGCCTCCGTTGGGACGGAGGCCGCCGGCGTCACAGTCTTGCCCTTCTTACGAAGGGGCCGCCCGCCGGACTCCAGAAACACTGAAGGTTCCGGTGCGGAGTCCGGTCCAAAGTCCGGGAGGTTGCCCTGTGGCACCTCCGGGGCCTCCCCTCCTGGTGGGTCCCTTTCTTGGATCCCACCTCGGCGTCGTCAGCGTCACAGGGGGGGGGGGGAGGAGGCGGTCGTAAGTGAAGTGTTGTTCACATCCGACGTACCTATGGACCCGCTCGACGAAGCGGGAAGATCGTCCTTGGGCGGACTACAGGGTTGTATGCGGCGTTAAAAGACGCTATGCGACAAAAAGAAAAATTATGAGTTATTCAGGAGTCTGGACACTTAAGATCTCGCCAGGGGCTTGGCCCTTGAGGGCCATTCCTCGTCGCTGTCGTCGGCGTTGGTGGAACAGTCCGGGGGAAGGGTCCTCCCTTTCTTGGACCCTTTGGCCTCCCCCGTTGGGGAAGCCTTCCTCTTCTTCTCTCCCCCCGCTGGGGGAGAGGCCTCTTTCTTCTCCTCCTCATCTTCGTGGGAGGAGTCCGCCTCGGAGTCATCGGACGATGAATCCGATAACACCTGGCGCCGGGAACTCCTCCGGGCTCCCGTGGCCTTCTTCTTGGCCTTCTTCTCCGGCACCACATAAGGCGCCGGGACCAGCAGCCCTGTCAAACGGGCATCCGCTGGATCTTCTGGAAGGGGAGCCGGACAGTTAACCTGTCCGGACGTCTTCTGCCAGGCCTGTTAAAGGTATTAGGAGTTTAGATCCCACATAGAGTCAAACAATGGAAAGCAAGTGTCCCGTAAAGGATAATATAGCTTACCTCGCTAGCTGGACGCTGCAAGCTGAACCCGCGATCTTTGGTAGCGGATGCGGGCGCCTCGGCGCCCTTGAACAGCACCCTCCAGGCCTCTTCGTACATAGTGTCGAAGAGCCCGCTCAAGGTTTGGTGCTGTGCCGGATTGAACTCCCACAAATTGAAGTCCCGCTGTTGGCAGGGGAGAATCCGGCGGATGAGCATGACCTGGATTACATTGACAAGCTTGAGCTTCTTGTTCACCAGGGTTTGGAGACAGGATTGGAGTCCGGTCAGCTCTTCTGAATCACCCCACAGCAGGCCCTTCTCTTTCCAGGAAGTGAGCCGCATGGGGATGCCAGATCTGAATTCGGGGGCCGCTGCCCATTCAGGGTCACGCGGCTCGGTCATGTAGAACCACCCCGATTGCCACCCTTTGATGGTTTCCACGAAGGCACCCTCGAGCCAAGTGACGTTGGGCATCTTGCCCACCATGGCGCCTCCGCACTCCGCTTGGCTGCCCCTCACAACCTTCGGCTTGACATTAAAGGTCTTTAGCCATAAGCCAAAGTGGGGCTGGATGCAGAGGAAGGCCTCGCACATGACGATAAATGCCGAGATGTTGAGGATAAAATTCAGGGCCAGATCATGGAAATCCAGGCCATAGTAGAACATGAGCCCCCGGACAAAGGGGTGGAGTGGGAAGCCCAGTCCGCGGAGGAAATGGGGAAGGAATACCACCCTCTCATGGGGCCCGGGGGTGGGGATGAGCTGCCCCTCATCGAGGAGCTGGTGCGCGATATCGCTGGACAAATATCCGGCATTGCGCAGCTTCTTGATGTGCCCCTCCATAACGGAGGAGGCCATCCACTTGCCTCCTGCTCCGGACATGGTTGGAGAGGGTTGAGGTGAGATGTGCGGACTTGGGCTCTGGAGCTCGAGTGCGCGGAGATGGATAAGCAAAGGAGGAAGAAGGCGTAGGTAAAAGGGTTGATCCTTATCCCCTTATATATGGACGGACGAAACTATGCATCCCCACCAGCCTGGTAAAACTCGCTTATCTCCCAAGCGCCGCTATCAATGGCGCGGTTGGGTTACCCACGTCCGTATTGATGAGAATCCTAGAATAAGGGGACACGATCTCTGCTTCGACAAGACGTGCCAGGGAAACCGCTTCGCTAAACGCGCTGAAGCGGGACAATAAAAATGATTCGAGTAAAGGCTTGGCTGTGGTGTGACGTCACGCCACGAAATACGTCAGCAGATTGAACTTGTGTAAACATTATTCTCTCTACGGTGGTATGTGGAATTTATTTTGTAGAGCCGGACACTATCCTGGTGTTCACAATCTTCTATGAATTATTTGGAGGAGGAACCCGCCTTGCAATGCGAAGACAATATCGCCACCGGACTCGTCGTCATTGAAGCCTAGTTCGAGGGCTCTTGAGGAGTCTGGACTAGGGGTGTCCGGATAGCGAACTATCATCATTGGCCGGACTCCAAGACTATGAAGATACAAGATTGAAGACTTCGTCCCGTGTCCGGATGGGATTTTCCTTGGCGTGGAGGGCAAGGTTGGCAATACGGATATGTAGATCTCCTACCATTGTAACCGACTCTGTGTAACCCTAGCCCTCTCCGGTGTCTATATAAACCGAAGGGTTTTAGTCCATAGGACGAACAACAATCATACCATAGGCTAGCTTCTAGGGTTTAGCCTCCTTGATCTCGTGGTAGATCCACTCTTGTACTACCCATATCATCAATATCAATCAAGCAGGAGTAGGGTTTTACCTCCATCGAGAGGGCCCGAACCTGGGTAAAAACATCGTGTCCCTTGTCTCCTATTACCATTTGCCTAGACGCACAGTTCGGGACCCCCCTACCCGAGATCCGCCAGTTTTGACACCGACACATACCATTCTGGTCTGGAAGTGTCCTAGTGGACGTACGAAGTTCAGTAGCAACTTGATCCAAAGTACCTTGATCATCATCATTAACTTCCTCTCTAGTAGGTGCAGGCACCACAGGAACATCTTCCTAAGCTGTGCTACTTTCCGGTTCAAGAGGCAGTACTTCATTGAGTTCTACTTTCCTCCCACTTATTTCTTTCGAGAGAAACTCTTTCTCCAGAAAGGACCCGTTCTTGGCAACAAAGATCTTGCCTTCGGATCTAAGGTAGAAGGTATACCCAATGGTTTCCTTAGGGTATCCTATGAAGACGCATTTTTCCGACTTGGGTTCAAGCTTTTCAGGTTGAAGTCTCTTGACGTAAGCATCGCATCCCCAAACTTTTAGAAATGACAGCTTTGGTTTCTTCCCAAACCATAATTCATACGATGTCGTCTCAACGGATTTAGACGGTGTCCTATTTAAAGTGAATGTAGCTGTCTCTAGAGCGTATCCCCAAAATGATAGCGGTAAATCGGTGAGTGACATCATAGATTGCACCATATCCAATAGAGTGCGATTACGATGTTCGGACACACCGGTACGCTGAGGTGTTCCAGGCGGCGTGAGTTGTGAAATGATTCCACATTTCCTTAAGTGCGTACCAAATTTGTGACTTAAATATTCTCCCCCATGATCTGATCGTAAGAACTTTATTTTTCGGTCACGTTGATTCTCTACCTCATTCTGAAATTCCTTGAACCTTTCAAAGGTCTCAGACTTGTGTTTCATCAAGTAGACATTCCCATATCTAGTTAAGTCATCAGTGAGAGTGAGAACATAATGATAGCCTCCGCGAGCCTCAACGCTCATTGGACCGCACACATCAGTATGTATGATTTCCAATAAGTTGGTTGCTCGCTCCACTGTTCCGGAGAATGGAGTCTTGGTCATTTTGCCCATGAGGCATGGTTCGCATGTGTCAAATGATTTGTAATCAAGAGACTCCAAAAGTCCATCAGCATGGAGCTTCTTGATGCATTTGACACCAATGTGACCAAGGCGACAGTGCCACAAGTATGTGGGACTATCGTTATCAACCTTACATCTTTTGGTATTCACACTATGAATATGTGTAACATCACGTTCGAGATTCATTAAGAATAAACCATTGACCAACGGGGCATGACCATAAAACATATCTCTCATATAAATAGAACAACCATTATTCTCGGATTTAAATGAGTAGCCATCTCGTATTAAACGAGATCCAGATATAATGTTCATGCTCAAAGCTGGCACTAAATAACAATTATTGAGGTTTAAAACTAATCCCGTAGGTAAATGTAGAGGTAGCATGCGGACGGCGATCACATTGACCTTGGAATCATTCCTGACGCGCATCGTCACCTCGTCCTTCGCCAGTCTCTGCTTATTCCGCAGCTCCTGTTTTGAGTTACAAATATGAGCAACCGCACCGGTATCAAATACCCAGGAGCTACTACGAGTACTTGTAAGGTACACATCAATTACATGTGTATCACATATACCTTTGGTGTTGCCGGCCTTCTTGTCTGCTAAGTACTTGGGGCAGTTCCGCCCAAATGTCCGCTTCCTTGCAATAAAAGCACTCAGTCTCAGGTTTGGGTCCATGCTTTGGCTTCTTCCCGGCAACTGGCTTACCGGGCGCGGCAACTCCCTTACCGTCCTTCTTGAAGTTCTTCTTACCCTTGCCTTTCTTGAAACTCGTGGTTTTATTGACCATCAACACTTGATGTTCCTTTTTGATCTCCACCTCCGCTGATTTCAGCATTGAAAATACCTCAGGAATGGTTTTCACCATCCCTTGCATATTGTAGTTCATCACAAAGCTTTTGTAGCTAGGTGGGAGCAACTGGAGGATTCTGTCAATGACCGCGTCATCCGGGAGATTAACTCCCAACTGAGACAGGCGGTTGTGCAACCCAGGCATTTTGAGTATGTGCTCGCTGGCAGAACCATTCTCCTCCATCTTACAACTGTAGAACTTGTCGGAGACTTCATATCTCTCGACCCGGGCATGAGCTTGGAAAATCATTTTCAGCTCTTCGAACATCTCATATGCTCCATGCTGCTCAAAACGCTTTTGGAGCCCCAGTTCTAAGCTGTGAAGCATGCCACACTGAACCAGGGAGTAACCATCACTACGCGACTGCCAGGCGTTCATAATGTCTTGAGTTGCTGGGAAAACGGGTGCTTCACCTAGAGGTGCATCTAGGACATATGCTTTCTTGGCAGCTATGAGGATGATCCTCAAGTTCCTGACCCAGTCCGTATAGTTGCTGCCATCATCTTTCAGCTTGGTTTTCTCTAGGAACGCGTTGAAGTTGAGGGCAACATTAGCATGGGCCATTTGATCTACAAGACATATTGCAAAGATTTTAGACTAAGTTCATGATAATTAAGTTCATCTAATCAAATTTTATAATGAACTCCCACTCAGATAGACATCCCTCTAGTCATCTAAGTGATACATGATCCGAGTCAACTAGGTCGTGTCCGATCATCACGTGAGACGGACTAGTCATCATCGGTGAACATCTTCATGTTGATCGTATCTTCTATACGACTCATGTTCGACCTTTCGACCTCTTGTGTTCCGAGGCCATGTCTGTACATGCTAGGCTCGTCAAGTCAACCTATGTGTTTTGCATGTGTAAATCTGGCTTACACCCGTTGTATGTGAACGTTAGAATCTATCACACTGGATCATCACGTGGTGCTTCGAGACAACGAACTTTCGCAACGGCACATAGTTAGGGGGAACACTTTCTTGAAATTATTATGAGGGATCATCTTATTTATGCTATCGTTGTTCTAAGCAAATAAGATGTAAAACATGATAAACATCACATGCAATCAAATAGTGACATGATATGGCCAATATCATTTTGCTCCTTTTGATCTCCATCTTCGGGGCGCCATGATCATCATCGTCACCAACATGACACCATGATCTCCATCATCATGATCTCCATCATCGTGTCTTCATGAAGTTGTCACGCCAATGATTACTTCTACTACTATGGCTAACGGTTTAGCAATAAAGTAAAGTAATTACATGGTGTTATTCAATGACACGCAGGTCATACAACAAATAAAGACAACTCCAATGGCTCCTGCCGGTTGTCATAGTCATCGACATGCAAGTCGTGATTCCTATTACAAGAACATGATCAATCTCATACATCACATATATTTCATTCATCACATCCTTTTGGCCATATCACATCATAAGGCATATGCTGCAAAAACAAGTTAGACATCCTCTAATATTGTTGCATGTTTTTACGTGGCTGCAATAAGGTTCTAGCAAGAACGTTTCTTACCTACGCCAAAACCACAACGTGATATGCCAATTTCTATTTACCCTTCATAAGGACCCTTTTCATCGAATCCGATCCGACTAAAGTGGGAGAGACAGACACCCGCTAGACACCTTATGCAACTAGTGCATGTCAGTCGGTGGAACCTGTCTCACGTAAGCGTACGTGTAAGGTCGGTCCGAGCCGCTTCATCCCACGATGCCGCCGAAACAAGATAAGACTAGTAGTGGCAAGTAAATTGACAAAATTGACGCCCACAACAATCTTGTGTTCTACTCGTGCATAGAAACTACGCATAGACCTAGCTCATGATGCCACTGTTGGGGATCGTTGCAGAAAATAAAAATTTTCTACGCATCACCAAGATCAATCTATGGAGTCATCTAGCAACGAGAGAGAGGAGTGCATCTACATACCCTTGTAGATCGCGAGCGGAAGCGTTCAAGAGAACGGGGTTGATGGAGTCGTACTCGTCGTGATCCAAATCACCGATGATCCTAGCGCCGAACGGACGGTACCTCCGCGTTCAACACACGTACGGAGCAGTGACATCTCCTCCTTCTTGATCCAGCAAGGGGAAGGAGAGGTTGAGGAAGAGAGCTCCAACAGTAGCACAACGGCATGGTGGTGATGGAGTGGCAGTACTCCGACAAGGCTTCGCCAAGCTCTTAATCGGAGGAGGAGAGGTGTTGGGAAGGGGAGGGGCTGCGCCTTGGATGTGTTCTGCAGCCCTCCCCTCGCCCCTCTATTTATAGGGGTAGGGGGAAGGGTGCCGACCCCCTCTAGATGAGATCTAGAGGCCAAGGGGAGGAGGCTTGCCCCCCAAGCAAGGGGGGCGCCCCCACTAGGGTGTCCCCCCCAACCCTAGGTGCATGGGCCAAAGGAGGGGATGCGCCCAGCCCTCCGAGGGCTGGTTCCCTTTCTTCCACGTCCCATGAGGCCCTCCGAGAGAGGTGGCCCCTCCCGGTGGACCCCCGGAACCCCTCCGGTGGCCCCGGTACAATACCGATATGCCTCCGAACTTTTCCGGTGACCGTATGACAACTTCCCATATATAAATCTTTACCTCCGGACCATTCCGGAACTCTTGGTGACGTCCGAGATCTCATCCGGGACTCCAAACAACATTCGGTAATCACATACAAGTCTTCCTAATAACCCTAGCGTCATCGAACCTTAAGTGTGTAGACCCTACGGGTTCGGGAATCACGCAGACATGACCGAGACAGCTCTCCGGCCAATAACCAACAGCGGGATCTGGATACCCATGTTGGCTCCCACATGTTCCACGATGATCTCATCGAATGAACCACAATGTCGAGGATTCAAGTAATCCCGTATTCAATCCCCTTTTTCAATCGATATGTTACTTGGCCGAGATTCGATCGTCGGTATCCCAATACCTCGTTCAATCTCGTTACCGGCAAGTCACTTTACTCGTACCGTAATGCATGATCCTGTGACCAACCACTTGGTCACATTGAGCTCATTATGATGATGCATTACCGAGTGGGCCCAGAGATACCTCTCCGTCATACGAAGTGACAAATCTTAGTCTCGATCCATGCCAACCCAACAGACACTTTCGGAGATACCTGTAGTATACCTTTATAGCCACCCAGTTACGTTCTGACATTTGGTACACCCAAAGCACTCCTACGATATCCGGAAGTTACACGATCTCATGGTCTAAGGAAATGATACTTGACATTAGAAAAGCTCTAGCAAACGAACTACATGATCTTGTGCTATGCTTAGGATTGGGTCTTGTCCATCACATCATTCTCCCAATGAAGTGATCCCGTTATCAACAACATCCAATGTCCATTGTCAGGAAACCGTAACCATCCATTGATCAACGAGCTAGTCAACTAGAGGCTCACTAGGGACATGTTGTGGTCTATGTATTCACACATGTATTACGATTTCCGGATAACACAATTATAGCATGAACAATAGACAATTATCATGAACAAGGAAATATAATAATAACCATTTTATTATTGCCTCTAGGGCATATTTCCAACAAGCCGGAGGTGCCAATCATGGTGTCAGCGTAAGCACCCTTCTGACGCTTCCACCTCTTCGCCGATCTAGCCTAAAAAACTTCTTTGTCTTGTCTTCCTGTCTCAGGGCCTCGCTCACCCTCGAGAAGTCGGGCACCGCCTCGGTCATCAGGTCGGCGGAGACCTCCCCCGTCAGCCGGCGAACCGACCCGACCGTCGACCGTCGGGAGGCGAGGGAGCGGAACACGCGGGAGGCACTTGAAGAAGAGGTCGACCGCCTGGCGAAGGCGGAGGCGGACAAGGCCGCAGCATCTGTGGCGAGGAAGCTGGCACAGACGGAAGCCGAAGCCGCGGAGAAGGAGTGGCTCGCAGAGGCCGCACGCTGCCAGGAGCCGCTGCTTGTGACGCCTTTGAGCACCGCACCGCCTCCGCCGAAGTTTGAGGCGAAGACTAGGGGAGCCGGCGATGAGAAGCCGGTCTTGGAGAGGGAGGGCGGCGACGTGGCCATGCCGAACGTCATCGTGCCGCCGCCACCACTGACTAGCGGAACGCAGGACGAGAAGCCGGTCGCTTCGCCGGTGCCACCAGCCGGGGACGTAATGGCGACGGACCTGACTCTTGAGGTCCGCACACCCGCGCGCCGTCGTCTTGTGAAGGCAGCCTCGGCACCGCGGACGCTGGAGGCCCGTGCCGCGAGCTCGTCGGTCCCCGACACCAAAGCGACCAGCGCTGCGCTCGCTGGCTGGGTACACGGAGGCGGGACGGGCGCCCTAGCCCAGGCGTCCCTTGACGTCCAGGACAAACTTCGGGCCGAAGCCGAAGCCCTCAAGCGATGCAACAAGGCATTCCTGGAGTCGCGGGCAGCCATCCGCATAAGTTTCCTTTGCTTCTCTTTATTTTAATCTTCTTGCTTTATTCGTGGGGGCGCACAAGCGCACCCACTGGGTGTAGTCCCCAAGTTTCGGGCCGGCTGCTGAGCAGGCGGTCCGGAACTTTAACTTGCAGGCGCCAAATGCTGACTTTATCTGATATCTCTTTCGCAGGACTACCACAATCTTCGTGCGGTCACCTTCAACTCCAGGGTCCGGGAGCTGGAGACGCAGACCGCCCATCTGTTTGAGAGCCGGAGTAAGCTTCGATTTCCTTTCTTCGCGGGGGCGCGCTGGTGCACCCGCGGGCTTTAGTCCCCGAGGTTCGGGCCAGCTGCTGAGCAGTTGGGCCGAATCTTCCCAGTGACTCTATCTTTGCTAGCCACTTCTTCTCCGCGGGGGCGCGATAGCGCACCCACGGGCTGTAGGCCCCGAGATTCGGGTCGACTGCCGAGCAGTCGGCCCGAATATCCTCGGCAACTGCATCCCTCTTTGTTATTTGACTGATGTTCTTTCTTCTTTCCTTTTTACAGAGGCCAACACCACCTTGCAGCAGCAGCTGGGCGAAGCCAACACCGCCCTGCGCGGCAAGGAGGTGGAGTGCAGCAAGCTAGCCGTGGAGTGAGACCAGCTGGTCACTCAACTCGTGGAGCAGGCGGAGGCCCTCAAGACGGCTCAGCGGGAGGCGAAGGCGAAGGATACCGACCTCCTCACCGAGTTCGAGATCGAGCGCTCCGCCTAGGCCGACAAGGAGGCGCAGATGACGGCCTGCTTTGGCAGCATCGAAGACTTGGTCGATGGTGAGCCTCATTTTCTTTCCTTTCTTGTTTTGAGCTGCCGGCCCTTGTCTAGGCCGACTGCTAGTTTCTGACTTTGGCTTTCCTTGCTTTCTATCCAAGCAGACTTCTTCCCGGGCAACTCTGTCGCCGCGAACCAGATCATCGAGGCTTAGCGCGAGGAGCGGAGGGCGGAAAGCGTGCAGATTGCCGCTGACGCCCCCCGGACCCTCAACGAGCAAATCCTCAGCATCCAGGCCCGTCTTCGGCCCGCCCATCAAATGTTGCGCCATCTTCAGCATGTTGGGCCCAAGCGATCTCTGCCCTCTGGCCAGGTCGGACTGCCGACTGGCTGGAGGTGGCGGCCGGCCGCCTAGAAGCCTAGAAGGGCTCTGCAGCCTGGGCAGGAGCGCGCCGAGCCCTGGTGTTCATCAAGGCATGGTACCCTGGGCTAGATCTAGCCCAGTTGACCATGTTTCGGCTGGAGGCGCAGGAGGAGCTGGTGGCGGTGGAAGCCGAGCTTATCAATAGGGCGGCGGCGATCACCGACTTCACCGACACCAGCGTCTTCGTCCCGGAGGTAGTCGAGGAAGGCACAGAAGCGCTGCTGGAGTGGCTCGGGCTGAACCCGGAGGACAGCGAGGATTCGGCTGAAGTCATCAACTCCAGCGATGAAGGGGAGGAGGAGGAGGAGGAGAACGAAGACGACATGCCGGAGGTTGGAGCGGATGGTCATCCCCAACCTGGCCGGGCCTCAAGCAACGATCCGTGCTCCAAAGCGCCAACTGCAGCTGGAGGCGGCCAGGCGGAGATTGACCAGCCGCCCGTTCCTCCGACAGACGCCACCGACTCTGCCATCCAGCCCTCCACCATCCCGACTGGTGCCGCCGACTCCACCGCCCAGCCAGAGCCACCTGCTGCACCAACCGGCACTGCCGACTCCATCGTTCAGCCGGAGCCCTCTGCTCCACCAACCGGCACCGCCGACCCCAACGTCCAGCCGGGGCCCTCTGCTGCACCAACCGGCACCGCCGACCCTAACGTCCAGCCGGAGTCTTCTGCTGCTCCTTAGGATGTTTTATTATTTTCTTTTCCTGCTTTCTAGTCTGGACAACTTGGTTAAATTTGCGCAATTCCACCCGGGGGTGTATATCAAACTTTGTTGAATGCCGGCCGATAGGCCTTTATCTATGTAAATATCTTCTCGCAATTTATGCTTTGCTTTGTCGGCTTCTAACTTTTCTTGCTTTATACTCCTTGCTTTTTTCCTTTGCCGCCCTCCCTTGGCTATCCTCTTGCCATCCAAGCAGCCGCTCTGCGGACTGCGGCTGGTTTGAGTACTTAGCTTTTTGCGGGAGGGCAAGTACTTAGCCGTTTGGAGTGTTGGCAAGGGAAGCAGAAGCTGGCCGACCGGCTGCTCGGCAGCCGGCCGAACAGGTGCGGTGCCGGCCACAACTATATGCATTTTTTCATTAGCTATTTTTCATGTGGGCACTGTTTTGCAACCCCTGCCCGCCATTCAGTCGCTCCGTGAGCTGCGGCTTCTAACAAGGGAAGTTTCAGGTGCCAATACACTACTTGTCCGGATGCAGGAGGCGGCATATAGTAGAAGGCGGCAAACCTCCGGGCCGACTGGTCGAACCCGGTGCCAGGCGGAAATAATAAAACAATACATACTCATAGGCATAACACTTATCATATAGGTAAAAAGAGGGTAGTCCCCGAGTTCTTCTCGGGGGACCCGGAGTCTTCGTACATAATACAAAAGGTAGCGTGATACATACTGCTTTCAACTGTAAAATCTCCAGAGGAGGTTTGCATTCCACGTCCTCTCCGTCTCCTTGCCTGAATCATCTCTTTTCCGTGCTCACGGGCTTCGAAAGGCCGACGATAGTAGGAGTCATTGCCCAGCACCTTGCTGATGATGAAAGGGCCTTCCCAAGGTGCCGAGAGCTTGTGCTAGCCAGTTGTTCGCTGGATCAGCCGAAGCACAAGGTATTCCTCTTGGAAGGATCTTGGCTTCACCTTGCGGTTGTAGTATCGGCGCAGACTCTGTTGGTAGATGGCGGACCGGCCGAGTGCCAACAGCCGGCCCTCCTCCAGCAGGTCGACGCCGTCTTCTCGTGCCTCCTTGGCATCCGCCTCGGTGTATATGGTGACTCGTGGTGAGTCGAACTCTATGTCCGTTGGGATGACGGCTTCAGCACCGTAGATGAGGAAGAAGGGTGTGAAACCGGTCGACTTGTTCGGGGTTGTGCGCAGGCTCCAAAGGACGGTCGGCAGCTCATCGAGCCAGCAGCCGGCCGAACACTCTAGAGGCTCGACCAGTCGGGGCTTGATGCCGGACAAAATGAGGCCGTTTACTCGCTCAACCTGGGTGTTTGACTGCGGATGGGCAACGCAAGCTAAGTCCAGTCGGATGCCTAAGTCGTGCAGAAATGAGCCAAGGCTCTTTGGCAAAGTTCGTGACGTTGTCGGTGATGGTGCTGTGTGGTATGCCGTACCGAGTGGTGATGTCGGTGATGAAAGTCACGACAGTCGGCCCATTCAGCTTCTTGATTGGCTTTGCCTCTATCCACTTGGTGAATTTGTCCACAGTGACAAGCAGATGAGTCATGCCACCGCGGGCCGTCTTGAACGGCCCCACCATATCCAAACCCCAAACAGCAAAGGGCCAGGCAATGGGAATGGTCTTGAGTGCAGAAGTGGGCAAGTGTGGCTTGGAGCGGAACTTCTGACACCCTTGCCACTTCTGGACCAACTCTTTGGCGTCTTCTAGAGCAGTCGGCCAGAAGAAACCATGGCGGAAAGCTTTGGCAACAAGTGATCTTGAAGTCGCGTGGTGGCCACATTCACCTTGGTGAATATCTTTGAGGATTGCTTGGCCCTGGTCCGGCTCCATGCAATGCTGGTACACACCAGTGACACTACGCCGAACTAGCTCTTTGTTGATTATGGTGTATGCTGCTGCCCGCCGTTGCACTTTTCGGGCTAAGATCTCATCGGTCGGCAGTTCTTTGTTCAACAGGAAGTTGCGGATGGGTTGAGCCCATGAAGGTGCCGCTATTTCTCCGACTGCCACGACCGCAATTTGTACGAGGGCGGTTGGGTCGTGAGGCGGCGGGTTGGAGTTGGCTGTCGCCTGCTGAGCTGAAGAAGTCCCCGGGCCGACTGATGCAGTCCCCGAGCCGGGTTCTGAAGTCCCCGAGCTGGGTATGACAGCCGCAGTCCCCGGGCCACCTGCTGAAGTCCCCGCGCCGGCTTCTGGTATCCTCAAGTCGGATCCGACTGCTTCAGGAGGAGTCGGTACGAAGATGGAGTCGGACTCTGGTGATGGCTTGATAAACGGCTTGAGGAGGCGCTGCAAGGCGACGCCGGCTGGTATCACCTGCCGGGTGGAGCCAATCCGTGCCAAGGCATCTGCTTGCTCGTTGTCATTTCTTGGCACATGGAGGAACTCGCACCCGTCAAAGTATCCGCTGAGTTGTTGTACGAGGAAGCGGTAGCTTGCCATATTTGCGTCCTTGGCATCCCAGTCGCCTGACGACTGCTGGACCACCAAGTCGGAGTCACCATAGCACAGGATCCGGCGAATGCCGAGTTCCTTGGCAAGCCGGAGCCCGTGTATGAGTGCCTCGTACTCGGCTACATTGTTGGAGGTGGCAAAATGGATTTGCAGCACATATTTGAGCTTGTCGCCTTTGGGAGAGGTGAGGACGATGCCGACTCCCAGACCGGTGCGCATTTTTGAACCATCAGAATTCATCCGCCAATGGGTGGAGTCTGGCGCTGGTGGCAAGTACTAGGTCTCAGCCCAGTCGACGAGGAAGTCGGCCAGTGCTTGTGACTTGATGGCGGTGCGAGGCTGGCAGTAGATGGTATAAGGAGCCAGATCAATAGCCCATTTGGCCACTCGGCCCGAAGCATCTCGGCTTCCAATGATCTCAGCAAGCGGAGCGGTGCAGACAACAGTTATTGGGTGCTCTTGAAAGTAAGGCTTTAGCTTCTTGGCGGCAAAGTGCACACCATAGCACATCTTCTGATAATGCGGGTAGTTTTGCTTGGAGGCGGACAGTACTTCACTCAAGTAATATACCGGTCTCTGGACCGGCAGTGCTCTGCCCTCCTCCTTGCGTTCTACCACTATGACTATGCTGACAACCCGACTGGTGGCAGCAATGTAGAGGAGCATGGGCTCTTTCTCAGTCAGAGCCGCCAAGATAGGCGGGGTTGTCAATATCTTCTTGAGTTGGAGAAAATCTTCGTCCGCCTTGTCGTTCCACTCGAAGAAAGTGGTCTTCTTCATGAGCTGGTACAGGGGGAGAGCCTTCTCGCCCAGCCGACTGATGAAACGGCTGATTGATGCCAGGCAGTCGGTGAACTTCTGCACGTCCATAAGTCGGGTGGGCACCTCCATCTTCTCGTTGGCCTTGATCTTCACAGGGTTGCACTGTATGCCGCGCTCTGAGACTAGAAAGTCGAGAAGCTGGCCGGCTGGTACTCCAAAGACGCATTTCTCCGGGTTGAGTTTGATCTGGAATCGGCGTAGGTTCTCAAAGGTTTCCTTGAGGTCATCTAGCAGCATGCCACACTTCTCCGTCTTCACCACCACATCATCCACATAGACATGGGCATTTCTGCCGAGTTGCTTGAGGAGACACTTCTGCATGCAATGCTGAAACGTGGCGCCGGCGTTTCGCAAACTGAACCTCATAGTCAGGTAGCAGAAGGATCCAAATGGCATGATGAAGGCGGTCTTCAGCCTGTCGGCCGGGTTCAGCCTTATTTAATCGTACCCTGAGTATGCATCCAAAAAACTCAACAACTCGCATCCGGCTGTGGAGTCTATCACTTGGTCTATTCTCGGTAGGGCAAAGGGATCTTTGGGGCAGGCTTTGTTGAGGTTGGTATAGTCAATACACATGCGCCACTGCTTATTCTTCTTCAACACAAGGACTGGGTTGGCCAGCCATTCCGGAAAGAACACTTCCATGATGAATCCGGCTGCTAGAAGCCGGGCTATCTCTTCTCCGACAAGTCTTCTCTTCTCTTCCGACAGGCAGCGCAAGGGCTACCTGACCGGCTTGGCGTCAGGTCGAACATGTAACTTGTGCTCGGCGAAATCCGTCGGAACACCCGGCATGTCTTTGGGAGACCATGCAAAGATGTCCCGATTCTCACGGAGGAAGTCGACGAGCTTGCTTTCCTATTTGTTGTCAAGGTTTGCACCTATGACAGCGTGCCTCTCCGGGTGCTCCGGGTCTAGGGGTATCTTCTTTGTTTCCTTTGCTGGTTTGAACGAGCCCTCAACCTCCGACTCCTTGGGGATGGGTGACATTTCCGGCTTCTTGCCTGCCATTGCTACCACCCGGTCAAGGAGCCGCTTCTCAGCTGCAATCACGAGGGACTCGGCCAGCCGGCTGCTATCCGCGGCGCATGCGGTCGACTTCTTGTAGTCTCCGACTACAGTCAGGATCCCTATCGGTGTCAAAACCGGCGGATCTCGGGTAGGGGGTCCCGAACTGTACGTCTAGGCGGATGGTAACAGGAGACAAGGGACATGATGTTTTTACCCAGGTTCGGGCCCTCTCGATGGAGGTAAAACCCTACTCCTGCTTGATTGATATTGATGATATGGGTAGTACAAGAGTGGATCTACCACGAGATCAAGGAGGCTAAACCCTAGAAGCTAGCCAATGGTATGATTGTTGTAATGGTTGTGTTGTCCTACGGACTAAAATCCTCCGGTTTATATAGACACCGGAGAGGGCTAGGGTTACACAGAGTCGGTTACAATGGTAGGAGATCTACATATCCGTATCGCCAAGCTTGCCTTCCACGCCAAGGAAAGTCCCATCCGGACACGGGACGAAGTCTTCAATCTTGTATCTTCATAGTCTTGGAGTCCGGCCGACGATGATAGTCCGCTATCCGGACACCCCTAATCCAGACTCCTCAAGAGCCCTCTCGAACCAGGCTTCAATGACGATGAGTCCGGCGCGCATATTGTTCGGCATTGCAAGGCGGGTTCCTCCTCCGAATAATTCATAGAAGATTGTGAAAACCAGGATAGTGTCCGGCTCTGCAAAATAAATTCCACATTCCACCGTAGAGAGAAATATATGTACACAAGTTCAATCTGCTGACATTTTTTGTGGCATGACGTCATACCACCACCAAGCCTTTACTTGAATCGTTTTTTATTATACCACCTCAGCGCGTTTAGTGAAGCGGTTTCCTTGGCATGTCTTGTCGAAGCAGAGATCGTGTTCCCCTTATTCCGGGATTCCCATCAATACGGATGTGGGTAACCCAACCGCGCCATTGATGGTGGCGCTTGGGAGATAAGCGAGTTTTACCAGGCCGGTGGGGACGCATAGTCTTCGTCCGCCTATATATAAGGGGATAAGGATCCACCTTTTCACCCACGCCTTCTTCCTCCTTTGCTTATCCATCTCCAAGACTCGAGCTCCAGCGCCCAAGCTCGCACATCTCGCCTCGACCTTCTCCGGTCATGTCCGGAGGCGGGAGGCAAGTGGTTGGCTTCCTCCATTACTGAGGAGCACAAGAAGAAGCGCGATGTCGGATACTGTCCGCGACATTGCATCGGCTGCCCGACAAGGGCAGCTCATCCCCACCCCAGGCCCCATGAGAGGGTCGTATTCCTTCCCCACTTCCTCCGCTGGATGAGCTTCCGTTGCATCCCTTCGTCCGGGGCTCATGTACTACTACGGCCTTGACTTCCACGATCCGGGCGCCAAACTTCATCCTCAACATCTCGGCGCTTATCGTGGGTGTGCGAGGCCTTCCTTCGCATCCAGCCACACTTCGCGTGGCTCAAGACCTTCAACGCAAGTCAAGGTAGTGAAGGGCATCCAGGCGGAGTGTGGAGGAGCTATGTTGGGCAAGATGCCCAACGTCATCTCGCTCGAAGGGGCCTTTGTGGAGTCCATCAAGGGATGGCAATCGGGTGGTTCTACATCACCGAGCCGCGCGGACCCTAAATGGGCAGCGCCCCGAAGTTCAGATCTGGTATCCCCATGCAGCTCACCTGCTGGAAAGAGAAGGGCTTTCTATGGGGCAGTTCGGAGGAGCTGACAGGACTCCAGTCTTGTCTCCAGACCTTGGTGAACAAGAAGCTTAGGCTTGTCAATCTGATCCAGGCCATGCTCGTCCGCCGGATACTCCCCTGCCAACAGCGGGCCTTCAATTTGTGGGAGTTCGATCCGGCACAACACTGGACCCTGAGCGGGCTCTTCGACACGACATACAAAGATGCCTGGAGGGTGCTGTTCAAGGGCGGAGAAGCCCCAGCGTCCGCGATGGAAGACCGCGGATTCAGCACCAAGCGCCCGGCCGACGAGGTAAGCTTTGTTATCCTCTATGGGACACTTATTTCCTTTCATAGTTTAATTCTATGTGGGATCTAAAACTCCCGATGCCTTTGACAGGACTGGCAGAGGACGTCCGGACAGGTAGACTGTCCGGCTCCCCTTCCTGAAGACCCAGCGGACGCCCGTTTAATGGGGCTGCTAGTCCCTTCACTCTATGTGGTGCCGGAGAATAAGGCCAAGAAGAAGGCCACGGGAACTCGAAGAAGTTCCCGGTGCCAGGTGATATCAGACTCATCGTCCGATGGCTCCGAGGTGGACTCCTCCCCCGAAGACGAGGAGGAGAAAGAGGACTCTCTCCCGGAGGAGGGAGAGAGGAAGAGGAAGGCTTCCCCAATGGGGGAGGCCGAAGGGTCCAATAGGGGAAGGACCCTTCCTCCGGACAGCTCCGCCAACGCCAACGTTGGCGACGAAGAGTGGCCCTCAAGGGCCAGGCCTCCGGCAAGATCGTAAGTATCCGGATTCCTAAATGGTGTATAATATCTTCTTTGTGTCACATAGTGTCCTTCTAATGCCGCACACTACCTTTAGTCCGGCCGATGATGATCTTCCCGCTTCATCGAGCGGGTCCTTGGCTCCGTTGGACGTGGATTCCATTCCGACCGCCTCCACTGACGCCGAGGTAGGATCCCAGGAGGGGACCGCCAGGAGGGGGAGGCTCCGGAGGTGCCTCAAGGCAGCCTCCCGGACTTCGTGCCGGACTCAGGCCGAACCCGCAGGTTCCGGAGCCGGCAAAGCGGCCCTTCAGAAGAAGGGCAAGACCGTGACACGGCAGCCTCCGCCCAACCCGAGGCGCCGGACAACTTGTTGGAGGCGCCAACGCTTCCATCAGGAAGAACACCACACTATCATGAGTGCGGTGATTCAAGGTTCGACTTGCCAAAAGCGGGCTGACGAAGCCTGCGATAGCCTTCTAATAGGCTTTGAGGTAAGAAGTTTAAAATATGTAATGTAATACCGATAGACAAGAGCCCTCGATGCTCGGTTCGGTGTTCGGAAAGAAAAACCGACCGAGGATCTATAAAAGATATACGCAGGAGTGCTAAAAATATGTCAATATGGGTTTAGGGCTGCGGTGTTGACCTCTGCCAGCCTTGTTGTGGAGGTCAGTGCTTTGAAGCAGCACCTCGAGTGGTCCGAGCAAGAGCTTGGCCTTGCCAAGAAGCAGCTCGAGGACAAAGAAGGTGAGTAACACCACTTTGCAATTTGTACCTTACAGAAAAGGATTTCTGTTGCAATAGAAATGACAAGGATAACGTGGGTACTGCAGGGGCCACGAACGAGGTGGCGGCCCTGAAGGAGGTCCGCGTCATGACGCAAAGGCGGCCATGAACGAGCGGAGCGAGAGAAGCAGGAGGCGCGGGTGGCGGAGGTGCGACAAGAGCTCAGTGCTCTCATGGAAAAGCATGAGAGCACAGGAGCGACTCAAGACTCGAGTCCGAGCTTGCCTCGGCTCTTGAAAGTGCCAAAGCCGCCAAGGCCGAGGCCCATAAGTCCCTCCAGAGATTGAGGCGATGAGGAAGATAGCGGCGGGTAAGGCATTTTTCATGCAAAGCAAGCATGTGAATGTAAATTACATTACTTACCCGATTCGAGCTCTCGAGGCGTTGCAGATCTGCCTCAAGCAGCGTGTCCGATGCCGCATTCTACCGGGCTGAGGAGGGAGCTCAACGGAGAAGGTCTTCGTGCGAGTCTGCCGAGGCCGGATGTCCGGTGCCCCCTAGCGACCGGTGAAGCGGTGGTCGAGCTCCACAAGGTAGCCGAAGCAGGCCATGAAGGGCCTCATAGTCCGGTGGGCTCGAGAGGCCATGCTCGAGCTACTTCGGCCTGGTGCGACGGCTAGTGGATGCGTGCCCCTGGGTGGAGGTCATCAAACGCTCCGCCTGCATTGAAGGTGCCCGTCGGGCCCTTGCCCGTGCAAAGGTGCACTGGGGCAGGCTGGATGCTGAGGCTTCTGACGGACGCGCCACCGGCGGGCAAGGAGTATCGTACGCCTGAGATGTACTATAAGACTGTCCTGAAGGGTGCCCGCAAGATTGCGGATGAGTGCCCCAGAGATGTAATTATTGAGTAGACTCGCAATGTGTTATCCTGTGCGCTGGAAACTTTGTTCATATGCGCTAAGCAACGCTTATTTGATTTAAAATATTACCTTCTGTGTGGCCGTTTATCAAATCTAAGAGATGGCAAGTCGTCGGCTTCAGCCCCCATGGCACGAGTGCTGGGGTGTTCGGGATAAAATTGAGCGCTCTTGTTCCCATTTTTGGGTCCATCTAGGGAGGCGCTCAACACAACGAACAAGGCAACCGGACTTATAATGCTTGAACACTCTCAGTTAGCCATAGAATTCTGTAATTTTAAATTTCGGCGAAGCCCCTAGTGTCGGAAGACCGAGTTCGGGCGCTATCACGCTGGGCCGGACACAATCCGTTCCTCGCTCTAAGCGGCGTAAGTCTTTAGGGACTCGAAAAGACCTCTCGAACAGCGACCAGTCTCTCGCCTTATCATGACAACAGCTTTTAGCTTTCCATCGAGGCGCCGCCCAGCTCAACCGGGCGCAATCGCAGTGGTTCTCCCAAATGCTACCTTAGCCGACGAACGGAACGTAAGGTACCAAAACATGGGAGCCGGGCAAAGCCAACTATTGACCCAAGACATGATTCGGAGCCGATTCATATAATGCTATAAGTTCGGGGTGCCGCACTTGTGAAGGTGTTCGGACTTTACACCATAATGCGGGGAACGTGAGCCCCTGGTGTATTCGGCCGTACCAAATTGTATGGATGCAAGATGTCATAAATGAACATATATAAACAAAAGAATGCAATTATAAGCGAAAAAATGATGCATTGTTTATTGAGGGAATTCTGCCATGAGTGCAGAACGATACAAATAGTGCGATAACCAAGGGAGTGGACTATTTTAAACATGTCCCCCTCCAGGGGTGGGCTGCGGAATGGTGTAATAAACGGATTTAATGCTCGTAATGGAGACCACCTGAGTGTTCGTCGTAGCCCTTGTTCCTCCCTGGCTGTTGCATCGTGAGTTCGGCCGATCTACTGCCGGACAGGACCTCTTGTAAACGGAGTCCTGTAGATAAAATAGAAAAATAAAAAAAAGGAAAAGAAAAAGAGCGACACACTTAGGAGCCCCTGGTGTGGTTGAGCCGCACTCTGGGCCTGTCGTGGTCGTGCCCCTCCCCCTATGCCCAAGGTGTCTCCAGAGCGTAATGATGTACGCGGGGAGTTTGTCTTGCAATCATGCAAGGGCTGGGGTTGGGGCCGCATTGCTACGCGTGCTCGAAACGTGCCAGGTTGTCTTGATGTATGTTGCTCCGGGCGCGTTTAATCATGTCCGATCTTTTAACGGCCGGACTCGAGAATTGCCTTAAGAGGCTGCTCTGTACTTCTGCCGCGAGAGTCGCTGTGTGTTCCTCCGTTCGGAGGGAGCATCAGTATTTTCGTTGACCGTGATGACTCCACGAGGGCCTGGCATCTTGAGCTTGAGGTATGCATAATGCGGCACTGCGTTGAACTTTGCAAATGCAGTTCGTCCGAGCAGGGCGTGATAGCCGCTGCGGAATGGGACTATGTCGAAGATTAACTCCTCGCTTCAGAAAATATCCGGGATCCAAGACCACTTCAGCCGTGACCGAGCCTGTATAATTGGCCTCAACACCTGGTATGACACCTTTAAAGGTCGTCTTTGTAGGTTTAATCCTTGAGGGTCTATGCCCATCTTGCGACCGATCCCGATAAAGCGAGTGTTCGTGCTGCTACCGCGTCCATCAAGACTCTAGTGAGGTGAAATCCATCGACGATTGGGTCTAAAACCATCGCGCGAATCCGCCATGGCGGATACTAGTCGGGTGGTCTCTTCGATCGAAAGTGATCGGGCAAGAAGACCATGGATTGAACTCGAGGCGATCGCTCCATCGCATATCGCCCCTTGCGCACGCTTCCGCTCCCTCTTGGGTATATGGGTTGCGTATATCATGTTTACCGTCCGCACTTGTGGGGGGAAACCCTTCTGTCCTCTACTATTTGGCGGCCGAGTCTCCTCCTCGTCGTCGCTGTGCAGCCCCTTGTCATTGTTTTCGGCAATTAACTTGCCTGCCTGCTTGAATACCCAACAATCTCTGTTGGTGTGATTAGCTGGCTTTTCGGGGGTGCCATGTATCTGGCAAGAGCGGTCGAGTATTCGGTCCAAATTGGACGGACCCGGAGTAGTTCTTTTGAATGGCTTCTTCCGCTGACCGAGTTTAGAGCCTCTGAATCCGGCGTTGACTGCCGTATCCTCATTGTTATCGCTGCTAACGCGGCGTTTGTTTTTGTTTCGACGCGACCTGCCATTGTGGTCCTTAGTATCCAGATTGTCAGCATTTTTGCTGAGGTTGTTGCTACGAGCTAGCCAGCTGTCCTCTCCCGCACAGAAGCAGGTCATGAGTGATGTGAGGGCTGCCATGGATTTCGTCTTTTCCTTTCCTAGGTGCCGGGCCAGCCACTCGTCGCGGATGTTATGTTTGAAGGCTGCGAGGGCCTCTGCATCCGGAATTATATTTCAGGTAATCCTATCAATGTTGAAACTAATATTATTGAAACCATAACCCCCGAGGAATACATAAGGGACACTTTCCAGAACGTTCCGGACTCCGAAAAGGTATAGGTATGTGGTACGGTAAGTAAACCGACTCCAAAACAACTCTAAAGGCAATTTTTATCAGTTTTGGATTATTTAAGAATTTTAGTAAGAAAGAAGTAGTCCAAAAGGGACACGAGGCCCCCACGAGAGTGGAGGGCGCCCCCCCTGTAGGGTGCGCCCCTGTCTCGTGGGCACCTCGTGTGCCTCCCGGACTCCGTTTTCTTGTATGTTACGTATTTTGGTTGGTAAAAAATCATTATATATACTCCCGAAGGTTTTGACCACCGTATCACGCAAATATCCTCTATTTTCGTTTCAAGCTGTTCCTGTTGTAGAATTAAGCAAGATGTCTTCTCAGGAGTCAGTTGGGGAGAGCCGGGTGTCTCACCCACGCCAGGTCCAGGAGCAAATAGTGATGCCTATTACTTTGGACCATCAACGGAGGATGATATGGAGGCTGATTTGAAAAGGATAGATGCCATGGAGGAAGATCAAGAAGTCACCTCTCGTCTCCGAGTAGAATTCATGATGGGGGAACTACCGAGCGTGGCTATTCCAACTTCGGTCATCCCTTCCAACTCTAGATTTCTTTCTTATGAAAATATGAAAAAGAGTTTCATTTGTTCTCCAGAAGCTATGCAACATCTTTGGGTAAAAGGAGCTTTGGCCGTTACGGGTGTCGGTGTCAAAACCAGCGAATCTCGGGTAGGGGGTCCCGATCTGTGCGTCAAGGCTGATGGTAACAAGAAGTAAGGGACGCAGATATTTACCCAGGTTCGGGCCCTCTCGATGGAGGTAAAACCCTACTTCCTGCTTGATTAATATTGATGATATGGGTAGTACAAGAGTAGATCTACCACGAGATCGCAGAGGCTAAACCCTAGGAACTAGCCTATGATGGTATGATTGTAATTGTGATCGGCCTTCTAAGGACCAACCTCTCCGGTTTATATAGACACCGGAGAGGGCTAGGGTTTACATGGAGTCGGTTACAAGGAAGGAAATTCAATATCCAAATCGCCAAGCTTGCCTTCCACGCCAAGGAAAGTCCCATCCGGACACGGGCCGAAGTCTTGAGTCTTGTATCTTCACGCTTCAATAGTCCGGACGTTGTACACAGTCCGGCTGTCCGGATACCCCCTTATCCAGGACTCCCTCAGTAGCCCCGAACCAGGCTTCAATGATGATGAGTCCGGCACGCAGTATTGTCTTCGGCATTGCAAGGCGGGTTCCTTCTCCGAATACTCCAAAGTACCTATTATGACGAATAGTGTCCGGTCTCCAATCAATGTTGTGCTCCTCGGCTTCAGCGCCTTAGTAATGACCATCTCCACGTGTCAAGCGAATGCGAGGAGTCAAGGTATTTTTGCATTTTCCACCCTCGATTCTCCGGGCCAACCGTCTATTTGAAGGGACAGGGATTCTCGGATCCAAACCTCACTCTCCTCCCTTGAGCTAGCATCCTAGAGCGCTTCGCGAAAAGCCATTCCAACATGGCCGACCGTCGCAACTATTCTACTTGCCCTCATCGCTCTAAGTCGGGGGATTTGGGAGAGTGCTCAGTTCCTCACAGCCGTTTGGTGAAGTTACAAACTCAAGGGTTTCTCCCACTGGCATTCAAGGTCCCCGTCCGAGCTAGAATAGCCACTTACGACGGAGGGGAACAAGCTGAGGGATCTCCTAACCCGTCTCCGGAGGAGCGGATATGCCTCATCTCGCATCTGCTGAGGGGTGTCGGGTTTCCTATCCACCCGTTTCTCCGCGGGCTCCTGGAGTTCTATGGCCTCTAGTTACACAATCTTACCCGGCCTCCATTCTAAACATAGCGGGGTACGTCGCACTTTGCGAGCTGTTTTTAGGCTGCGAACCACACTTCGGGTTATGGAGGAAGCTGTTCTGCCTTGTCCCCCGCACCCAGGGAGAGCCCCTATATCAAGTGGGCGGGGCCGAAGTATGGCGCATTGCCGAGACCGAATACCTGTCCGGCACTCCTGAGAAGGCACCAGAAAACTGGCCTTCAGAGTGGTTCTATATAAATGATGTTCCCCTTCCGGATCCAGTCCGGATAGGTCTCCCCAAGTTCAGCAACGCCCCGCCGAAGGCACGCTTAAGATGGTGTCCCCGGGGGCCTCAAGAAGAGGACACAAGGGAAATATACCTCCTAATGAATAGGATAAAGTTGCTGGCCAAATCCGGACTGATGATAGTCGAGGTCATGGCGATATGCATAAAGCGGGGAGTGCAACCACTCCAATATCGGGGGAAGCCCATGTGGCATTTCAACAGGGAAGACGATGCCACCCGCTGCGGTCGTAATGGTCCGGACTCTGCTGTCGCTTTGGCAAAGATATTGTCCGATTTGTATAAAGGGGAAGAGGAGGAATTCCTTCGCATAAAAACGCGGGACAGATTCTCCATGAACAACCCCCCAGCGTGGGTAAGTTGCCATTCCTTTCCCTGCTTCGCTTACTCTAGCGTCCTTCTGCTAAGATTACCTGCATCAATGGTTCTGAGCAGGAAGTGAGGAGGGCCATAGAAGGAATCTTCAGCCCCTCCCCGCAACCAGAGGACCCTGGAAGGGCCCTAGATCCAGGACTCAAAGTAGATCCGGATATTACTGTGGAGCTTGTCAACGGGGTATTTTATCAGGCAAGCTGGGATGGCGCCCTGGTGGCCATTACGGCCGACTACCCTGGACTGCTCCCCACATTGCGTGTAAGTTGAGCTAAAAAACCCTATCCTCCGAAGAGGACCTTCCCCAGGTATTATGATTTACCCTTGAGGCGTCAATCTATTTGTAGAAATGGCGGCCGGAGCGAGGGCCCGAGCCACTAGGGACTCGTCAACCACGGGCGTCCAGATTGGGCAGGCTCAAGAGGAAGGCGGTGAGGGATGACACACCGCTACAGAGGTAAAGTCATAACTTGTCCTGCTGTTATAGAATTTGAAATATGACAGCGCCCTTTGTGTCTGGCAGGAAGAGGAAGAACCGGGCTATATTCGGAGACCCCACCAACCGCGCCTCCACCAGCCGGGTTCCAGAACCGGCTTCGGGGGCGGAGGCGGACACGGGGCCAGCACCGCATAGCTCCCCGATGGAGGGTGCGGATATTTGTTCGGCCATGAACTCCTAAGTGGAGAGCGCCATGAACCACCGGCGCCGAAGGGCCGTGCTCCGGCACAACATCTTTTCCGAAGAGGCTTTTAATGCCTTCAATTCGGCGGATGCATATGTCCGAGCCGCTCGAGGCGGGCTTGCCCAAGCGACAAGCCAGTATACCAAAGACATACGTGTAAGAAATTTTGATAAGTATGCCTAGCAGTAGCCCTTGAGACTTAGAATAGTTGGGACAACTGTTTGAAGGATCAATATATCCGCAGGTCCTTGTGGACAAGAATGAACAATTGGCGTGGGAGCTGGAGGCATGCAAGGCCCAATTATCTAATGCGGTAGCCAAGTTAGAGGGATCCTGAAAGGTCCCCGCTGGTAATATTTGTCTCCATTATACGCAGATGTACTAGTTAATAAATGGCTGGTGCGGTTAGTCTAACAGTAAATTCTGCAAACAATCTCAGGGTGAATCCGGAGGGCGTAGTGGGTGACGACTCACATCTCGAGCAGCAACTAAAGGCCGGCGAGCGCATCCTTACACAGGTGACACAAGAGAAGAACAAGCTTCATGATGCCAATATTTGTCTGGGCGTGGAATTAAAGGATGTCCGCGCTCAACTGGTGGACTCCGTGAAGGAGAACAAAAAGCTTCGATGCGGCATTTATGGTAAGAGTTCAAGCAAACTGTTTGATAGTTCGGCGAGGAAGTTTATTAAAAAGATTTTTCCTTGCAGGAATGTTAACGGGTCGCCCTGAAGAGGAAATGCCCTCATCTGCAGGTGATTTGCTGCAAGAACTTTCACAGATGCACGAACGTGCTCGGCAGGTGATGCATGGTGTTGCTCAGGCCCTGTGGCCATCAAGCCTTCTGTGGAATGCCATTGGGGAGCTTGCGGACCTGCTTCAAGGAGCCGACAGTGCTTCCGTCTGTGGAAGATATCAGCCTGCCGGCAAGGAGCAAGAGAAGCCTGGGCAATGGTGAAGACGCGCTACACCAAGTTGGACCCGAACCATATGGCCGAAGTGGGACCGGCGAGGCCCGATGGGCAAGAAATTCCCGTGAGCCTGGTATATGACTAGGTAGCGTTAGCCGCTAAGTATTCTCAGCAGGATTGTAGGCTAGATAGCCTGTTAGATGGTATAGATGAGGAATATAATCAGTCTCAATGACTATGTAATTTAATTGGCATAAGTAGCGTCTAGCCTGATTGAAATCATTTGTCATGGCGGACCTTTTCTCTTCAGCCCCCGGATCCTATAGTCCGAGGTGTGTCCGAATACCCGCTCGGTTATATAAAAACCGGGGTATGCGTGGAGACCAGGCGTAGGGGTCATAGGTGCTTGAATAGACAAGTACCCAACTAGTTATGTTATATTGCATGGATAGCAAGAAACATCTTCCAGGGAGAATAGTTCCGTTAGGGGTTCCTTTCCCTAGGTATCCATGTGTCGATGCACATGTCCGGACTGCGCGCGATGGCACAGGATACAAAGCTTCTGGGGTTCTTTTTTGTAACCAACGAATACATCCTTTGTTCACCGATCGAATATTCTCTTAAGGAAACTAGCTTTCGGCTTCACCCGGTCGAGGTACACATCCGGCTCAATGGCGGTAATAATCGCAGAGGTGCTCCCTTATGCCCTAGCCAAATTAACGGGAACGTAGGGCATAAACACAAGATCCAGGCAACCCAGATTGGCCACATCTTAAGTCATATCAATGCATATAATGGTGAATAAAAGGCACATATGGAAAAAGAACGCATATGTGTTGGGCAAAAAGCCATTAAAGTAATTATGTCTAGATTCCGAATAGGAAGCCCCCAGATACAGCTTGCACACATGGTATGGCAGGGATAATCCGGGAATCTGCACTGTATTAAACACCTTGTGGGAGGAGAAAGAGGGTCGAGAAAGGAGAGAAACAGAGGTGGAGCATAATTAAAAACGAGGGGTGAGGAGACGAACACTGCGTTCGGCGTTAGGCGTAGAATCTCCGGAGTCTAGCCGCGTTCCATGGGTTTTGTCACAGCCCTAGAGTTTGTTTGTAACTAGTGGCATTGCATCCATGCATCATGTTTAATTTTCATGAAACTTGAAATGGGGATTGATCCAAGCCCTAGCACCAAATGAAATTCAAATAGGTTCAATCTAAAATAATTTTCAATGAACCCAAAGTGCCTTTGAAAATGTTCATGACTTCTGATAAAGGTTAAAACCTCTGTCAAAAATGATGAATATATTTCTAGGTCATCTCTGGATTTTTGATTTAAATCATTATGTATTTGGATTTGAGCATTTAATTACTATAAACATTTAAAATGCTCAAATAATTTTGAAACTAAATGTTGGCCACTGGATTAATCCACGAAGTGTCCACAAATTATTTCAGGATTTTATAAAATGCTTTAGTATTTTAACTAAAGCCAAAACAGTTGCAGAAAAAAAGAAAACAGAAAACAATTTAAATTAGAAAATAGAGAGAGAGAGAGAGAGAGAGAGAGAGAGAGAGAAAGAGAGTTACCTGGGCCGGCCTACCTGTGCTGGCACTGTAGCGGCCCAGCCCACCGAGGGCAGAGCCGTCTTGTTCCTCTGCCCGATGGCGAGGGGAAGCGTGGCAGCGTGCGTTTCTGCCACCTCCGCTTCCGCCGCTACCTCGACGCCCAGGACAATGCCACGCAGCACCCTGGACCCCCTCGACCGCTCCCCTCTCTCCCTGCCTCGCCTCTCTCGCTCTCTCTCCCGAAGCCGAGCGGACCCGTCGCCGCCGCTCGCTGTTGCCACAGCCACCGACCCTCCCTCGCCCATCCAACGTGCTCGAGAGATCCGCCACCCCGTCCCCATGAACTCCACTGAGCTACATGAGCTGGGAAGCACCACAACGCCCTCGACGTCGTCGTCTTCTACCTCGGGCCACCGAGATCGCCGGCGCCGATTCACGCCAACCGGGTCGTCCCCAGCCCCGCCGCCTGCACCCTTCACCTCGCCGTGAGCCCTGGTCCATTTACCCCTTCTTCCCTCGTCGTCCGCATGTTGTAGCGCAGTACCCCGTGAGCTCTCACGCCGCCGTCCGCCATGGCTGGCAGGCCCGTGCTCCTGAGCTCTTCCACTCACAGCCGAGCATAGCAACGCGCTCAGCGCGTCTCCAGGAGCTCAGAACACCCAACCTCTGCTCCTAACGTGCTCTGTGGTGTCGACTCGGTCGATGCCCGAACTCCGGCAGCTGCTGCGAGCTCGTTTCCGGTGAGCTCGGGCCACCTCAGCCCCTGCCACGTGCATAGATGGATGCGGGCGAGTCCCAGCTCCACGTAGATGCCCTCATCCGCCCCTTTGGTCGCCGGATATGCAAACACGAACGTATCCGCCGTCTCTGGCTTCGCCGGCGATGAGCCACGGGTCAACTCCGGCGAGTTTGACCCTGGTTGACCAGATTTGACTCCCCTGTGAGTCACTGACACGCAGGCCCGACCCTACTAACTAATCTAGGATTAGTGCTAATTAAACCAGGATAGTTTAGTTAGTAACTGACACGCAGGACCCAATGGTCAGGTTTGACCTGGGCCGCTCCGTTGACCGCTGACGTCACACTAACGTCAGGCTGACGCAACAATTCATTTCTGGATTTTAAATAAACAAGGAAATTTCAGAATTACCCTAAACTTCTAAAATTCATAGTAAATAATCTGTAACTCAGATTGAAAAGATTTATATATGAAAAATGATTAGAAAAATCCAAAGAATCTGAATATGGCATTTCCATGCATGTTTGAGCAAGTTAACCTCACTGATTAGGACAATTCATGATTATGGAATAAATGGCAATTAGTTTTGGAGTTGGAATTTGCCATAGGTTTGAATTCCACTTCAATGAATATGACTAACTATTGCACTAGGTCAATTCAGTACTTTAATATGACATATCATTCATATGAATGTGTATTGCATTGATTGTGGTTCCTTTTGTGTTTGTCTGTGGTTGTTCCCTCTTAGTAGACGATGTTTCCAACGACGTGTTCGATGACACCGATGAAGAAATATACTATCTTCGGAAGTGCCAGGCAAGCAAAACCCCCTTGTTCATTCCGATACAATCCCACTCTCTCGCTCCTGCTCTCTTTTACTGCATTAGGACAACACCGTTTCAACTGTTACATGCTGCGGTAGCTGAACCCCTTTATCCTCTGCATGACCTGTCATTGCCACAGTAAATAGATGAAACCCACTAGCATGAGTAGGAGTTGTTTGAGCCCTGATGTGCCTACTCATACATGCTTGTTTGTCATGCCTGCTACTACGTAGAGTTGAGTCAGGTCTGATTCATCGGGGATGAATCAGAGGTGTGTGAACATGTCCTACTGTGTGTGAGCCAAGTGTGTGAACACGATTTGGTAAAGGTAGCGGTGAGAGGCCATGTAGGAGTACATGGTGGGTTGTCTCAGTGAAACCATCCTTAGGAACTGAGTTCTGTGTTTGTGATCCATGAATAGCTACTACCACACATTGGAATGCTTAAGTGCCCCACTCGAATTATTAATTAACCTGATCTCTGTCCAGGAGTTGCAACTAGTTTCTGGTGTTTGTAGGTAGTGTTAGTAGTCTACCAAGTGGCACCCGGTACATGTGGGCTTGGGACAGACTAGGCACAGTGGCACGGTGTACCAAGTGGCACCCGGATGGTGGGCTTGGGAACCCTGCTCACATTGTTTGGGGCCGTGAGCGACACCTCGGCCGGATCTCCTTGCGGATGGAACCCGAATAGGCGATAAACCTGGACTAGAGACTTGTGTGGTTAGTCAGGTCGTGGCCAACTCCCTCGCCAGGCTTCCGCTTGAAGGTTGCTGAGATACACGATGTGTACATGGTGGTAAGTGGCGAGAGGGTGTGTGAAGAAGTACACCCTTGCAGGGTTAATATGATCTATTCGAATAGCCGTGTCCGCGGTAAAGGACTTCTGGGTTGCCTGTACAGTTCATAGACAAGTGAAAGTGGATACTCTAAAATGCGCAAGATAAGCGTGAGTTCTATGGATGGCATTCTCGTAGGGAGACGGGAGAGGATCCATAGTGGTGTATTGATATGGTGAATGTGTGGACTCGTGTGCGCCACCTCAAAAGAGTTACTTGCGCAAATGTAGTTTAGGATAGCCAACGAGTCAAAGCTGGCTTCTTTGCAGCTTAAACCCCACCATCCCCTTTGTTGATAATGATGCATATGTAGTTAGTTCTTATGTAAGTCTTGCTGGGTACATTTGTACTCACGTTTGCCTATTTTATGTTTTTGCATAGAGACTTCAGTCTCACTAGTAGTTCCGTGTGGACTTCGACGTTTAGCTTTTTACCTCAGCTACAATCTTGTGCCCTCGGCAAGATCTTGTAGATAGTCAGGCTTCTCGGCCTTTTTCATTTGTAGATGTCTGTACTCAGACATGTTAAGCTTCCGCTTGTGCTTTGACTTGTATGCTCTAAATGTTGGGTCACAAGACCTATGTTTGTAATATCTCGCTCCTTGGAGCCTATTGAATAAAATACTTGAGTTGTAGATTCATGTTGTGATGCCATGTTGTATTTGCACATATCGAGCATATTGTGTGTATGTTATTGAAATGCTTGGTATGTGTGGGATCTAACTATCTAGTTGTTTATCCTTAGTAGCCTCTCTTACCGGGAAATGTCTCCTAGTGCTTCCATTGACCCATGGTAGCTTGCTACCGCTCCGGAACACTTATGCTAGCCGGCATGTGTCCTTCTTCGTTCCTGTGTCTGTCATTTCGGGGAAATGTCACGCGATGAATACCAGAGTCCTGTTAGCCCGCTACAGCCCGGTTCACCGGAGTCCTGCTAGCCCAGTGCTACAGCCTGGATCCACTCGATGGCCCGACACGTTCGATCTTTGGGTCATGGATGCTGTCCTGTAAGTTTGTGCCACTTTGGGTTTACGACTAGCCATGTCAGCCGGGCTCCTTATCATATGGATGCTAGCGACACTATCATATACATGTGCCAAAAGGCTAAAGCGGTCCCGGTAAAGGTAAGGCGACACCCGTGGGAATACCGTGCGTGAGGCCGCAAAGTTATATGAGGTGTTACATGCTAGATCGATGTGGCATTGAGTCGGGGTCCTGACAGGTTTGGCTCAAGTCTGTTATCAGATGTATTACATAGGCGGTACGCTCCTCCGGTGAGAACTTTGTCGATGACGAAGGGACCTTCCCATCTGGGTTTGAGTTTGTCCTTCTTCTTCTCCAGTAGGCGTAGAACGAGCTCGCCAATAATGTAAGTTTTGGCCCGCACTTCTCGGCTTTGATATCGCCGAGCCTGCTGCTGATAGACTGCGGAACGGGCTTTTGCGACATCGTGCTCCTCCTCCAGGGCATCCAAGTTATCCCGCTGATCTAACTTGGCTTCCTTCTCTTCGTACATGCGTACGTGTGGCGAATCATGTATTATGTCGCAGGGTAGTACTGCTTCCGCGCCGTACACCATAAAAAATGGTGTATATCCGGTGGTTCGATTCGGTGTGGTCCGCAGCCCCCAGAGTACGGAGTCGAGCTCCTCTACCCAGTGTGTATCCGATTCTGTTAAAGATCGCACTAGTCTGGGTTTGATGCCGCTCATAATGAGACCGTTTGCCCGTTCGACCTGGCCGTTTGTTTGAGGGTGGTAGACAGAAGCGTGGTCGAGCTTAATGCCCATTTTGTCGCACCAAGTTTTCACTTCATCGGCTGTGAAATTTGAGCCATTATCAGTGATGATGTTGTGGGGGACACCGTATCGGTCTACGACCCTGGATAAGAAGTCTATTACTGGTCCAAATTCGGCCGTTTTAACTGGTTTGGCCTCGATCCATTTGGTGAATTTGTCCACCATGACCAATAAATATTTTTTCTTATGGCTTCCCCCTGTAAGAGGTCCGACCATATCCAGCCCCCAGACCACGAAGGGCCAAGTTATGGCGATTGTTTGGAGAGCGGTAGGGGGCATATGACTCTGATTGGCGAAGAGCTGGTAGCCGACGCAATGTTGGACAAGGTCCTGTGCGTCTTCTCGGGCCGTCGGCCAATAGAAGCCTGTACGGAAGGCTTTGCTGACTAGCGCTCAAGCTGCGGCATGGTGTCCACCCAGTCTGCCATGGATTTCGGTCAGGAGTTGCCGCCCTTCCTCTTTGGAGATACACCTTTGGAGCACTCCGGTCGCACTTTTCTTGTAGAGTTCCCCTTCGTAGACTTTGTAAGCTTTAGAGCGCCGAACTATGCAGCGTGCTTCATTTTGGTCTTCGGGGAGCTCCTACCTATTTAGGTAGGCCAAGAAAGGCTTGGTCCACAGGGCGATTACGGCCATGATCTCGTGGGCCGAAGAAGTTATTTCGGTGGTGGAGCCTCCGATTGTGTCTGATGGTTCGCAGTCTGGGGGTTTATTCGGATCCGTGTTGTTATTGCCGGACTCCCCTTCCCATACCACGGATGGCTTGAACAACCTTTCCAGGAATATATTAGGTGGGACAGGGTCGCGTTTGGCGCTGATGCGGGCGAGGACGTCCGCCGCTTGATTGTTTTCTCGAGCCACATGGTGGAATTCGAGCCCCTTGAACCGAGCTGACATTTTGAGGACGAGATTATGATAGGCCGCCATTTTCGGATCCTTGGCATCAAAGTCTCCATTTATTTGTGATATTGCAAGGTTCGAATCCCCGCACACTTCCAGGCGTTGGATGCCCATAGAGACCGTCATCCGAAGACCATGCAACAGAGCCTCATATTCGGCTGCATTGTTGGAGTCTGTGTATAATATTTGTAGGACATACTGGACCGTGTCCCCGGTGGGAGACGTCAGGACTATTCCTGCCCCGGTCCGGCCAGCATTTTGGAGCCGTCAAAGTGCATGATCCAATTGGAGTACGCGCCGTACTCTTTAGGGAGTTCGGCTTCTGTCCATTCGGCGACAAAGTCAGCCAGTACTTGTGACTTAATGGTCCGTCATGGTTTGTATATTATGTCGAACAGGAGGAGCTCGATAGACCATTTAGCAATCTGGCCCGTAGCGTCGCGGTTATTAATTATGTCGTTGAGTGGTACTTCGGAGGCGACGGTAATCGAACACTCTTGAAAGTAGTGTCTTAGCTTCCGGGATGCCATGAAGACCGCGTATGCTATTTTTTGATAGTGTGGGTATCGAGATTTGCATGGGGTGAGGACCGTGGATACGTAATAAACCGGATTTTGAAGCGGGAATTTGTGTCTGTCCACCTCTCGTTCGACAAAGAGCACTGCGCTTACCACTTGATGTGTTGCAGCTATGTATAGTAGCATAGGTTCGCCGGTGTTTGGCGCTGTTAGGACTGGATTACTGGCCAATAAGGTTTTTATCTCATCGAGTCCGGCTGCGGCTGCATCCGTCCATACAAAGTGTTCGGTGCGCCGAAGGAGGCGGTAAAGAGGCAATGCCTTCTCTCCTAGCCTGGATATAAAGCGGCTCAAAGCGGCCACGCATCCAGCTAGCTTCTGGATGTGCTTGAGGTCTGTTGGTATAGCCAACTGCGACAGAGCTCAGATTTTTGCTGGATTCGCTTCGATTCCTCTATTAGAAACGATGAAGCCTAGCAGCTTCCCTGAGGGGACACCGAAAACACATTTTTCCGGATTCAACTTGATGTCGTATGTCCAGAGGTTATCGAATGTGAGCCTCAAGCCATCTATTAGGGTTTTGACGTGTCTAGTTTTTATGACCAGGTTGTCCACATATGCTTCCACTGTTTTGTCGATTTGTTTTTCCAGGCATGTTTGAATCATGCGTTGATAGGTTGTGCCAGCATTCTTGAGCCCGAAGGGCATAGTGTTGAAGCAAAAGGGGCCATATGGCGTTATAAAAGCTGTTGCAGCTTGGTCAGACTCTGCCATCTTTATTTGGTGGTATCCAGAGTATGCGTCAAGAAAACACAGCGAGTCGTGTCCAGCTGTGGCATCGATGATTTGATCGATGCGAGGGAGGGGAAATGGATCCTTGGGGCAAGCCTTATTGAGGTCTTTGAAGTCGACACATAAGCGCTAAGATTTGTCCTTTTTTGGTACCATTACCAAATTTGCCAGCCAATCCGGATGTTTAATATCCCTGATGAATCCACCTCAAGCAGCTTGGCTAGCTCTTCCCCCATGGCTTGTCGTTTGGGTTCTGAAAACCACCTTAGGGTCTGTTTGACCGGTTTGTATCCCTTTAGTATATTGAGGCTGTGTTCGGCCAGCCGTCGTGGGATGCCTGGCATGTCCGAAGGGTGCCAGGCGAAAATGTCCCAATTCTCGCGTAAGAAATCTCGCAGTGCGACATCCATCACGGGACTCAACTGTGTCCCAATGGATGCTATCTTCGTGGGATTCGTTGGATGGATCTGGAATTTGACTATCTCGTCTGCAGGTTTAAATGAGGTGGACTTGGGTCGTTTGTCGAGTATCACGTCGTCCCTGTCCATGGTGGCCTGCAGTGTTGTTAACTCATCGGCTGCTAGGGCTTCAGATAATGCTTCCACGGCTAGTGATGCGGTTTTGTTTTCGGCGCGAAGTGCGACGTCCGGATCACTAGCTAGAGTGATGATTCCGTTGGGCCCGGGCATTTTAAGCTTCATGTACCCGTAATGGGGTACAACTTGAAAGCCTGTAAACGCGTCCCACCCTAGAAGGGTGTGGTATCCGATGCTGAAGGGAGCCACTTGGAATGTGATTTCTTCAGACCTATAATTCTCCAGGGTGCCTAATACCACATCGAGTGTGATCTTTCCCGCGCACCGCACTTCCCGCGTAGGGATGGTTCCCCTTAAGGTGGCACCGCTTTGCTCAATGCGGCCTTTATCAATTTCCATTTTGTTGAGCGTTTCTTCACAGATCAAGTTTAACCCGCTTCCGCCGTCCATAAGTACTTTGGTGAGCCGGAAGCCGTCCACAATTGGGCTAAGGACCAGAGCGGCCGGTGTCCGGACAGTCTGGAATCGAGGTTCATCACTGGCATTGAAAGTTATAGCAGTGTCGTTCCAGGGGTTTATCTTTGCCACATGGCAAATTTCCATGAGCTTGGTGAGCTTCGCATACCGTTGTTCGAGGCGAAAGTTTGAAGGCGGTTAATCTTGTATTGTCCATTGGCGGGATGTTGTTCCGCTTTATGGCTTACAAGAAGATCCTCGCCGCTTTTTGCCACCTGCCAGAGTATCCAACATGCCCTAAGGCTATGAGTTGGCATTGTATCTGGCGTACTGTGGAGCTTACATGGCCCGTCAAGCCATTCTTCCAATATGGATCCCTGCCCTGGGGTGGGCTTCGGTTTCTTGGGGATTGGATCGGATGTCCTACGAGAGTTCGTCCGTTTAGTTCGGGCAAAGGTTTTGGTGAGAGCGGTACTATCCCAAAATTCTGTTTGGGTCTTCCAAGCGCTCTCCATCGCACAGTACTTCCGTACTATGATAGTCAAGTCCGCGAAGTGTAGATGTCACGGCGGCTTATAGCGTTGAGGAGCCCTTCGTCTGTGGAGTTTCTGCAGAAGAGCGAGACCATGTTCTCCTCGTGGCAGTCCTTGACCTTGCTAAGCACAAGGAGGAATCTGGCCCAGTAATGATGTACCGTTTCCTGGGGCTCTTGCCTGATGCGGGAGAGACAATTTAGGTCCAGGTAGGTGTTGTTAGCAGAATCCGGATTTTGATCCGATCCAACGCCCAAGGGCGTGGGCAGTTCCGAGCTTAACAACTCAGAATCCGGAATATTACCCAATTTCTTTGGCCCAATGCCCGATTCTAAGCCTGGGGCCTGGGTCATATTTTCCTTTGAGCAGGTTTTTGGCTCGAGGAGTTCGGCAATCCGAACATAATTCGTCCTCAAAGTTGAGGGACAATCCGCGCGTGGTTCCTCCACTATCGCTACCTCATGGGTGGCCGGCGGGGACCTGATGTCCCTTCGGTCGGGTTTAAGCCCAATCCAGTCATAGTTCGTAGCGACTCCCAGAGCGGCGATGCGATCCAAGAGTTCATTAAGGGAGGAGAGCTCCATTGTTCCATCTGTTCAGTGAGTTCCGAACTGACGCGAAGGTCATGACTGATGACCCGAGAGGCCATCATCGGCGCCTCCGCCGATGGGGCGGCCATGACAAAGCTGCCATGTCGGAGCGTCTGGCCTACAGCCAGAGCCCCCTCCGAGGTAATGTCGTTCTTGATGACAAGACGAGCCATCGAGCCTTGTAGCGACGTCACAGAGGAACTCTCAATGAAAGCACCAATGTCGGTGTAAAAACCGGTGGATCTCGGGTAGGGGGTCCCGATCTGTGCGTCAAGGCTGATGGTAACAAGAAGTAAGGGACGCGAATGTTTACCCATGCTCGGGCCCTCTCGATGGAGGTAAAACCCTACTTCTTGCTTGATTAATATTGATGATATGGGTAGTACAAGAGTAGATCTACCACGAGATCGTAGAGGCTAAACCCTAGGAGCTAGCCTATGATGGTATGATTGTAATTGTGATCGGCCTTCTAAGGACCAACCTCTCCGGTTTATATAGATACTGCAGAGGGCTAGGGTTTACATGGAGTCGGTTACAAGGAAGGAAATTCAATATCCGGATCGCCAAGCTTGCCTTCCACGCCAAGGAAAGTCCCATCCGGACACGGGCCAAAGTCTTGAGTCTTGTATCTTCACGCTTCAATAGTCCGGATGTTGTACACAGTCCGGCTGTCCAGATACCCCTTATCCAGGACTCCATCAACGGGCAAGCTCCGTAAATAAATTATGGATCTTAAACAACAAGTCAATAAGCTCGAGGAGGAGAACCATATCCTGAAGGGCATCATTGCCAAGAAGATCATAACACCAACCGTGAAGAAGGAGAAATAATCACATGGGTATGGGCACTCCCCTTGGCAACTGCCAAGCTTGGGGGAGGTGCCCCGGTATCGTATCACCATCACACTCCTATCTTTACCGCTTTATTTAGTTCAATCCTTTTAGTAGTATCTTGATCTAGTAGTTTGAAGTTTTGATATCAAGTAGTTTTGAGTTTTGCTTTGTGATCTCTTTTTGTAATCGAGTCCGTGTGCTATCTATAATAAAGATTAGTCTTGAGTAAAGGGCTTTGCTATGTTGCTATGATCTTGAGAAAGTAGAAAGAATAAAAGAGTTCATATTGAGCTTATGGATAGTGATAACTTCACACATAGAAAGTATGAGGCATAAAAATTGTTGAGAGTTGATGAACGTAGCCTTGGTCACCGCTGCAATTAATAGGAAGTGATAAGGAAAGAGGGGTTCACATATAAGTATATTATCTTGGACATCTTTTATGATTGTGAAGCACTCATTAGGTATGACATGCTAAAAGAGTTGATGTTGGACAAGGAAGACAACGTAATGGTTAATGTTTTTCCGACATCTCAGTTAAAGTATATTGTCATTGACCTTCCAAACATGTTGAGCTTGCCTTTCCCCCTCATGCTAGCCAAATTCCTTGCACCAAGTAGAGATACTACTTGTGCTTCCAAATATCCTTAAACCCAGTTTTGCCATGAGAGTCCACCTTACCTACCTATGGATTGAGTAAGATCCTTCAAGTAAGTTGTCATCGGTGCAAGCAATAAAAATTGCTCTCTAAATAGGCATGACTTATTAGTGCAGAGAAAATAATCTTTGTACAAACTTGCTGTGGAAGTAATAAAAGCGATGGACTGCATAATAAAGGTCCACATAGAAGGGGCAATATAAAGTGACGTTCTTTTGCATTAAGATTTTGTGCATCAATCCTAAACGCGCATGACAACCTCTGCTTCCCACTACGAAGGGCCTATCTTTTACTTTATGTTTTCACTTTGTTCTTGATTCAAGGTGATCCTCACCTCTCCCTTTTTCATTTTATCCTTTGGCAAGCTCCTCGTGTTTGAAAGACCATGATGCATATATCCAATTGGATGTAAGTTAGCATGGGCCATTATTGTTGACATCACCTAAAGGTGAATACGTTGGGAGGCAACACAATAAGCCCCTATCTTTCTCAGTGTCCAGCTGAAACTCTATAACCACAAGTATTGCGTGAGTGTTAACAATTATAGGAGACTACGAGATAGTTGAGTATGTGAGCTTGCTGAAAAGCTCTATTATTGACTCTTTCTGATGTTACGATAAATTGCAATTGCTTCAGTGACTGAGATTATAGTTTGTTAGTTCCCAATGAAGTTTTTGAACCATACTTGACATTGTGAATTGCTTATTACTTGAGCATGGGAAATCATATGACAAAAATCTATATATGTGCTATTGTTAGAATGATCATGATGCCCTCATGTCCGTATTTTATTTTTATCGACACCTCTATCTCTAAACATGTGGACATATTTTTCGATTTTAGCTTCCGCTTGAGGACAAGCGAGGTCTAAGCTTGGGGGAGTTGATACGTCCATTTTGCATCATGCTTTTATATCAATATTTATTGCATTATGGGCTGTTATTACACATTATATCTCAATACTTATGGCTATTCTCTCTTATTTTACAAGGTTTGCCATGAAGAGGGGGATGCCGGCAGCTGGAATTCTGGCTGGAAAAGGAGCAAACATTGGAAACCTATTCTGCACATCTCCAAAAGTCCTGAGACTCCACGAAACAACTTTTTGGATTTAATAAGAATTTATGAGCGAAAGAAATAGGCCAGGGGGCCCACACCTTGTCCAGGAGACAGGGGGCGCGCCCCCCTATAGGGCGTGCCCCCTATCTCCTGGGCCCCCTGGTGGGCCTCCGGTGTCCATCTTCTGCTGTATCATCACTTTTACCCTGGAAAAAATTGTGGGCAAGATTACGGGACGAAACTCCGCCACCACGAGGCGGAACCTTGGCAGAATCAATCTAGGGCTCTGGCAGAGCTGTTCTGCTGGGGACACTTCCCTCCGGGAGGGGGAAATCATCACCAACGTCATCACCAATGATCCTCTCATTGGGAGGGGGTCAATCTCCATCAACATCTTCACCAGCACCATCTCCTCTCAAAACCCTAGTTCATCTCTTGTATCCAATCTTGTATCAAAACAACAAATTGGTACCTGTGGGTTGCTAGTAGTGTTGATTACTCCTTGTAGTTGATGCTAATTGGTTTACTTGGTGGAAGATCATATGTTCAGATCCTTTATGCATATTATTACTCCTCTGATTATGAACATGAATATGCTTTGTGAGTAGTTACGTTTGTTCCTGAGGACATTGGTGAAGTCTTGCTATTAGTAGTCATGTGAATTTGGTATTCGTTTGATATCTTGATGAGATGTATGTTGTCTTTTCCTCTGGTGGTGTTATGTGAACGTCGACTACATGACACTTCACCATTATTTGGACCTAGAGGAAGGCATGGGGAAGTAATAAGTAGATGATGGGTTGCTAGAGTGATAGAAGCTTAAACCCTAGTTTATGCGTTGCTTCGTTAGGGGCTGATATGGATCCATACGCTTAATGTTGTGGTTAGGTTTACCTTAATACTTGTTTTTGTAGTTGCGGATGCTTGAAATAGGGATTAATCATAAGTGGGATGCTTGTCCAAGTTAGGGAAGTACCCAAGTACCGGTCCATCCACATATCAAATTATCAAAGTACCAAACGCGAATCATATGAGCGTGATGAAAACTAGCTTGACGATAATTCCCAATGTGTCCTCGGGAGCTCCTTTATCATTATTAGAAATTGTCCAGGCTTATACTTTGCTATATAAAGGATTGGGCCACCTTGCTGCACTTTATTTACTTTATTTACTTGTTGCTCGTTACTATTTATCTTATCACAAAACTATCTATCACCTACAATTTCAGTGCTTGCAGAGAAAACCTTACTGAAAACCGCTTATCATTTCCTTCTGCTCCTCGTTAGGTTCGACACTCTTACTTATCGAAAGGACTACGATAGATCCCCTACACTTGTGGGTCATCAGCCGGCTCGTTGCCTCGTCTTCCGTGGGCGCCGCCAGTCGGCGTCCGGGATGTCGCGCCGTGGTCCTGGCGAAGGGGCGGTTCATCATTCTGCGGGGCGGGCACTTCAGCGCGGCAGCCGGCTTCGTGCTGCGTGGCGGCCGCGCCTAGGAGCTGCTGGACTCGCTCCGTCATGTGGCGACGCTTGTCGCCCTCGTACTTGTCCAGCTCATCCGTCACCGCCTGGGCGGCCCGGATGTTCTCTGTAGGCGTGGCGTAGACGGGGCGTTCTGCCCCAAACATGCTGGCGATGGTCGTGCCATGCTGCCGGATCGAGCCAATGCGGCTAGGCCCCTCAGGAGTCGGCGTGCCGCCAATGGCCCGGTCCATCTCACGCTGATAGGCATCCAAGAGGCGTCGCACGCTGGCCAATGGGCCAACGCTCCCGAGGAGCTGGACGCGGCATGCTTCCAGCGTCTCAGCGTCTGCCTCTTTTGGGATGGGCGCCGCCAGGTCTCGCAGCGCCGCATCGAGTGGGTCTCGAGCGCCTCCGCCTGAGCACTCTCCACTATTGATGAGGAGCACCTCCGTGACGGTGCTCCAGCCGCTGTGCTCGCGAGGAGGCGGCTCGTCGTAGACCACCATGTTGGTGGGGAATGCGTCAAGCGACGCCGTGTCGGAGTCGACGATCATCAGGTCGGTGGAGCCAACAGACTCCAGGTCCACAGCGGGCTCGCTGGTGACGTGATCCTAGTCAAGGAGGCTGACGAGACGGCTCTCAGGGAAACCGGGGCCCGCGTCGGAGGCCTGCTCGTCAGAGAAGTGAATCTCGCCAACAAGGTCGGCAAGGCAGCTTGCCGCACAGGCTATCTCCACACCGTGCAGCGCGTTGAGGCAGACGCCATCGGGCGTGCTAGGATGGCTTCACTCGCCAGGAAGGAACAAGGTTCCCGTTAAGAGCAGGTCTCCGGGAGACGGTGCACCTAGCCCCACGGTGGGCGCCAAATGTCGGGGGTTGGGTGCGACATATGCCAATTATCATGGTGGGAGCGAGTAGAACGTTGCCAGTGCCTGGAAGCGGGATGAGGCATAGACACAAACGCCGACATACTTTACCCAGGTTTGTGGCTCTCCTAGGAAATAACACCCCTAGTCCTGCTCTGCGGGGTCTCTGCATGATCACTAAGGCACAAGTGATACAGAGGTGCTCCTTGAGCTGTATGCTAGAGGTAAAAGAAGGCAAGGCTAGCTCTCTTCCTGCTCTGGGGAGGTAGCTAGCTCTAATGGAGTGGGAACCGTTTGCATGGGTGCCCTGGGGGTTTATATAGGCCTACCCCGTGGGTACAATGGTGTCTGGCGGGTCTTTGGGCCCGGCTGTCGGCGTCTTGACCTCGGCTTCTCCGCCGACCACTTGTGCCCGCCGCTGGTGGGCCTGCCGGCTGATGCAGTGCACGGAGCCGATGACCGCTCCGTCCTTGGCGGGTCTGGTTGGTGGCTGCTCACTGTAGCCGTGCTACTAATAACGCGGGCTTGGTCAGCTCAGTGTGGCTACAGCCCCGCCGCCTGGCGGGAGATCACTGTAGCCATACCTGGTCTCATCAGGTTAATGGCGCACTTGCTTCGAGGGAAGGGTCGGCCGCCTGCTGGAGGCCGGCCTTCCCCAGGTCCGACTGGTTCGGCATCCACCGTCTTCCGAGGTGCCACTACCCAATAGGGCCCGCAGCCTGCAGGCCGTACCAACAGGTCGTCGTGGGGAACAGGGCTCCGCCTGTCCGGGGTGATGTTAGGGGGGAGTGGCAACAATGCCACGTCGTGCGGAGATCTCCGCCTGTACGGGGCACTGTGGCCACGCCAAGCCCAAGATTCGGGGACGAGGGGCTTCACTGTAGCCACGCCCCATCTCGTCCTCTTGATGGGGGCCTGAGACTACGAGGCGCCGGTAGCCCTTTGTCTGACGCCGTCCTCTCTAGGGGCCGGCTGACTGAGCTGGATGCTCTAGCGCCGTCTGCCGGTGGTTAGCCGTCCTCCGTCGGCCGGCTGTTGAGCCAGTCGGCCTTCGGAGGGCGGAGCTCCGGCTTGGGACACTGCAGGGCGAAGCCGGCCCAAGGTTTTGACAAGTTCAGGGACTCGGGTGAGGCTACTCGTGGCCCATTACTCCGACACTATTCTCTAAAAACTTATTCAGGGTAATACGTTTTCTGTTACTGTAGCCGTATTGTCTGAAATATGCTTTTTGTGCTCCGAAAACGTATTCTGAAGTTTGCGCTTCTGTTTTCAACCCCACCCGCTGAAGTGATTATTTTGTGAACGTTCACTGTTTAGTGCCTTTTCTGCCTAAAAAGTGAACGGTCACAACTTTGCGCTTGTGACTCCGATTGAGGTGATTACAGCGCTCACGTTCTATGTTCGTCGAGCTCTTTCTGATGGGACTATTTTCTTGATGTTTGCACATTCTGAAAATGCCCATTTTTCCCCTGCCCTAATCCAGCCCCTCTGAGGGAGAACCCTTCTCCGGCAAATTTTTCCGCGAGGTGATCGCATTTCTTCCCGGAGTATTCCTTGACCCCCAGGCTAGGCAACCTCTTATCATGAGCCCCAAACTTGCACGTGGACTTTGCTTGCACCCAATGTGTGTGTAGTTGCAGTAGTTTCTTATTTGTTTCATCTGCAATTATTTCAGTTGTGGTATATGTTGTATTACTTGCCTTGTCATGCTTGCCCTTCATGATATCTTTTGCCATGCTAGCTAGGATATTGTTGAGAATATCATGGCTTTGTTTTGGTTTAGTTTCATACCAATAGTATCAATGCTATGATGATGTTGTTACACCGTTAACATGCTAGTACCTGGTATTGCCATGTTTCATATGATATAACTGTTCACTTGAGAAGCTTGGTATTTTGGTTAATGCATGTGTATGCTGCATGCTCATTGCTGCATTCATATTAATCATGCTCATAATGTTGATGATGGTGGAGAAGATAATACTATGACTTAATAACAAACCTTCTCCGTCATCGATGGGATCGAGTCATAGTGCCACCAAATCGAGCTTCTCCAGCACAACCACACTTGCCTTTATGGGAGGGCCTTAATTCAATCTATTGACATGCCTCTTGCTGGTGCATCCAAAGAGGGAAGGTTATGGGCGCGCGCTACCCTAATCAGTTAGGTGGACATAAGCCTTATGTGCCCGTGTTTGTTTGCTTTTGAGCTCGTGTCCCCTTTTGTGACCGTTTATGTTTTGCCATGACGGTGGTCGTTGGATGTCATTCGTTGACATCGGGGCCACCCAGGACCTAGCCCAGAGGGGAGTTGGTTGGAGTGGCCGGGAGAGTGTCATGGGCAATTGATCGGTTTTGTCGGAACGCAGTTGGTCCACACGAATGGGAGTGCGTGGCCATGGGTTCCATGGTGTGGGTACAGTGTGCTAACCTCTGCAGAGTGTGTGTTAAATCTATCGATAGCCACGTCCTCGGTCGTGGGCACAGTTCGCAGTAGGTCACACTACCGGGTCTTGGTCGAAATGGAGGATAAACCTGAAATAACTAATGTGCAATAAAGAATGTGGTGAGTTGGACTATGAGATAGTAGTGAGAAGTCATGGTGATGTTCTGATATCATCACGAGATGAGGTATCGGTGAGTCATGAGTTGAGTTGTTTCGGATATGATCACGAGACGAGGTCGCGGTGAGTGATGAGTTGAGTTGTTTCAGATATGATCACGAGACGAGGTCTCGGTGAGTCATGAGTTGAGTTGTTTCGGATATGGTCACAATATGAGATCTCATTGGGTAATGAGTTTCCTCCGAGGAGCCGTGGCAGAGTAAGAGATTGTTGCATAAACTTAATACAGTATGTCTTCACGGGAGGTAACTGGTAGTTTATTTTTAGCATAGTTCTTGCATGAATCCATGTCCCGTAGATGCATCTATGCCATGCCATGTTGTGATTGAAATGCTATGCCCATGTTATGTCATCGCCATGTTAAAAGTATGTATTGATACGCCATTTTATTGCCATGCTAGTAGATGTTATGATGTTGTCCATGCTTAGTTTGATCTATGTCTCTAGTTGATATCATGCCATACTTAGTAATTGTCATGAGGTAGGTTGATGCATGCGCTTGGTACTTGCTTTGTCATCTGCTTGTTTGGATGCTATATATTTGGTTGTCTTGCAAGTACATTCAATGTACTGACCTGGCGTGTCATGCTAGTTTGTAGGTCGTGCCTGGATTGCTTGCTTGTTTGGTCGCGCTAGGCCATAACCTTGCCAGTCCTATGAGTTGGGGAGCCCACCTAGAGTCGATATGCTGCCAAACCAAGACTTCCACTGCCATTTAGATAGCCTTAGAGCTATGCCAAATGATTGTATTCCTCAATGATGTAATCCTCTATACATGTGTTTGATGAATATTCTTGTACCCGGAATGCTGTATCATGGACCTGTCGTGTGTCGGGTGTTATCCTGGGCTGATGTGCGAAGGCCCCTGCTCCATGCAGAACGGGGTGCCGCAGGAGATGGTATCAGAGCAGCCAGGCTGGCATAGGATTACCCTAGCCTTAGACCCCCATTACCATCAACCCGTAATGACCCTAAGGGATTTGAGCCATCCCTGGCATCCGGCATGGCCACTGTTGAGCAACAGGTGGCGCAGCCGGGATTGACACGTCCCTACCTCGATGTCCCTGCCTAGTTTTCCGTGGATTGGATAGAAACCCTACCCTTTCTGGTCGGTCGCATAGCGTACCCTTCACCATTAAGGGAAAGGGGCCACGCCATGAGGGTGTGTCTTGCATAGCTGCCTATAATGCCCCCCCTTTCTACTAGCTGCATCACTCCCCACTTAGTCAGCCATGTCCCTGTAGAAAAGCCTTGCTAGTAGCTCCAGATCGGGAGCCACATTCGGCTTTCTCCGAGAGCCCATCCTTTACTGTCGTACCTTTGCCATTGGTCACATTGGCTTTCCGCCTCTCCTCATCGATGTGCTCACCCAAGCCTTTGGTTGCTCCTCCAGTCCCGAGTATCTGGTGTTCCAAGCAATACCTGCCCCTCATCTTTGCCGATTCCAGACCAAGGTGCAAATCTGCCCAGGTCCAGCTGAGGATGGTCAGTCCTTGATCATCCAAGGCAAACCCATGGCCACTACAGAGTTGTCTATTCAGACAGCTGCTGTGGAAGCTGTCGTCCATCTTTGATCCCAGTTTCTGCAAGTAGCAGGACAACAGGAGTTATGTTTCTTCCCCGTTGTGACCAGCCTAGTTTCTGAGCATCCCATAACTGTCCGGCAAGGTGATCCAGCCATCGCTCACTTGGTGCGATTCATTACTCCCCAGGGATTGGTGATTGGTAACCTGGTCAAGGAGTTCAAGACTTTGGACCGTGAAGCTTCTCAGGTCGTCACAAAACCATCTTGTGAGGGCCACCAGATTGCTTCTCCAACCACTGATCCCATGCCATCCAACCCAGTGCTACTCTCTCATCCGGTGCCTTGTCTGAGGCCAGGTATCACCAACTGCGATTCCATCAACAAGGCCATTTACCGCCTTCGCTATCAAGGTATGCTTGGGAAAGCCCTAGCCACGTCCCAAGCAGCTGAGCCCCAACCCATAGAAGTGTCAGACGATGAAGGTGGAGATTGGGTCAGTCTTCATCTTCCAAGAGAGCCCCAACAAGACCAGCCCTCTACGTGACCTCAGTCACGCAGTCAGGTGATTCTGAGAGTAGGTCGGTCCGCTGGTTCATCCTCGGTACGAGGATAGAACTATGTATCCCGGAGTGAGTCGTTTCCTTTAGTGCGTAGCGCCTTTGTGCTTTTGTTGTATGCTTGTACTGTTTGTAACCCATATGTTGTGTTTTATGTATGCTTTCTTGCTTTTTGGATTTTGTTTTGTTTGTCTCTCTGTCAAGCAAAAATGTTTGACAGGGTTGGCAGTGTGTTTCTAACAAGATTTTAATCAATAGAGCACATACACTAAACAACATTGACTCATCCCGAGTCTATAATGAAATGCGCGCTAGTGTAGGTATATGTATACCAGGAGTACATATACCAACTAGCATTAAAACACCTTAGTATGATTTGTCTGGTGTGTTTTTCCTTTGCATATTTGTTGCATCTGTCTGTTTGCTAGTTTAGACTATACTGCATCCTACACACAAACTAGGTTCACCCACGAGTACCTTTGGGTAGTACTCGGGGGAATGCAAAGTCACATCCCTATCTCTATCTATGCATACCCCGTGTGCCAAATTTCTAGACCTAGAGCCTCGAAGAGGCATTTCCATCTGGACATTCCTTGTCCCTAATTCTTTTTCGATGGCCCCAATTGCATTTCCAGAGGAACCCTGCCAACTTTATTTCACTCGATCCAGTCCAACTACCCCAATACAGATTTCAGCTCCGATTCTACCTCAACACCTACATTTCATGGAGCTATCCACACAATTTTCTCCCATACCCCGAGTGTGACTCCCGAGCTGGCGCAGCCACCTCATCTGCATCCGGACCCCATCACCCCCACCCTCACTACCTTGCGTGGCATAGGCAAGTCGCCCCCGCTCCACCGCAGCACGCGATTACTCCACCGGTGCAAAGCGACGGAGAATCAAGCATGGCGGAGGACCACCCAGTGCACCACCATTTCCCGCATCTCGAGCCACCGCACCTGGTCGCACGTTGCCTTGAGCCCAGGGGCAAAATTGGGCCTGGGGCAACTGGGGCTGTAGCCCTAGGCTTGGCCCAACTAGCTTCTATATGCATAGCAGGCAAAAAAATCAGAATATGGGGTACATGGAAGCCCAGCCCCAGGCTTCACGTACTCATGTACAAGCCCATTAGCCCAACTCAATCGATCCTCCTCAACTCAATCGATTGATCAGAATAGAAAACGAATCGCGTAGTACACGGTTGACACTTTGATCTCTCATCTGTAGCCTGGTGACCTGGTCGTTCATCAATCAAGTCAATCAAGAAAGAGAAAAAAACATCCCTCGCCTGATTGTGACAATAGAGAAACCCTCGCGTCGCTCGAACGGAGAGCCCACGTCCCCAAGCGCTGCGCCGCCGCCCTTGTCAACCACCGGTGATTGGTGATTCCCCGCCGCTGCCGCGGCACCGTCCGCTGGGTCTGGCGTCCTGACAAGCGACAATCCATGCACCTCTTGTACTTCTGATCTTCTCCATCTCAGTCTAAACTGCAAAGCACGCACCGAGGACAACACAACACACACTGTTCCGCACAGGTAATTTGTGTCATCTAATTTTTTTTCTCTAATTCCTTTATATCAGCCAAACTCAGTGAGTTATATATTTACTTAGTCAATTTTATTTCATTTGTTGTCAGTAAATTAGAAAAACAAGACGAAGAAGAGGACCCGTACAATTGAATGTTTCTTTCAGTCAACATCCAATTAGAAATACAAGATGCCGGCGAAGGCTCCAAGACGGGATCTCACGGATACAGAAGGTTACAGCGGTGGAAATTGTTTTTCTTTGGCTCCCTGGATGTTTTCGGGGTACGTAGGTATATATAGGAGGAAGAAGTACGTCGATGGCCGCTCGTGGGGCCCAAGAGACAGGGGGCACGCCCAGGAAGGGTGGGCGCATCCTCCTATCTCCTGGCCTCCTCGTTTGCTTCTTGACTTGCACTCCAAGTTCTCCGGATCACGTTCGTTCCAAAAATCACGCTCCCGAAGGTTTCATTCCATTTGGACTCCGTTTGATATTCCTTTTCTTCGTAATACTGAAATAGGCAAAAAAAACAGCAATACAGGTTGGGCCTCCGGTTACTAGGTTAGTCCCAAAAATGATATAAATGTGTAAAATAAAGCCCATAAACATCCAAAAGGGGTAATATAATAGCATGGAACAATCAAAAATTATAGATACGTTGGAGACGTATCAGTCTTCACTAATTTGGTATCAAACAATGTTTGCAATGATGCATTTTCTTCAACTAATTGTTTTACGGAATTTCCTCTCATGATAATAATGAATTTATATTTCGTTTCGAATGTGATTTTGCGGCATAAATATAATGCACATTGATGTGCGTGGTATTTGACATTATATTTAGACAGTTAGTTTTAGCCCTAGGCTTTGCGAAATCCTAGTTCCGCCTCTGCTTGAGCCCGCTCGTACTTGATGATCACCACTCGGATGATCGATGAGCCGATCAGCGTGCCCAGCAGCGCAGCTAGGAACCACCGCAACACCACCAGGAACACGGTCTCGCCGAAGGAACCAGGCTTGATCTCGTGCAAACCGAAGAGGTAGTACAACAACATTGTGTTTGTGTGCTGGAGGAGAGCCATGCTGCCGCCTTTTATAGCCCAACCCCGGTGTTCGGTGAGCGAAGTCCAGGAGAACCACTCGTCGCCCGATCACCGGCGTCCAGGAGGTGAATCCGCGAGCAGTGCCGACAAAGTGCTGGCCGGCGATGTGAGTGCTCTCTGCACCGGCACCATGCACGCCGCGCACTATGGCACTAGGGTCCTCATCGCCCTAGGAGCTAGATGCGCGTTGTGCCAAGCCGCACGCGGAGCAGCAGCGAAGGAGAAGCAGCAAGATGGAGGTAGAAGGAGACTGCCAGTGGGCCCTGGACCCACGTGTGAGCAGGTGAAACCACTATTCATTAGGGTGCATCCATCATTTTTTGACAGTTTGATCTTGAGTGCCCCTAGCCGTGGAGATAACATTGTTTGCCCATATCCCTCCGTGGGTGTACCAGTTATCGGTACCCCAACTCGTTTTTTCTAACCAAAGGGCTAAAAAATAACTTAGAGGTTTTCCCCGGAGTGGCTATCATTTTATCTTTGCTGTAACCCTAGGAATCTCGAGGACGAGATTCTTTTAAGGGGGGAAGGTTTGTAACAACCCCAAAATTGGGTTATCAGTTTTTGTGTTGTTATTCCTTCCTGGGTAATCATTTTCAAATCTTTCCCCTGAGTTTGCTTGGATGACTCTGAGAGTTCATATCATTTCCAACCTTTCAAACACTTGCTAATGTCTTTGTTAGTGGGCAAGACCTCATTTGCATCATCTCCAACCCTCTCAAAACCCTAATTCCAAAATTTGGAATTTGGATATGTCCTTTGTGATTACAAAGGAGCCATCATCTCCCTTGATCTGTTGATCTTCCTAATTGTTCCTAGAGATCTTCCTACCTCTATAAACCTTGGATATGCAAAAATATTGCCAAGTCCTATGCAATATTTTCCATTTGGGATTTATTCCTTCTTTTGCCTTTCTAAGGAATAAAATCCTAAGGCATAGCTAGTCATCTCCAAAATTCATGAAAATTTGTGGAGATGGCATTTGTGTCTAATCTCAGCTCTGGCAAAAATATTGGCCATAATTAAATAACGAAAATTGTATTTTCCTATTTTAAGCTAATACTCCATTTCTGCCACTTTCTAAAGGAACTACCATTTTTATAGCAGGGAAAATTCACAAACAATTTTTGGAGCTTGTCCTTGCTATATCTTCACTAGTTCCATCCAAATCTCATGATCCACAGTTCAAAAATTGGGCACATGATCCAGTGCAAGTTTATGCCTTGTCTGAAATTTTGCAAAGGAAGTGCTTGATTCCTAAATCCTTTTGAGCTAAAATTTTGTAGGGCAGTTAATGTTGATAAATCACTACCGCAAACCAAAATTCAGCTCAATGCCTTCATCCTATCTCCCTGTGGAATTTTCTCAAGTTTCTGTTCAGATTGCTTGTCTGTGAAGGAAGTACCTTCATGGATAATCAAAATGAGCCGAAACTTTTCTAGCAGTCTCTAATGATTATATCATCACCCTCCCCCAAAATTCAGCTCATTCCATCTAGCCATTTTTCTCCAGCTCCCTCATTTGCATTTTTGGCCAGTTGGGCACATTGCAGAGCAAGTACCAGCTAGCCTCACATTTTTGGCATGATATTTTCGCACAATGGTCACCTTAGTGAGTGACAAACCTCTCCCAAATCCCATGTCTAATGGAGCTACGCACTGCCCACTATTTCTATCAAACAATTGGCTGTGGAAAATTGTTTTTGCAAATTATTAACAATCCAGAGCCTTCCAGCTTATTCCAGCCTAATATCTCTCCTATTTGAGCCTTGAGCCACACTGTTGACATGCTTTGGCATGAAGGAAGTGGCCAAGACAAGCTTTGGCCATGGTGACCACGGGTGTAGCCAGCCAAATCAGTGGTCTATCCACTGTAGGTGTCGATAGCCCTGCTCCGGCCGGACCTGGTTCGTCCGAGCGTGTCCAACCGTTTCCCCTCGACATCCTCTTCCCCTGGACTTATCTCCCCCTCCGTTTTCTACCTCGGCGTGCCGTCGTCGTCGCCGCACAGTACGCACCCGTGAGCGCCGTCGTCTTCCACCTTGGTGTTCTCTTCCATCCTCGTGTCCACGAGCGTTGCTCGTCTTCGTGACCATCTGCAGCTCGTCTTCTTCCCCCTCGTCACCTTCCCGTGACCTCTATGGCCGGCAGAGCATTGGCCGGACTTGCTCGGCGGAGCTCGGCTCGGACCTCCCCTGCCCCGGCTATAAATAGCCCCCGCGACCCGTCCGAGCTCACCAGCAACCTCTCCTCTCCTCTCTATGCCTCCCCGAGCATCCCATCCCTCCCCGGAGTCTCTCCCCGACCCCCACCATTGCCATGGCCGCCGCCTCAGGACCCGCTCGATTCCGGTGATCACGAGCACTCCTCCCCAATCCTCCACCACCACTGCATTCCCTTGGATCCGGTGAACCTCCCCGTGGCCTCGACCCCTCTTTTCCCCCACTGTAGATCCACTTCACCAGCGACCGGTGCCCCTCTCCGCCGCGGGCCATGCTGCTTCCTCCGTAGAGCTCCTCGACGAAAGAGCTCACCTCCCCTGGATGCGCCTCTCTCTCCTTAGCTCCTGGGTAGGTCACACACCCCCTGCCATGGCTGGAATCACCGACAGTCACCGTCGAGGTGGCCGCCTACCTCGGCCAGGATCGTCCCCGCGCAGGAGGAAGAAGAATGACCGGCTTGGCGGGCCCCTCCCCAAGCGGCCCCACCTGTCAAGGACTCAGCCGACTCCACGTCAGCGTAAGTGGAGACGCCTAGGCAGGAATACGCTTTCTATTCTCTGGAAACGTATTCAGGGTAATACATTTTCTGTTACTGAAGCCGTATTGTCTGAAATACACTTTCTGTGCTCCAAAAACGTATTCCAAAGTTTGAGCTTTCTGTTTTTAGCCCCGCCCGCCGAAGTGATTATTTTGCGAACGTTCACTGTTTAGTACCTTTTCTGCCTAAAAAGTGAACGGCCACAACTTTGCGCTCGTGACTGCGATTGAGGCGATTCTAGCGCTCATGTTCTCTGTTCGTCAAGATCTTTCTGATGGGACTATTTTCTTGACGTTTGAACATTCTAAAAATGCCCATTTTTTCCCTGCCCTAATCCAGCCCCTCTAAGAGAGAACCCTTCTCCGACAATTTTTTCTGTGAGGTGATCGCATTTCTTCCCGGAGTATTCCTCGACCCCCAGGCAAGCCAACCTCTTATCATGAGCCTCGAACTTGCACATTGACTTTGCTTGCACCCTGTGTGTGTGTAGTTGTGGTAGTTTCCTATCTGTTTCGTCTATAGTTATTTCAGTTGTGGTATATGTTGTATTGCTTGCCTTGTCATGCTTGTCCTTCATGATATCTTTTGCCATGCTAGCTAGGATATTGTTGAGAATATCATGCCTCTGTTTTGGTTTAGTTTCATGCCAGTAGTATCAATGCTATGATGATGTTGCTGCACGGTTAATATGCTAGTACCTGGTATTTCCATGTTTCATATGATATAACTGTTCACTTGAGAAGCTTGGTATTTTGGTTAATGCATTTGTATGTTGCGTGCTCATTGTTGCATTCATGTTGATCATGCTCATAATGTTGTTGATGATGGAGAAGATAATAATATGACTTAATAACAAACCTCCAACGTCATCGATGGGATCGAGTCATAGTGCCACCAAATCGAGCTTCTCCGGTGTAACCACACTTGCCTTTATGGGAGGGCCTTAAGACGATCTATTAACATGCCTCTCGCCGGTGCATCCAAAGAGGGAAGGTTATGTGCGTGCTCTACCCTAATCAGGTAGGCGGACATAAGCCTTGTGTGGCTGTGTTTGTTTGGTTTGTGCTCATGTCCCCATTTGGACCGTTTATGTTTTGCCACGACGGTGGTCGTTGGATGTCATTGGTTGACATCAGGTCCACCCAGGACCTAGCCGAGAGGGGAGTTGGTCGGAGTGGCTAGGAGAGTGTCATGGGCAATAGATCGGTTTTGTCAGAACGCCATTGGTCCACAGAATGGGAGTGCAAGGCCTTGGGTTTCATGGTGTGGGTATAGTGTGCTAACCTCTGTAGAGCATGTGTTAAATCTATTGATAGTCGCATCCTCGGTCATGGGCATAGTTCGTGGTAGGTCACACTATTAGGTCTTGGTCGAAATGGAGGATAAACCTGATATAGCTAATGTGATAACTAATGTGTGATAAAACAATGATAAACCAACAAGTGTATAACTGGTTATATGCTTGGGATTTTGACAAATATATTGACATACTCTTCTTACTGTTATAGAGTGAGATAAACCAACAAGTCTCTCAAATTGCCGATCCTCAAGAAAATCTGAAAAACCAGCAAGCAGAAACCACCAAGGCCAGGGATGAATTGAAAACCGCCTTAACCACTATGGAATAGCTCAAAGAATGGTTCAAGTCTGAGCAGACCAACTGGGACACCGAAAAGGCTGGATTGCTGAAGCGGGCGGAAGACGCTGAATCAGCTCTTAAACCGGTGACGGAAGAGCTTACTGGATTAAAGCGCCAGGTCAATGCCATGACTTCTACAATATTTGGTAAGCGCTGCTGACCAAAACTTTATGAATAGTCTGCCTTTGAAATTTTGCCAGTTTAACGTGACATCCTTAAACCGATGCTGGTAGCCGTATTGCTCATCTGGGCTCTAACATGCGGAAGAAACTAAAGGCCGCCTATACACTGATTGAACAATTGTATACTAGCGTCCAACGGGTCATCTATGCAACTTCTTATGACAATGCTGCTCCAACACTGATCAAGGACACGTTAGACTGGTTATCTATGACGCCAGCACAGATAGAAGAGTTGAAGCGATCCGCTGCCAGGGCTGGCACTTTGTTAGCACTTACTCGAGCCAAGGCATGGATAGCTGATCTTGATCCGGCAGATATGACCCCTCTGAAGAAGCCCACCACTGAGCATGACCCAACCCTGCATTTCAAACTGGCTGACGAGGCAAAGCTTGTTGACTTCGTGCCTGGCGATTCGTCCAAATAGTTCAGCATCAGCACAAATCTGGATCCGAAATAGGAAAGCGCGCTCATCGAGTTCATCCGTGAGAACCGGGACATTTTTGCATGGAAGCCTTCTGACATGCCAGGTGTATCGAGAGAACTCGCTGAGCACACTCTTAACATTGATCCCAAGTTTAAACTGGTCAAGCAATTTCTTTGTCGCTTTAATGAAGAAAGACGCAAGGCAATTGGTGAAGAGGTAGCCCGGCTGTTGGCTGCTGGGTTTATCGTCGAAGTGTTTCATCCTGAATGGTTGGCTAATCCGGTGCTTGTTCTTAAGAAAAACGACACTTGGTGTATGTGTGTGGACTACACGGACTTGAATAAGTCTTGCCCGGCCGATCCCTTTGCTCTCCCGCGTATTGATCAGATCATTGATGCAACGGTGGGTTGTGAGCGCCTGAGTTTTTTGGATGCTTATTCAGGATATCATCAGATCAAGATGCCAGTTAAGGACCAAGAGAAGACAGCCTTCATCACTCCCTTTGGAGCCTTCTACTATGTTTCTATGCCCTTTGGGCTCAAGAGTGCCCAGGCAACTTATCAGCGTTGTGTGCAGAATTGTCTTCACACGCATATTGGACGTAATGTTCATGCCTATGTGGATGACATTGTGGTAAAATCCAGGAAGAAGGAAACACTGATAGATGATCTCAAGGAGACATTTGACAATCTTCGGGTTTACAAGATGATGCTTAATCCGGATAAATGTGTTTTTGGTGTTCCGGCAGGCAAGCTTCTCGGTTTTCTTGTATCTAACAGGGGAATTGAGGCTAATCCGGAAAAGATTAAGGCAATCACATCCCTGGCTAAACCGAAGTGTATCAATGATGTTCAGCGTCTAGCAGGTCGGATTGCATCCCTTAGCCGGTTTATCAGTTGTCTGGGAGAGAATGCAATTCCTTTGTATCAGATGTTGAAAAAGACAGATGATTTTGTCTGGAGTGATGCAGCCAATGCGGCTTTTGAGGAGTTAAGCGGCGATTGGTTGAAGCTGCGGTTCTTGCAGCCCGATTGATAATGAGCCTTTCTGTTATCGTGGCTGCCAATGCCCGGCGGTCGATGTGGCAATTGTGGTTGGCGTAAGGAAGCTGGGAAGGAATATCCAGTTCAACGACCTGTATCCTACATCAGTGAAGTCCTGATCGAGTCAAAACAACGCTATCCACATTGGCAGAAGTTGGTGTATGGGGTTTTTATGGCAAGCCGAAAACTCAAGCAATACTTTCAAGGCCATCCCATCACAGTGGTTAGTTCTGCTCCTTTGGGCGATATAATTCAAAATAGGGAAGCAACTGGCCGGGTTGCTAAGTGGGCAATTGAGCTTGGACCACACGGTTTGAAGTATGTACCTCGAACAGCCATCAAATCTCAGGCCCTCGTGGATTTTATCAATGATTGGACCAAGTTGCAAGCACCAGAAGACAAACCGGATAATACATACTGGACTATTCATTTTGATGGATCCAGGCAGTTAGAAGGCTCGGGGGCTGGAGTTGTTCTCACTTCCCCTCGAGGTGATAAAATTCGTTATGTCCTCCGCTTGATGTTTCCCTGTACTAACAATGCAGCTGAGTACGAAGCTTTACTCCATAGTCTCCGTGTGGCCAAAGAGATGAACTTAAGTTGAGTTCGTTGTTTTGAAGATTCTGATCTGGTGGCTCAGCAAGTTTCTGGTACTTGGGATTCTAAGGATCCACTCATGGCGGCTTACAGGCGTGAGGTGGATATTGTGGCGGGTCACTTTAAAGGGTATCAAGTTGAGCATATCGATCGGCGCAAAAACGAAGCAGCAGATGCTTTGAGCCGGCTTGGATCTCAGCGTAAACCGGTACCTCCTAATACCTTTTTAGATATATTGCATAACCCGTCTGTTAAGTTGCCTACAAAAGAGGATTTGGATGTTCTTGATCCGGAGGCTCAATTGGTGGCCGCTTTGCATATTGTGCCGGATTGGACAGTTCCGTATCTGGCGTATTTGAACCGGGGTGAACTACCAGATGATAAAGTCCTGGCTCGACAGATAGTCCGGCGATCCAAGTCCATGGTTATTCACAATGGCGATTTACACCGTTGTAGCGTTTCAAGCGTATTTCAGCATTGTGTTTCTCCGGAAGAAGGCCAAGAGATCCTACGGGAAATTCATGACGGGGATTGTGGTCATCATGCCGGCTCAAAGTCCCTGGTTGCAAAGGCTTTTCATCGTGGGTTTTACTGGTTGACAGCTCATGCTGATGCGGAGGATTTGGTAAAGCGATGTGATGCTTGTCAAAAAGTTTCACGCAGGGCTCATGTTCCGGCTCAAGAACTACGGATGATTCCTATCACTTGGCCTTTTGCTACTTGGGGGCTTGATATGGTGGGGCCCTTTAAGCGTTCCCAGGACAAGAAGACCCACCTGTTGGTGGCAGTTGATAAATTCACCAAGTGGATTCAAGTGGAGCCCGTCAGCAAGTGTGATGCAGCTACGGCGGTTCAATTTCTCAAAAAGATTATCTTCCGCTTTGGCTTTCCACACAGTATTATCACGGATAATGGTACAAACCTTTCCAAAGGTGAGATGGAGGATTTCTGTCAGAGAGAGCACATCCGGCTTGACTTGGCATCTGTGGCGCACCCTCAATCCAACGGTCAAGCGGAGCGAGCCAATCAAGAAATTTTGAAGGGTCTTAAACCCCTGCTCATGATTCCATTGAAGCGGACGCCGGGTTGTTGGGTGGAAGAATTACCTTCGGTATTATGGAGTATCAACACCACCCCCAATCAATCAACATGTTACACACCTTTCTTTATGGTGTACGGGGTAGAGGCAGTTCTACCAAGTGATATACGTCATGATTCACCCTGGGTTGCTAATTATATTGAAGTGGACAACGAGCAAGCCCACCAAGAGGCGCTGGACCTGTTAGATGAGAAACGGGATATGGCTCTGGCTCGATCGGCGGTGTATCAATAAGACCTACGGCGTTATCACAGCCGCCGGGTTAGGACAAGAACCTTTCAAGAAGGTGACTTGGTGCTCTGGCTCATCCAGGATCAGACCGACATGCACAAGTTATCCCTGCCTTGGGAAGGACCCTTTGTGGTCAGCAAAAATCTGCACAATGGATCATACTACCCCATTGACGTTCGAGACAACTCACGCAATTCTGAGGAGGAGACCCGACGGCCATGGTACATAGCTCTCCTCCGGCCTTACTACACTTGAGCCATAGGCTCTTTCTGTGTACATATTTCGACAATGTATATATTATGATCAATAAATAAACCAGCATCCTTGCTCTAAGCAGGGCCTCTACTGTTTTTTCTCAAATATCCTTTGAGTCACATGGGGCTTCGGTGACAAAGCGAGTACTACTGTCAAACCGGCTATCACGCCACAACATAGCTTGGGAGCTTCACACCCAAGGGGCCAAAGAGAGTCTGGATGCTATGCACAACTCAAACATAGGCACCCAATGAGCACAGCTCATCACGTTACTTGGGGGCTCCTTGTGTCAAATACCAAGGAGTTTGAATGGACCCTTGTAGCTGGGTATCGACCCACGGCTTGGAAGCCTGGTATATTTACCTAAAACCCCGGGTTAACCTGCCTTCATCAAGTAAGACACTCCTATCCAGTTCATCCTGGCACGGCCCTCCAAACGTTTGTCAGTTACTCTCATTGAGACCCTGCACTTGTCAAAGTTAAAAGAGTGATTGGTTAGTTGGAGGTCCATCTTAAAAGGCTTTGTTAAATGGTTCAACTCAGTGGCCTGGCAGCCCACAAAAAGCCTCGAATTTGGGCCTGGCAGCCCTCAAAAAGCCTCGACTACACGGTTTTATTTGCGTTTATCACCTTTTTATTGATAAGTTTTATGTTAAACCGATTTTCTTGACCTGGTCAGTCATCTTATTAGCCCGGTATTCCTTAAACCGGCTTGGTTTTAAACTACACGTTGACAGATCTTATTATTAAATCGGAGTTTGTTAACCCGGCCTGGCTTTGACTACCCGTTGCCAGATTTGGCCATCTGATGTTCATCATTACCCGGTATGAGTCATTCTACATCATCAGTACATGATGGAGTTATACAAGAATTTCAGATTTGGGTTTTCACCCTCATTGCAATCAAAGTGGGTCAGCCAACTAAGATGATATTACATCACATGTATGAGTCATTTCATGTTTTTACGGTTTGATTATCAATCAGGCCTTATCTTGGGCATTATGACCCGTCCGGCGGTAAACCGCCAGGACAAATTTCTTTTTTATGCAGACAAAGGAATTGCATATTATGATACATGAACCAACATTGAAATTGTCATGGCGGATCACATCAAGTATCTCCTACTACACGATGGTGGTAGATCAAAATATTCTTGCTACCCTATTACAAGGCACTTAGCAGCCCAAAATATGGAATTGTTTTAAACCGGACAGTTTCTGACGTATCAACCAGATTGCCGGATCAAACTTCATCGCCATGTTGATGTGAAGTAGATGGGTCATCTGGCGTCGGTTTAGCCTCCTCCTCCCCATCCAATGTCTGGAAGTCATTGGTGGTCCAGTCAATCCGGGTTAAGGCCTGAAAGACAGCCTCTTCACTTATAAGCTCAGTCGGATCAACGTCAGGGGCGTAAGTGTGCTTACGGATTGGCGGAACAAGGTTTTGCACTTCTAGAATAACAGCCTCAACCCGCTTGTTGTTAGCATCATAGAAGGAGCGGTGAATCGTCAAGTTAGCTTCTTCTGCCAACTGAATCGCCAGAGGACGCATCTCCCTTGTCACACATTTGAGGGCGTCGTTATCAAACACTTCGCCATTTTCTTGCTGACTGGGGAAGCCCTTGGCTATATCAGTCGGATCAAGATCAGCTATCCATGCCTTGGCTCTAGTAAGTGCTAACAAAGTGCCAGCCCTGGCAGCAGATCGCTTCAACTCTTCTATATGTGCTGGCATCATAGATAACCGGTCCAGCGTGTCCTTGATCAGTGTTGGAGCTGCATTGTCATAAGAAGTTGCGTAGATGACTCGTTGGACGCCAGTATACAACTGTTCAATCAGTGTATAGGTGGCCTTTAGTTTCTTCCACATGTCAGAGCCCAGATGAGCAATCCGGCTACCTGCATCGGTTTAAGGATTTCACGTTAAACTGGCAAAATTTCAAAGGCGGACTATTCATAAAGTTTTGGTTAGCGGCGCTTACCAAATATTGCAGAAGTCATGGCATTGACCTGGCGCTTTAATCCGGTAAGCTCTTCCGTCACCAGTTTAAGAGCTGATTCAGCGTCTTCCGCCCGCTTCAGCAATCCAGCCTTTTCGGTGTCCCAGTTGGTCTGCTCAGACTTGAACCATTCTTTGAGCTGTTCCATAGTGGTTAAGGTGGTTTTCAATTCATCCCTGGCCTTGGTGGTTTCTGCTTGCTGGTTTTTCAGATTTTCTTGAAGATAGGCAATTTGAGAGACTTGTTGGTTTATCTCACTCTGTAACAGTAAGAAGAGTATGTCAATATCTTTGTCAAAATCCCAAGCATATAACCAATTATACACTTGGCACTTGGGGGCTAATGCGGATCATTTTTTTCTACTGATTATTGAAGTCCCACGGATTAATACAAGTTTTCATCATGGCACTTGGGGGCTAATCTGTGTTTGATCAGAAGTACACAAGGTAATTAACAAAGCACAATATGGAATTTACAAAGTCCCGGTTTGACTATCTAAAGACAAACCGGCCCTTGGAGGCTACAATGCTACGAAGGTACAGAGCAAAGATCAAACTGTTTACCTCATAGCGATCCTTCATCAGATTTACTAAACCGGATTCATAATCACGACTGGTGTAAAGCCGGTTCAAGAAACCGGAGTGAAGGTCTTGAGCAGAGAGATCCACATAAGCTGACAAATCAGTCTTCCCCTTCCCCTTGCTCATAGCAGCAAATTCATCCTTGGCAGTGTGCTTTGATAGAGCAACCGGATTACCAGGGGCGGTATATGCAGTGCCAGTAACAATAACATCTTTGGCCGAGCTGGATGAATTGACATCCTTAACAGGGCTTGGCGCTTTGGCAGCAGGGCTCGGCGGTCTGTTAACACGGCTTGGCGGATCAGCAGTTGAATCCCGCTGCTCAACGGTTGGACTTGGAGGGGCATGGAGATGTGAGGTATCAACATGTACATCCGGTTCAACCTCTAGCAGATTAGCATCAGCATCTTGGTTTTGCGCAGTAGAGCTGTGTATGGCAATCTCAGGATTTTCGCCATCATGCTCTGGGGTCTTCTCCGGATCAACATCATCAGTAGGGTCGCTGGTCTTGGCTTTCTTACTTAATCGAGCCTTGGCACTACAACATCAAAGGTTAGAATATGGTAAACCGACACATAAAAGAAACAAGTTGAGGAGTAATGTACTTACCCAGCGACGACTTTGAGAGGAGGAAGTTGAGTGGTTGATGAACCGCCAGACGAATTGGAAGAAGCCTGATAATTCGGGTCAGACGGATTGAGTGGGCATCGGAAGAAACCTTTCAAAGGATAACGTTTTTCAAGAGAACAAGTCACCTCTGGACGACATTTTCGGGTTGGCGTATCTGCTAAACCGGACGAAGTGATTTGCTGACCACTATGCCGGGCTGTGCGACGCTCTTCAACTTGATGTGTCTTCAAAGAAAATTTTGGATACAAATGAGCAAGGGGGTGAGATTGTTTTACTTTCCGGATTGTGTGGCGAACTCTTTGAACCGGTACAAGGTCTGAATCGGAAGAAAGAAGGATTACCTCAACATGGTCTGCGTGGCTGGCTTCAGCATCATCCTGGGAATAGTCATTGTCAATAAGATGTACGAAAAAGGAACCAAGTGAGTCAAGTTCTACCTCTGCGTCTGATTCCTCATCTTCTGGTGGATCAGAAGACTCGGTGGTTTTCTTCTTGGCAGCTTTCTTGGTGGCCTTGCTCTTTGCACGAGGAGCCCTGGCCGGTTTAGTCCGTTTCCAAAAGGAGCTATTAGCCTGAAATTAAGACAAGGAAAGGTTAGTATACAGTTAATACGGAGGCGAATCAGTTAAGTATTTAGATGAACTTTACCGCTGGCGGTTTATTGGAGACGCAGAAAGGTGGCAACCCGGTTTGGCTACATGCAGAGATCGGCTCATCAAGCATTTTCTTCACAGATTCAGTAACTTCAAGATCGGTCGTTACTACTTCGTGATATTGTTGAGGATCTTTGACATCACTAGTATATTCATGCATCAAACCGGGGCGGCGGCTTAAAGGCAAGATGCCCCAAGAAACCCAGCAGCGGACAAGATCAATGCCAGTCAAACCGTTGGCCATGAGAGCCCAGAGCTTGGCAAGTTGAGGTGCAAAGTTCTTCCGTTCTGCGGCGGTTAAGCGTGAAGGTAATGGGTGGCCATTCTTTGAGCGGTGAGGAGATAACCCGCAAAGGATTTTCTCCGTCGAGGCGGTGTTAAACAATAAAACCAAGTCTGGTTCCAATCTTTAGGATGGCTATGATGTTTAGCATGAGGGAAGTCAACTTCTTTCCTTTTCTGGATTGATACGCCACCAAGCTCTGTGTTGGGACCATCTCAGAATTCTGTACGGCAGTTCAGGTGAAAGAAATCCTGGAACAACTCCACGGTTGGCTCTTCTTGAAGATAGACTTCGCAGAATACTTGAAAATTGCATATATTGGACTCAGAGTTCGGACCAATATCTTGCGGATGGAGTTGGAAGCTTGCGAGTACATCCCAGAAATTTTTTGATCCGGGCGGGCTAAATCCCCGATCTAAGTGTTGCATAAAAACAATCACTTCTCCGTCTTGAGGTTTAGGTGGACATTCAGATTCCGGAACTCGCCAATGAAGGACCCTTTTTGAGGCTAAAGCGCCAGTGGTGACGTATCCATTGATTTGTGTTTCCGTAATCCGGGACGGAACCCAATTGCAAGCTGAGAATTGTTTCGTCATCTTGGAAGGGGAACTGAAAGGAAGAATAACGCCGGTTTACAAATTAACGGTTTAAGTGTATCATTCAGAGTTAAACCGGAACATCGTCGTGCAAGTTCAGTTGGCAGTTTTATCAAGGGCTAATGATGAGTGGCGGATTACTAAATTGCTACAAAGTTTAAACCGCCCTTTGGTGGAGGAGACAGATGAAAATATGCTAAGTGTTGACAAAAACAGGTTTCACATAGTGATCAAATTTATTTGGATCTACTACATCTCCGTAAAGAAATTTTTCTATGATCTATAAGGGCGTTAAACAGAACATAGAAGTTCGTGCGTTCTGTCGAGGGATTCTGTACAAGAAGGAAGACTTACTAAGTACTAAACTAGTTACGGAGTGATTACCGCACGAGATTTATGCTACAGTTGAATCAAACAAGCTATGGCAGAAGCGAATACGAAGGAACTAGGGATGAACACCTATGAACGCAAGTGAAAACAAGAGCCCTAAAATGCAGATCTAGGGTTATGAGGGAGAAGCTTACCAGATGCGCAGGATAGCGGAGGAACACCGAAGATCTCTGGTACAACCAGGTTGATGCAGCGGCCTTTGTTGACGCAACGTTCGAAGGTCGAGGATGGCGGCGGAGCTTTAGAGCTGGGGTGTCGCGAGGAAGAAGAAGGCATAGAAGGGAAAAAGGAGAAAGGGGCCCTCGGGTCTTATTTATAGAGGAAAGAATAAATGGCAGGCGCGAGAATCAAGGAGCCTGAAGCGGCAGAGTGGGCGCGCCTGTCGCCTCGATTTTCGGGATGACCATTAAGTGAGGGGAATCTTTTTATACAGAGATCATGTCATGATGGACCGTTGCAATGTCCCGAAGATGACGTCACGGCGGTTTAACAAGATTTACAGGAGAAGGCAATTTGGCGGTTTACGAAAATACAAGAGGACGCTTACAATGTCTTTGAAGATGTTGAAGACTGGTATAAATAGGTTCAAATCAAACTGGGGCCTAATGTTGGGGATATAGCTACTGAGCGTAAACCGGCCAGGAGGGCCCGGTTCATGCTCGACTATGCCAAAGCCCATGAAGATTCAGAAGATGGTGTGTTATTAAACAAGCTTAGAGGCCTGAAGCCCAAAGGCGGATTAGGGCCCATAGTGGTAAACCATCATGACTATGTAACTTGTAATGTAAGTTAGGGAAGGAGAGACCGAACCGAACACTTTGTATGAGTCGGCTTTGGGGCTCTGTAAACCGGCCGGGCGTCAACCTGTGTATATAAAGGGACGACCCGGCGGCGGTTCAGGGACAACAAGCAACAACTCGAGACTCAGGCAAGCGTATTTGCTCCCTGGTCATCGAAACCAAATTAATCCCATCACAACTAGACGTAGGCTTTTACCTTCATCGAAGGGGCCGAACTAGTATAAACTCTCGTGTCCCTTGTCCGGTTTAACCCCTTCAAGCTAACCCATTGCGATGGATCCACGACTAAGTCCTTTCATGAGGACATCTGACGTGTTAATTCCACGACAAATGTGGTGACTTGCACTATGAGATAGTCGTGAGAAGTCACGGTGATGTTCTGATATGATCACGAGACGAGGTCTCGGTGAGTCATGAGTTGAGTTGTTTTGGATATGATCACAAGACGAGGTCTCAGTGAGCCATGAGTTGAGTTGTTTGAGATATGATCACGAGACGAGGTCTCGGTGAGTCATGAATTGAGTTTTTTCGGATATGATCACGAGATGATATCTCGGTGAGTCATGAGTTTGCTCCGAGGAGCCATGGCAGAGTAAGAGATTGTTGCATAAAGTTAATATTATATGTCTTCACGGGAGGTAACTCGTAGTTTATTTTCAGCATAGTTCTTGCATGAATCCATGTCCCGTAGATGCATATATGCCATGCCATGTTGTGATTAAAATGCTATGCCCATGTTATGTCATTGCCATGTTAAAAGTATGTTTTGATATGCCATGTTATTGCCATGCTAGTAGATGTTATGATGTTGTCCATGCTTAGTTTGATCTATGTCTCTAGTTGATATCATGACATGCTTAGTAATTGTTATGAGGTAGGTTGTTGCATGCGCTTGGTACTTGCTTTGTCATCTGCTTGTTTGGATGCTATATATTTGGTTGTCTTGCAAGTACATTCAAAACAGGGCGTGTCATGCTAGTTTGTAGGTCGTGCCTAGATTGCTTGCTTGTTTGGTCGCGCTAGGCCGTAACCTTGCCAGTCCTGTGAGTTGTGGAGCCCAGCCAGAGTCGACATGCTGCCAAACCAAGACTTCCGCCGCCATTTTAGATAGCCTTAGAGCTATGCCAGATGATTGCATTCATCAATGATGTAATCCTCTATACATGTATTTGATAAATATTCTTGTACCTGGAATGCTGTATCATGGACCTGTCGTGTGTCAGGTGTTATCCTAGGCTGACGTGCGAAGGCCCCCTATTCCATGCGGATCGGGGTGCCACAGGAGATGGTATCAGAGCAACCAGGCTGGCATAGGATTACCCTAGCCTTAGACCCCAATTACCATCAACCCGTAATTACCCTAAGGGATTTGACCCATCCGTGGCATTCGGCATGGCCACTGTTGAGCAACAGGTGGCGCAGCCGGGATTGACACGTCCCTACCCTGATGTCCCTGCCTAGTTTTTCGTGGATTGTATAGCAACCCTACCCTTTCTGGTGGCCGCATAGCGTACCCTTCGCCATTAAGGGAAAGGGACCACGCCATGCGGGTGTGTCTCGCATAGCTTCCTACAAAGCCCCCCCCCCCTTTCTGCTAGCCACATCACTCCCCACTCAGTTAGCCATGTCCTTGCAGAGAAGCCTAGCTAGTAGCTCCAGATCGGGAGCCACATCCGGCTTTCTCCGAGAGCCCATCTTTTACTGTCATACCTTTTCCATTGGTCGCATTGGCTTTCCGCCTCTCCTCATCGGTGTGCTCACCCAAGCCTTTGGTTGCTCCTCCCGTCCCGAGTATCTGGTGTCCCAAGCAATACCCGCCCCTCATCTTTGCCGATTCCAGACCAAGGTGCAAATCTGCCCAGGTCCAGCTGAGGATGGTCAGTCCTTGATCATCCAAGGCAAACCCATGGCCACTACAGAGTTGTCTATTCAGACAGCTGCTGTGGAAGCTGTCGTCCATCTTTGATCCCAGTTTCCGCAAGTAGCAGGACAACAGGAGTTATGTTTCTTCCCCGTTGTGACCAGCCTAGTTTCTGAGCATCCCATAACTGTCCGGGAAGGTGATCCAGCCATCGCTCGCTTGGTGCGATTCATTACTCCCTAGGGATTGGTGATTGGTAACCTGGTCAAGGAGTTCAAGACTTTGGACCGCGAAGCTTCTCAGGTCGTCACAAAACCATCTTGTGAGGGCCGCCAGATTGCATCTCCAGCCACTGATCCCATGCCATCCAACCCAGTGCTACTCTCTCATCCTGTGCCTTGTCTGAGGCGAGGTATCACCAACCGCGATTTCATCAACAAGGCCATTTACCGCCTTCGCTACCAAGGTATGCTTGGGCAAGCCCTAGCCACGTCCCAAGGAGCTGAGCCCCAACCCATAGAAGTGTCGAATAATGAAGGTGGAGATTAGCTCAGTCTTTGTCTTCCAGGAGAGCCCCAGCAAGACCATCCCTCTGGGTGACCTCAACCACACAGTCAGGTGATTCTGCAAGTAGGTCGGTCCGTCAGTTCATCCTCGGTATGAGGATAGAACTATGTATCCCGGAGTGAGTCGTTTCCTTTAGTGCGTAGCACCTTCGTGCTTTGTTGTATGCTTGTACTGTTTGTAACCCGTATATTGTGTTTTATGTATGCTTTCTTGCTTTTTGGATTTTGTTTTGTTTGTCTCTCTATCAAGTAGAAATGTTTGACAGGGTTGGCAATGTGTTTCTAACAAGATTTTAGTCAGTAGAGCGCATACACTAAACAACATTGACTCATCCCGAGTCTATAATGAAATGCGCGCTAGTGTAGGTATATGTATACCAGGAGTACATATACCAACTAGCATTAAAACACCTTAGTATGATTTGACTGGTGTGTTTTTCCTTTGCATGTTTGTTGTATCTGTCTGTTTGCTAGTTTAGACTGTACTGCATCCTACACGTCTACTAGGTTCACCCATGAGTACCTTTGGGCAGTACTCGGGGGAATGCAAAGTCACATCCCTATCTCTATCTTTGCATACCCCGTGTGCCAGATTTCTAGACCCAGAGCCTCGAAGAGGCATTTCCATCTGGATATTCCTTGTCCCTAATTCTTTTTCGATAGCCCCAATTGCATTTCCAGAGGAACCCTGCCAACTTTATTTCACTCAATCCAGTACAACTACCCCAATACAGATTTCAACTCTGATTCTACCTCGACACCTACATTTCATGGAGCTATCCACGAAATTTTCTCCCGTACCCCAAGTGTGACTCCCGAGCTGGCGCAGCCACCTCATCTGCATCCGGACCCCATCACCACCACCATCACTGCCTTGCATGGCGCAGGCAAGTTGCTCCGCTCCATCGCAGCACGCGATTACTCCACCGGCGCAAAGCAATGAAGAATCAAGCATGGCGGAGGACCACCCAGTGCACCACCATTTCCCGCATATCGAGCCATCGCACCTGGTCGCACGTTGCCTCTACCCCGCTTGTACTTGATGATAACCACCAGGATGATCGATGAGCCGATCAGCGTGCCCAGCAGTGCAGCTAGGATCCACCCCAGCGCCACTAGGAACACGGCCTCGCCGAAGGAACTAGGCTCGATCTCGTCCAAACCGAAGAGGTAGTAGAGCGGCATTGTGTTTGTGTGTTGGAGGAGAGCCGTGCTGCCGTCTTTTATAGCCCAACCCCGGTGTACAATGAGCGAAGTCTAGGAGAACCGCTCGTCACCCGATCACTGGCGTCCAGGAGGCGAATCCGCGAGCAGTGCCGACAAAGTGCTGGCCAGCAACGTGAGTGCTCTCTGCACCGGCACCGTGCACGCCACGCACTATGGCACTAGGGTCCTCATCGCCCTAGGAGCTAGATGCGCGATGTGCCAAAGCCGCCACGCGAGCGACAATGAAGGAGAACGACAAAATTTGGAGGTAGAAGAAGGAGGCGCCGGTGGGCCTGGACCCCGTGTCGCCAGTGAAACCACTGTTCATTGGGGTGCATCCAACATTTTTTGAGAGTTTGATCTCGAGTGCCCCTAGCCATGGAGATAACCTTGTTTGCCCATATCCCTCCATGGGTGTACCAATTATCGGTACCCCAACTCGTTTTTTTCTAACCAAAGGGTTAAAAAATAACTCAGAGGTTTTTCCCCGGAGTGGCTATCATTTCATCTTTGCTATCACCCTAGGAATCTCGAGGACGAGATTCTTTTAAGTGGGGAAGGTTTGTAATAGGCCCAAAATTGGGTTATCAATTTTTGTGCTGTTATTCCTTCTTGGCAATCATTTTTCAAATCTTTCTCATGAGTTTGCTGGTTGACTCTGAGAATTCTTTTCATTTCCAACATTTCAAAACCTTGTTCATGTCTTTGTTAGTAGGCAAGACCTCATTGCATCATCTCCAACCCTCTAAAAACCCTAATTCCAAAATTTGGAATTTGGATATGTCCTTTGTGATTACAAAGGAGCCATCATCTCCCTTGATCTGTTGATCTTCCAAATTGTTCCCAGAGATCCTCCTACCTCTATAAACCTTGGATATTGCTAAGTCCTATGAAAATTTTGCCTTTCTGAGGAATGTTGCTAAGTCCTATGAAATATTTTCCATTTGGGATTTATTCCTTCTTTTGCCTTTCTGAGGAATAAAATCCAAAGGCATAGCTAGCCATCTCCAAAATTCATGAAAATTTGTGGATATGACATTTGTGTCTAATCCCAGCTCTGGCAAAAATATTGGCCATAATTAAATAAGGAAATTGCCTTTTCCTATTTTAAGCCAACATTCCATTTCTTCCACTTTCTAAAGGAACTACCATTTTTATAGCAGGGAAAAATCCCAAATAATTTGTGGAGCTTGTCCTTTGTATATCTTCACTAGTTCCATCAAAATGTCATGATCCACAGTTCAAAAATTGGGCACATGATCCAATGCAAGTTTCTGCCTTGTTTGAAATTTTGCAAATGAAGTGCTTGATTTATAAATCCTTTATAGCTGAAATCTTTCAGGGCGGTTAATGTTGATAAATAAATGCTGCAAACCAAAATTCATCTCAATCCCTTCATCCTATCTCCCTGTGGAATGTTCTCAAGTTTGTGTTCAGATTGCTTGTCTGTGAAGGAAGTACCTTCATGGATAATCAAAATGAGCTGAAACTTTTCCAGCAGTCTCTAATGATTATATCATCACCCTCCACCAAAATGCAGCTCATTCCATCCAGCCATTTTCCCCCAACTCCCTCATTTGCATTTCTGTCCAGTTGGGCACATTGCACAGCCAGTACCAGCTAGCCTCACATTTTTGGCATGATATTTTGGCACAATGGTCACCTTAGTAAGTGACCAACCTCACCCAGATCCCATGTCTAATGGAGTTATGCACTGCCCAATATTTCTATCAAACAGTAGGCTGTTGAAAATTGTTTTTGCAAATTCTTAACAATACAGAGCCTTCCAGCTTATTCCAGCCTCATATCTATCCTATTTGAGCCCGTAGCCACGCTGTTGACATGTTTTGGCATGAAGGAAGTGGCCACGACAAGCTTTGGCAGTGGTGACCATGGGTGTAGCCGACCAAATTGGTGGTCTAGCCACTGTTGGCGTCGGCAGCCCTGCTCTGGCCGGACCTGGTTCGTCCGAGCGTGTCCAACGGCTTCCCCTCGACGTCCTCTTACCTCTGGAGTTCTCTCCCCCTCTGTTTTCTTCCTCGGTGTGCCGTCGTCATCGCCACACAGTACGCTCCCGTGAGTGTCATCGCCTTCCACCTTAGTGTCCTCTTCCTCGTCGTGTCCCCGACCATTGCTCGTCTCCGTGACCGTATGCAGCACATCCGCTTCCCCCTCGTCGCCTTCCCGTGCCCCCCGTGACCACTGTGGCCGACAGAGCATTGGCCGGACTTGCTCGGCGGAGCTCGGCTTGGACCTCCCCTGCCCCGGCTATAAATAGCCCTCGCGACCCGTCCGAGCTCACCAGCAACCTTTCCTCTCCTCTCTACGCCTCTCCGAGCAGCCCATCCCTCCCCGGAGTCTCTCCCCGACCCCCACCATCGCCATGGCCGCCGCCTCGGGACCCGCTCGATTCCGGTGATCCCGAGCGCTCCTCCGGCCCCATTCCTCCACCACCACTGCATTCCCCTGGATCCTGCGAACCTCCTCGTGGCCTCAGCCCCTCCTTTCCCCCACCGTAGCTCCACTTCACCAGCGACCGGAGCCCCTCTCCGCCACGGGCCCTGCTGCTTCCTCCGCAGAACTCCTCAGCGGAAGAGCTCACCTCCCCTGGATGCGCCTCTCTCTCCTGAGCTCCTGGGTAGGTCACACGCCCCCTGCCGTGGCCGGAATCGCCAACAGTCGCCGTCGAGGCGGGCCCCTCGCCAGATTGCCGGATCGTCCCCTCGCGGGAGGAAGAAGAAGGACCGGCCAGGCGGGCCCCTCCCCAAGTGGCCTCACCTGTCAAGGACTCAGACGAGTCCACGTCATCGTAAGTGGAGACGGCCAGGCAGGAATACACTTTTTATTCTCTGGGAACGTATTCAGGGTAATACATTTTTTGTTACTGAAGCCGTATTGTCAAGAATACACTTTCTGTCCTCTGAAAACGTATTCTGAGGTTTGCGCTTTCTATTTTCAGCCCCGCCCACCGAAGTGATTTTTTTGTGAACGTTCACTGTTTAGTGCCTTTTCTGCCTAAAAAGTGAATGGCCACAACTTTGCGCTCGTGACTCCGATTGAGGTGATTCCAGCGCTCACGTCCTCTGCTCGTCGAGCTCTTTCTGATGGGACTATTTTCTTGACGTTTGCACATTCTAAAAATGCCCATTTTGCCCCTGCCCTAATCCAGCCCCTCTAAGAGAGAACCCTTCTCCGACAAATTTTTTCGCGAGGTGATCGCATTTCTTCCCGGAGTATTCCTCAACCCCTAGGAAAGTCAACCTCTTATCATGAGCCCCGAACTTTCACGTTGACTTTGCTTGCACCCTGTGTGTGTGTAGTTCTGGTAGTTTCTTATCTGTTTCGTCTGCAGTTATTTCAGTTGTGGTATATGTTGTATTGCTTGCCTTGTCATGCTTGCTCTTCATGATATCTTTTGCCATGCTAGCTAGGATATTGTAGAGAATATCATGCCTCTGTTTTGATTTAGTTTCATGCCAGTAGTAACAATGCTACGATGATGTTGTTGCGCCGTTAATATGCTAGTACCTGGTATTGCCATGTTTCATATGATATAACTGTTCACTTGAGAAGCTTGGTATTTTGGTTAATGCATTTGTATGATGTGTGCTCATTGCTGCATTCATGCTAATCATGCTCATGATGTTGATGATGATGGAGAAGATAATAATATGACTTAATAACAAACCTTCTCCGTCATTGATGGGATCGAGTCATAGTGCCACCAAATCGAGCTTCTCCGGTGTAGCCACACTTGCCTTTATGGGAGGGCCTTAATGCGATCTATTGACATGCCTCTCGCCGGTGCATCCAAAGAGGGAAGGTTATGGGCGCGCGCTACCCTGATAAGGTAGGCGGACATAAGCCTTGTGTGCCAGTGTTTGTTTGGTTTTGAGCTCATGTCCCCGTTTGGGACCGTTTATGTTTTGCCATGCCGTTGGCCGTTGGATGTCCTTGGTTGACATCGGGGCCACCCAGGACCTAGCCCAGAGGGGAGTTGGTTGGAGTGGCCAGGAGAGTGTCATGGGCAATAGATCGGTTTTGTCGGAACGCCGTTGGTCCACACGAATGGGAGTGCGAGGCCATGCACTACAAAAAAATACACTTCCGTGATGATACGTGTTTGTCACAGTAGGTCACGTTTTCTGTCATGCATGTACATCCATGACGATTTTATGACAGAATCAACATAGTCATACCTGTGCTGTCGTAGAAGTGTTCCATGACATTACCAAATTATCATCACGGAAGTGTCCACTTCCATGACGATAAATCGCGCGTCATAGAAGTGCTTTCGTCAAGGGTGACCGACACATGGCATCCACCGTAACGGGACGCCGTTAAGCGTCGTTAAGCTATCGAGTCTAGTTTTGGATCTGATAACTCGCTAACAACCACGACCATTGCTGATTTTCCACGTGTAAAATTCTCATTGGTAAGCGGAACCCCGCGTCGGCTCGCGTTGTACAGTGTCACTCATCCAACGGTCAAGATGGGCCTATGATATGCTGACACGTGGACGGGCCCATCATGGATAAAAACATAGATCTGATCATAAACTCAACGTTCATCGGGTCCCAACAAACACACCGCCAAAAGACTTACATCATATGGATCTCCAAGAGACCATTGTATTAATAATCAAAACAGAAAGAGGAAGCCATCTAGCTACTAACTACGGACCCGTAGGTACACAAAGAACTACTCACGCATCATAGGAGAGGCACCAATGGAAGTGGTGAACCCCTCCATGATGGTGTCTAGATTGGATCTGGTGGTTCTGGACTCTGCGGCGGCTGGATCCATATTTTGTCGACTCCCCTAGGATTTCTAGAATATTGTGTAGAGCAAAGAGGCGGTTCGGGGGCACCCGGGGTGGGAAGCACCCACCTGGGCGCGCTTGGGCCTCTTGGCGCGCCCTGGTGGGTGATGCTCCCCTCGAGCAGCCCCCGAGTGCTTCCTTGGCCCACTGGATTTCTTCTGGCCCAAAAAATCCTCTAGGAGTTTCATTGCATTTGGACTCCGTTTGATATCAATTTCCTGCGATGTAAAAAACATGTAGAAAACAGCAACTAGCACTGGGCACTATGTCAATAGTTTAGTACCAAAAAAATGATATAAAATGACTACAAAACTATTGTAAAGCATCCAAGAATGATAATATAATAGCATGGAACAATCAAAAATTATAGATACGTTGCAGACGTATCAAATAGCATAATGTATCTGAACATATAATCTTCCACCAAATAAACCATATAGTAATCAACTACAAGATGTAATCAACACTACTAGTCACCCACAAGCACCAATCTATAGTTTTGATACAAGGATTGAACACAAGAGGTGAACTAGGGTTTGAGAGGAGTTGGTGCTATGAAGATGTTGATGAAGATAGCCCTCCCCAAGATGGGAGAGTTGTTGGTGATGATGATGACGATGATTTCCCCCTCCGGGAGGGAAGTTCCCCTGGCGGAATCGCTTCACCGAAGGGCAAAAGTGCTCCCGCCCAAGTTCCACCTCGAGGCGGCGGCGCTTCGTCCCGAATGCCCTCTCCTTAATTATTTTAGGTCAAAATGACTTATATACCAAAAGATGGGCACCGGAGGTGGGCCGAGGAGGGCAACACCCACCAGGGCGCGTCTGGGCCTCCTGGCGCGCCCAGGTGGGTTGTGCCCACCTGGTGGCCCTCCTCTGGTACTTATTTTCTCTAATATTTATTAAATATTCCATAAAAAATCCTCAGGGAGTTTCAGCTCATTTGGAGTTGTGCAGAATAGGTAGCTTGACGTAGCTTTTTCAGGTCCAGATTTTTAGCTGCCAGAATTCTCCCCCTTGGTGCATACCTTGCATTTTATGAGGGAAAAGGCGTTAGAATTACTCCAAAAGGCATTATTACAATAAAACAACATAAATAATAGTACGAAAATATGGTGCAAAATGAACGTATCACAGTCTGCTAAGTATTTGGGCCGAATTACGGTCCGGTGTGTTATCGGCCTGTTAAAGGTCCTCACTACTTGAATCTGGCACTTTGCCATCTGCCATGGCAGATGGCAAAGGCATGGTCGGCGGATGGCAAAGGCTTTGCCATCTGCCGCCGAATAACAAACCGGTCGTCCAAACCTCCTGCGGTAAAGGCTTCTTTGCCGTCTGTTTGGCCGATGGCAAAGAACACGTGGCTTTGCCATCTATTTGGTGATGGCAAGAGTCGTAACTTTGCCATCTGTTGGTGATGGCAAGAAAACTGTGGCTTTGCCATCTGCCAGCAGATGGCAAAGGCTACATTTGGGCCCATTTTTTGGCCCTTGAAACCTTCGGCCCATAAACGACCGCCAAGGATTTGGGTCATATTTGGCCTGTTAGAGGCCCATTGTAGATTTGGGCCACTTCCAGCCTGTTGTGAGATTCGGCCTGTTAGAGGCCCACTATAGATTTGGGCCACTTCCAGCTTGTTGTGACATTCGTCCTGTTAGAGGCCCACTGTAGATTTGGGCCACTTCCAGCCTATTGTGACTTTTGGCCTGTTAACGTCGGACGAAATCCATGGGCCATATATGGCCCAATGTCACATCGGGCCTATTAACGACCCATATAAAACTGATACTAATCAAGCCCGACCGAAATTCCGACCGGTTAAAGGCCCATGTAGTAGGTTGGCACATTTACGGCCCGTCTGAATTTCGTCCTGTGAACGATCCGCATTTTAAATGGGCGAACACGAGTTGAGATACATTTCGGCTGCTAATGACCAGTGAGTTATTTGGCACAATCAGGGCCCAATCTCACTTTCGACCTATTAAAGGCCCATGTTACTTATGGGCTCGAGACATTTACACATGTTAACAACCTATTGTTCTGAGGGCCCAAATTATGTTTAGGCCTGTTAAAGGCCCACTAGGTTTATAGGCCAACCAAAAATATGAAAGCTAATGCTGATTTAGGCCCAGATATTTTTAGTGGGCTACATGCAAATTACGGCCCATAATCGTTTTTAGCCCAATTGTAATGGGCCTAACGAATGTTGGCACGTCGGGCTCCTATGAAGCTTTCGATCAAATACATTACTAAGATAAACCTACACTATACAAAAATAGCATCGTAATTTCTACATCCTTTAGCACCATGACAAATGTTGTATCACAACAAAAAAAAATTCCAACCATACAACAAAAGGCCTGTTAGCATAAAGTTTACAATCCTTGCAGATAAAAGCACCATCAGATGTATAGAAGCACAGATCATTTGACCTGAGTGCTAATGTTTCAGGCTGTAGAATCTGATTGGCAGCATGATCATCCCCTTTTTTCCGCCATTGCTCTTGAACAATGAAGCAAATGTCTGATAGTCTGGTTTCAAAACCATTCATATCTTGACGACATTTGTCAACTACTATTCTTGTTTGACTGTTATATGATGAATATCATCCAAAAAATTCACCGATTCAATGCCTATGAATTTTTCTTATATTGTCCTTGCTAAGTTACTGCTGCTATTGTTACTGTTACACTTGCTACAAAACTATTGCTATCATTGTTACCGTTATTGTTACTATTGCTACTACTATCAAAACTATCATACTACTGTGTTACTAATCATATTGTTGTAGATAATTAATCTCCAGGTGTGGTTGAATTGACAACTCAGCTGCTAATACTTGCAAATATTCTTTGGCTCCCCTTGTGTCGAATCTATAAATTTGGGTTGAATACTCTACCCTCAAAAACTGTTGCGATCCCCTATACTTGTAGGTTATCAAGACATTTTTCTGGCGCCGTTGTTGGGGAGCATAGCTATATTTTGTTGAGTCACTTGGGATTATTATCAAATTATTACTATGCTGAATCTGAAGGATACCAAGACTAAGATTTTTCCCTCTAAGACGAGGAACGGTAAGGAACTGCCATCTAGCTCTGCACTGGATTCACCTTCTGTTATGAGTAGACTTGCAACACCACCACATGCTATGTCGCAAGTTATGGATGATGCTAATTCTATGAATGCAAATCATGATGATGCTAGTACCTTGCTTGATGATGGTGTGCCACTAGGTGATTTTCTTGATGAACAAATTGCTAGAGTTAGAGAGAATGAAATTGTTGAAACTGATAAAATTACTAAAACTGAGAAGTACTCGAAACTGAAAATCTTGAAACACCTTGTCGGTGTCAAAACCGGCGGATCTCGGGTAGGGGGTCCCGAACTGTGCGTCTAGGCGGATGGTAACAGGAGACGAGGGACACGATGTTTTTACCGTGTTGGGCCCTCTCGATGGAGGTAAAACCCTACGTCCTGCTTGATTAATATTGACGATATGGGTAGTACAAGAGTGGATCTACCACGAGATCAAGGAGGCTAAACCCTAGAAGCTAGCCTATGGTATGATTGTTGTAATGTATGTTGTGTCCTATGGACTAAAGCCCTCCGATTTATATAGACAGGAGGAGGCTAGGGTTACAGTCGGTTACAATGGTAGGAGATCTACATATCCGTATCGCCAAGCTTGCCTTCCACGCCAAGGAAAGTCCCATCCGGACACGGGGCGGAGTCTTTAATCTTGTATCTTCATAGTCTTGGAGTCCGGCGGACGATGATAGTCCCATTGTCCGGACACCCCTAGTCGAGACTCCTCGGTAGCCTGAACCGGGCTTCAATGGCGATTAGTCTGGCGCGCATAATGTTCGGCATTGCAAAGCGGGTTCCTCCCTTGAATAATCGAGAGAAGATTATGAACACCGGGATATTGTCGGCTCTACAAAATAAATTCCACATTCCACCGTAGAGAGAATAAAATGTACACCAGTTCAATCTGCTGACGTATTATGCAGCGTGACATCACACCGCTACCGGGCTTTTGTTTGAATCGTTTTTACTTTACCACCTCAAAGACGTTTAGCGGCGGTTTCCTTAGCACATCTTGTCGAGCGTAGATCGTGTTCCCCTTATTCCGGATTCACATCAATACGGACGTGGGTAACCCAACGCGCCATGAATGGTGGCGCTTGGGAGATAAGCGAGTTTTACCGGGCGGTGGGGGCGCATAGTTTTAAATCGCCTATATATAAGGGATAAGGATTCACCTTCTCACCTCGCCTTCTTCCTCCTTTTCTTATCCATCTCCGCGCACTCAAGCTCCAACGCCCAAGTTCGCGCATCTCGCCACGACCTTCTCCGAATATGTCCGGGGCGGGAGGCAAATGGTTAGCCTCCACCGTTAAGGAGGAGCACATCACCAGCTTCTTGGCGCGGATACCTTTCGGCGATATCGCGCATCGGCTGCCGACGAGGGCAGCTCATCCCTACCAGGCCTCATGAGAGGTCGTCTTCCTTCCCCACTTCCTCCGCTGATTTGGGCTTTCCACTCCATCCATTCGTCCAGGGGCTCATGTTCTACTACGACCTGGATTTCCATGATCTGGCGCCGTACTTCATCCTCAACATCTCGGCGTTTATCGTCGTGTGCGAGGCCTTCCTCTGGATCCGGCCCCACTTCGGCCTGTGGCTCAAGACCTTCAACGTCAAGCCAAAGGTTGTGAAGGGAACGCATAAGCGGAATCTTGAGCGCCATGTTGGGCAAGTTGCCCAACATCCTTTAACTCGAAGGGCCTTCGTGGACTCCGTCGAAGGGGTGGCAATCGGGGTGGTTCTATATCACCGAGCCGCGCAAGCCCACATGGGAGGCGGCCCCCGAGTTTAGATCTGGCGTCCCCACGCAGCTCACCTCCTGGAAAGAGAAGGGCCTGCTGTGGGGCAATCCGAAGGAGGTGATGGGACTCCGAGCCTGCATCCAGCACTACTAGGAAAAGGCCTATAGATAGGATTGACTCTAATGGCGCACCGTGGGCGCAGTGCGCCACTACTATATACTAATGGCGCTTTGTTTCTCATCGCCATTAGAGTGGAAGACTCTAATGGCGCCGGCCGGTGAGTCGCCATTAGTATGAATTTCTTTGTTTTCCATTTTCCCATACAAACTAATGGCGCATGCACAACCAATGCGCCATTACTATATATAACTTCTAATGGCGCGCGGGCTGGGGCGTGCGCCATTCTCATATCCCCTCCATCTCGATCTCGATCCCCTCCATCTCGATCTCGATCCCCTCCATCTCGATCTCGATCCCCTCCATCTCGATCGACCCGCACCCCCCGCTTAGCTCTACCCATCGCAACCTCCCCGCTCCACCGCCGAGCACCGACCCGACCCCAGCACACCAAGCACATTTTGAACATATTTTTATTTTTTTTACTATTTTTATAAAAATATTACCTTTATTATAATTTAAACAAGTTTGATAAACACAAATAAATATAAAAAACAGCATTTAAAATGCATAAAAATATTCTTGTTATGATTTAAACAAGTTTGAACATATTTAAACACAAGTTTGAACATATTTAAAATGCATATTCTTGTATCCCCTCCATCTCGATCTCAATCCCCCATCTCGATCTCGATCCCCCTCCATCTCGATCAGACCAAGCACCTCCCCGCTAGCTCTACCCATCGCAACCCCTCCCGCTCCACCGCCGAGCACACCGGCCCGGCCCCAGCGTGCAACCCGCACATTTTGAACATGTTTTAATTTTTTTTACTATTTTTATAAAAATATTACCTTGTTATAATTTAAACAAGTTTGATAAACACAAATAAATATAAAAACAGTATTTAAAATGCATAAAAATATTACTTGTTATGATTTAAACAAGTTTGAACATATTTAAACACAAATAAATATAAAAACACCATTTAAAATGCATAAAAAATATTGGGGATCACAGGGAGTCGAACCGGGACCTCCCAGTGGGAGAGCTGGCTGGTGACCCGGTCGAGCTAGTAGAGGACTTGATGTGGATCGATTCGGGTGTAATATAACTTTGTTGGCTCGGCGAGAAATATCTAATGGCGCACCGTGTTGAGGTGCGCCATTAGTGTGGATGTACTTATGGCGCACGGTGGTTGGTGCGCCATTAGTATTGTACCGCCCGAATCGGTTTTTATTCGCTTTATTATTATCTCACCCACCGCCTCCCCTCTCACTAATGGTGGGCCCTCCTTGCAGAACCCTCTCCGGTGCTCCTCTCTCTCTCTCACGAGCCACCAACAGAAGAGCGGCGTGGCCAGTGGCGTGGCGTCGAAATCTTGCCCTCTCTCTCCCTCGCCCCTTCCCTTAGGGCTGCTCTGCCCTCTCTCGGCCGTCCCCATGGGTGGTGGACGGCGGCGTTGGATGCCCTCTCTCCTGCTCTGGTTCCCTCCCCTCTCTCCACTCGATCTGTTTTTCCTCCCGAGCCTTGCAGCCAAGGAGGAGGAGGGACGAGACCAGCAGGCGGCGACCAGCAAGCACCCTCTCTTCTCGTTGGTGATTCCTCCCAGTCATGTAACCCTAGCTATTCGATCTGTTTGGATGATGGATTCATTGATTGTGTGCATCTTGATCTCAAGTCTTTGCTCGTGTGTGATTTGTGTGTGTGCGATGGCTCGTGTTTATGCCTTGTATGGCATGCTTCCTTCTGATTGGTTAGCTGCAGTTCGGAGGATCATGTGGACCGAATAATCAATACCTGATATATGGTTGAACTTCATCACAATTTCTCAAAACATAAATATGAGCTTGCTCTGCTTCAAGAAGATTAAGATCTCTGGGCTTACGACCACCGGATGGCCTTCCATCCGGATTGAATATTGACAAATAATAGTTGTCATCCCCTGGTGCATCATTGATTCTGCCTGGTCGATTATGCTTTGTCTCGACATCATCCAAATACCTAGAGCACAATGTAATGAACTCTTCTGCAATGTATCCCTCTGCAATGGAAGCTTCAGGTCGTGCCAAATTTCGCACTAGCGATTTCAGACACTTTATTTGTCTCTCAAAGAGATACATCCACCGATATATTGTAGGACCACCAACAAGAGCCTCATTAGCCAAATGAACAGGCAGATGCATCATGACATCAAAAAAGGACGGTGGGAATTCCTTTTCAAGCTTACATAGTGTCACAGGTATTTGGGCCTGCATTCATGGTGTATGCTTTCTTAGGGAAATCATGGTGAATGTTGATCATGATTTTGTAAGTAATATTTTTGAGAGGTGAATGCTGATCATGATTTTGTTAAGGTGTTAGTGGACTTGCTATGCTTAGGGTGGCACTTACGATTGCTTGAGGCGGGGTTGGTTGGGATAAACCTAATTGGTCGGGCCGGTTTAATTAGCGAGTAACAATGTGCGATTATCATCATCCCTTCTCTTTTGTTGTGGATGGAGAAAGGCGGCTTCATGGTACCATAAAGTTGTCACTTTTTTATTCATATAGAAGTCTTCTAGTAGTATCTAGTTAAGTTGGTGAGCAACTACACTTTCAGAGCACAAAGGCCCACACCACACCATACCACTTTGCCTTGATGCCTTCTAGTCTTGCCCAGTGCTAGTCCAACATAGTAAAATGCACAATATCACAAGGAAATTAGAAGTTACAGATTATCTTTATCGTAAATGTAAAAATACTATTACAAGGAATTTGCATAATACAGTTCAATGATGACTCATGTTGAAGATTGTGCACCCGGTTGAAAGCAGATTGCCTCAAGCGAAATCACTAGGAATTGTGCTACGGATGCATTATGTGCCATTGGTCTTTTTATAAGCAAAAACAATTGTTAGCTTTTAGATGTTGTGGTGGTTCACTTGGTGGTATATTGTTTTGAATTACACTTGTTAGCTTTTTATAAGCAAAAACATGCCAATGTATTTTCCATGCTATGATGGAGGCCTTTTTTGCCTTGTCCACCGAGAGGCCCTTGAGTTTGCGGAATGTCGATTAACTTCCGTTCGCAATTGGACACTCCATATGTCCTATTTTCAGCAAAGGTCATGCTGAAATTTTCCGTGAATTTTAGCATGACTTTGTTAAAATAGGACATATGGGGTACTGCGACTAATGCATGTTTTATGATCTGTTGTAAGGGTACTAATTGGTCTCTTCGCTGCTTATCGGAGATGGCGGAAGCAGCCACCGCCGATCTGCGACACATGATCTGAGTTGGATGATTCGAGTTCTTCACTATCATACTTGAGGCTTCAGTTGGATCCATGAAACTGGTATATAAAATGAGAGATCTCTCCTTCACCCATCTCATTATGATATCATTGTTTGCTACATCACTCATTTTCCCCAAGCTGCAGAGGCTGCCCGACGAGGTTTATGAACATCTTGATGGGTGAAGATCCGCCAAATAATGTGAAGCTGCGACGGGCGGTAGCGGGTTTCGCAGCGATGGGATGTGCGGTTAGCGATCAAGAAGGGCCACATGTACTTGTCTCGTGGGTGGGAGAACTTCTACCGTGCCTACGACCTGCGGCTGGGGTACTTCCTTGTCTTGAGTGCGACGGCAGCGCCAACATGCTCATCGTGAAGGTGTACAACAAGACTATGTGTCGCATGCGATCTGCTGCCGATGATGATGCCGGTATGTTACGCCTCTTCTTATTCCTCTACATTTGGCTTTGTCTCACATCGATTGTTAACGGTCATTGATGCATTTTGGACAGGTAGGAGCAGCGGCAGCATCAGCTACTGACCAAAAAGCGGCGACTATGGTATGTAGCGAAGCTGCGATTGATTCTCGTCAGAGCGACAAGCAGCAGCGATTCGGCACCGGCATAGTGTTGGGGAGCGTTGCGAGAAAATTAAAATTTTTCCTACGGTTTCACCAAGATCCATCTATGAGTTCATCTAAGCAGCGAGTAGCGGAGAGAGTTTGCATCTACATACCACTTGTAGATCGCGTGCGAAGCTTGCTTGGTGATGATGGAGTCGTACTCGAGCGTGATTCAGATCACCGATGCCAAGTCTTTGAGCGGACAGCACCTCCGCGTTCAACACACGTGCGGGACGGCGGCGTCTCCTCCTTCTTGATCCAGCAAGGGGAAGGAGAGGTTGAGGAAGACAGCACCACCGGCAGACGACGGCGTGGTGATGGTGGTGAAGCGATACTCGGCGAGGGCTTCGCCCGAGCTCTACGGAGGAGAAGATGTGTTGGGAGGGAGGGCTGCGCCTTGGGAGATGTGTACAGCAGCCCCCTCCCCCTTTATATAGGCCCCGGTGGCGGCCCCTAGAGATCCAATCTCAAGGGGGGCGGACAAGGGTGGAGTGCCCCCAAGCCGGTGGGCGCCCCACCCCTAGGGTTTCAACCCTAGGCGCGGGGGTGGGCCTAGAGGCGCACCAGCCCCTGTGGGCTGGTTCCTTCCCCTATGGCCCGTGGGGCCCTCCGGGATGGGTGGCCCCACCGGTGGACCCCAGGACCCTTCCGTGGTCCCGTGCTTTCAGTAACCCGAAACTTTCCCGATGGCGAAACACCACTTCTTATATATTATTCTTTACCTCCGGACCCTTAGGAACTCCTCGTGACGTCCAGGGATCTCATCCGGACTCGAACAACATTCGGTATTCACATACTAGTCTTCCTACTAACCCTAGCGTCACCGAACCTTAAGTGTGTAGACCCTACGGGTTCGGAGACCTTGAGACATGACCGAGGCGACTCTCGGGCAATAACCAACAGCGGGATCTGGATACCCATGTTGGCTCCCACATGCTCCTCGATGATTTCATCGGTTGAACCACGATGTCGAGGATTCTATCAAACCACGTATGCAATTCCCTTTGTCAATCGATGCGTTACTTGCGAGACTTCGATCGTCGGTATCCCAATACCTCGTTCGGTCTCGTTACCGCAAGTCACTTTACTCGTCTCAGTAATGCATGATCCGTGGCCAACACCTTGGTCACATTGAGCTCATTATGATGATGCATTACCGAGTGGGCCCAGAGATACCTCTCCGTCATGCGGAGTGACAAATCCATTCTCGATCCATGTCAACCCGCAGATACTTTCGGAGATACCGTAATGCACCTTTATAGTCACCCGATTCGTTGTGACGTTTGATACACCAAGGCACTCCTCGGCAACCGGAGTTACACGATCTCATGGTCGAAGGAATAGATACTTGACATTGGCAAAGCTTCTAGCAAGCGAACTATCGATCTTTTATGCTAAGCTTATGATTGGGTCTTGTCCATCACATCATTCTCCTAATGATGTGATCCGTTATCAACGACATCCAATGTCCATAGTCGAAACCATGACCATCTATTGATCAACGGGCTAGTCAACTAGAGGCTCACTAGGGACATATTGGGGTCTAAGTGTTCACACGTGTATTATGATTTCGGATAACACGGTTATAGCATGAACAAAGACAATTATCATGAACATTGAAATATAATAATACTTTTATTATTGCCTCTAGGGCATATTTCCAACATCTCCCACTTGCACTAGAGTCACTAATCTAGTTACATCGTGATGAATCGAACACCCATAGAGTTACGGTGTTGATCATGTTTTGCACGCGAGAGAGGTTTAGTCAGCGGATCTGCGACATTCAGATCCGTGTGCACTTTGCAAATCTCTATGTCTCCATCTTGAACATTTTCACGGATGGAGTTGAAGCGGCGCTTGATGTGCTGGTCTTCTTGTGAAACCAGGCTCCTTTGCAAGGGCAATAGCTCCGGTGTTGTCACAGAAGAGTTTGATCGGCCCCGACGCATTGGGTATGACTCCTAGGTCGGTGATGAACTCCTTCACCCAAATTGCTTCATCGCTACCTCCGAGGCTGCCATGTACTCCGCTTCACACGTAGATCCCGCCACGGCGCTCTGCTTGCGGTTGCACCAGCTCTTGCTCCACCATTCAACATATACACGTATCCGGTTTGTGACTTAGAGTCATCAGATCCGAGTCGAAGCTAAGCGTCGGCGTAACCCTTCTGACGAGCTCTTCGTCTCCTCCATAAACGAAACATGTCCTTTGTCCTTTTCGGTGCTTCGGGATATTCTTGACCGCTGTCCGGTGTTCCTTGCGGGATTACTTTGGTATCTTGCAACCAAACTTACGGCAAGGTTTACATCGAGTGCAGTACACAGCATGGCATACATAATAGATCCTATGGCTGAAGCATAGGGATGACACTCATCTCTTCTTTATCTTTTGCCGTGGTCGGTGGTGAGCTGAGCTCGATTTCACACCTTGTAACATAGGCAAGAACCCTTCTTGGACTGATCCATTTTGAACCTCTTCAAAATTTTATCAAGGTATGTGCTTTGTGAAAGACCTATGAGGCGTCTCGATCTATCCCTATAGATCTTGATGCCTAATATATAAGCAGCTTCTCCAAGGTCCTTCATTGAAAAACACTTGTTCAAGTAGGCCTTAATGCTATCGAAGTTTTGTATCATTTCCCATCAAGAGTATGTCATCTACATATAATAGGAGAAATGCTCTGAGCTCCCACTCACTTTCTTGTAAACGCAGGCTTCTCCATAAGTCTGCGTAAACCAAACGCTTTGATCATCTCATCAAAGCGAATGTTCTAACTCGAGATGCTTGCACCAGTCCATAAATGGATCGCTGGAGCTTGCATACTTTGTTAGCGTTCTGAGGATCGACAAAACCTTCCGGCTGCATCATATACAGCTCTTCCTTAAGATGTCCGTTAAGGAATGCCGTTTTGACGTCCATCTGCCATATCTCATAATCATAGTATGCGGCAATTGCTAACATGATTCGGACGGACTTAAGCTTCGCTACGGGAGAGAATGTCTCATCGTAGTCAATCCCTTGAACTTGTCGATAACCCTTAGCGACAAGTCGAGCTTTATAAATGGTGACATTTCCATCCGCGTCCGTCTTCTTCTTAAAAATCCATTTATTTTCTATCGCTCGCCGATCATCGGGCAAGTCTGTCAAAGTCCATACTTTGTTTTCATACATGGATTCTATCTCGGATTTCATGGCCTCAAGCCATTTGTTGGAATCCGGGTCCGCCATTGCTTCTTCATAGTTCGAAGGTTCATTGTTGTCCAGCAACATGATTTCCATGACAGGGTTGCCGTACCACTCAGTGCGGAGCGTGTCCTTGTGGACCTTGAAGTTCAAGAGTAACTTGATCCGAAGTATCTTGATCATCATCAATGATTTCCTCTTTAGTGGGTGTGGGCATTACAGGAACGGTTTCCTGCGCGGCACCATTTTCCCGTTCGAGAGGTAGCACTTCATCGAGTTCTACTTTCCTCCCACTTACTTCTTTCGAGAGAAACTCTTTCTAGAAAGCATCCGTTCTTAGCAACAAAGACTTTGCCTTCGGATCTTAAGTAGAAGGTATACCCGGCAGTTTCCTTAGGGTATCCTATGAATCGCATTTTTCCGACTTGGGTTCGAGCTTTTCGGGTTGAAGTTTCTTGACATAAGCATCGCATCCCCAAACTTTCGAAAGCGACACTTAGGTTTCTTCCCAAACCATAATTCATACGGTGTCGTCTCAGCGGATTTAGGCGGTGCCCTATTTAAAGTGAATGTAGCTGTCTCTAGGCGTATCCCCAAAATGATAGTGGTAAATCGGTAGAGACATCATAGACCGCACCATATCCAATAGAGTGCGATTCGACGTTCGGACACACCGTTTATTTGAGGTGTTCAGCGGCGTGAGTTGTGAAACGATTCCACATTTTCTTAAGTGTGTGCCAAATTCGTGACTTAAATATTCTCCTCCACGATCGATCGTAGGAACTTTATCTTTCGGTCACGTTGATTCTCCACCTCACTCTGAAATTCCTTGAACTTTTCAAAGGTCTCGGACTTGTGTTTCATTAAGTAGACATACCCATATCTACTTAAGTCATCGGAGAGTGAGAACATAACGATATCCTCCATGAGCCTCAACGCTCATTGGACCGCACACATCGGTATGTATGATTTCCAACAAGTTGGTTGCTCGCTCCATTGTTCCGGAGAACGGAGTCTTGGTCATCTTGCCTAAGAGGCATGGTTCACACGTGTCAAACGATTCATAATCAAGAGACTCTAAAAGTCCATCAGCATGGAGCTTCTTCATGCGCTTGACACCAATGTGACCAAGGCGGCAGTGCCACAAGTATGTGGGACTATCGTTATCAACTTTATATCTTTTGGCATCTACACTATGAACATGTGTAATATTACGCTCGAGATTCATTAAGAATAAACCATTGACCATCGGAGCATGACCATAAAACATATCTCTCATATAAATCGAACAACCATTATTCTCGGACTTAAATGAGTAGCCATCTCGTATCAAGCGAGATCCGGATACAATGTTCATGCTCAAACTTGGCACTAAATAACAATTATTGAGGTTTAAAACTAATCCCGTAGGTAAATGTAGAGGCAGCGTGTCGACGGCGATCACATCGACTCTGGAACCATTCCCAGCGCCAAGATCGTCACCTCGCCCTTCGCCGGTCTCCGTTTATTCCGCAGCTCTGCTGTGAGTTACAAATATGAGCAACGGCACCGGTATCAAATACCGGGAGTTACTACAGTCTTGGTAAGGTACACATCAATTACATGTATATCAAATATACCTTTGGTGTTGCGGCCTTCTTATCCGCTAAGTATTTGGGGCAGTTCCGCTTCGGTGACCCTTCCCTTGCAATAAAAGCACTCGGTCTCGGGCTTGGGTCCATTCTTTGACTTCTTCCCGCAGCAGACTTACGGGCGCGGCAACATCCTTGCCGTCCTTCTTGAAGTTCTTCTTACCCTTGCCTTTCTTGAACTTAGTGGTCTTATTGACCATCAACACTTGATGTTCCTTTTGATTTCAGCCTCTGCTGTCCTCGGCATCGAGAACACTTCAGAATGGTCTTTACCATCCCCGCATGTTGTAGTTCATCACAAAGCTCTTGTAGCTTGGTGGGAGCGATGGAGGATTCTGTCAATGACCGCCTCATCACGGGAGGTTTATGTTCATTTGGGTCATACGGTTGTGCAACCCGGACATCTTGAGGATGTGCTCCTTGAGAACTGTTTTCCTCCATCTTACAAGCTGTAGAACTTGTCGAGACATCATATCTCTCGACCGGGCATGAGCTTGGAAAACTAGTTTCAGCTCTTGAACATCTCATATGCTCCGTGATGCTCAAAAGCGCTTTTGGAGCCCGGTTCTAAGCTGTAGAGCATGCCGCTTTGAACGAGGGAGTAATCATCGAGCGAGTGCGCCAGACGTTCAAATCGTCTTGCAGTCTTTGGGAGAACAGGTGGGTCACCTAACGGTGCTTCTAGGACATCTTGTTTCTTGGCAGCTATGAGGATGATCCTCGGGTTCGGACCCGATCCGTATAGTTCTTGCCATCATCTTTCACTTGGTTTTCTCTAGGAGCAGCGTTGAAGTTCATGTTGACATTAGCGTTGGCCATTGATCTACAAGACATATTTGCAAAGGTTTTAGACTAAGTTCATGATAATAAAGTTCTTAATCAAAATTACGAACTCCCACTTAGATTAGACATCCCTCTAGTCATCTAAGTGTTACGATCCGAGTCGACTAGCCCGTGTCCGATCATCACGTGAGACGGACTAGTCATCATCGGTGAACATCTTCATGTTGATCGTATCTTTCATACGACTCGTGTTCGACCTTTCGGTCTCCGTGTTCCGAGGCCATGTGCGCACATGCTAGGCTCGTCAAGTTAACCCTAAGTGTTTTTTTGTGTAAAACTGTCTTACACCGTTGTATGTGAGCGTAAGGATCCATCACACCCGATCATCACGTGGTGCTTAGAAGCGACGAACTGTAGCAGCGGTGCACAGTTAGGGAGAACACTTCTTGAAATTTTATAAGGATCATCTTATTTACTACCGTCGTCCTAAGTAAACAAGATGCATAAACATAATAAACATCACATGCAATTATATAGTTGTGACATGATATGGCCAATATCATCAAGCTCCATTGATCTCCATCTTCGGGGCTCCATGATCATCTTGTCACCGGCTTGACACCATGATCTCCATCATCATGATCTCCATCATCGTGTCTTCATGAAGTTGTCACGCCAACGACTACTTCTACTTCTACGACTAACGCGTTTAGTAATGAAGTAAAGTAGTTTACATGGCGTTCTTCTATGACACGCAGGTCATACAAAAAATAAAGACAACTCCTATGGCTCCTGCCGGTTGTCATACTCATCGACATGCAAGTCGTGAATCCTATTACAAGAACATGATCTCATACATCACAATTCATCATTCATCACAACTTCGGCCATATCACATCACATGATCAATCGCTGCAAAAACAAGTTAGGCGTTCTCTAGTTGTTGTTGCATCTTTTACGTGGCTGCGATTGGGTTCTAGCAAAACGTTTTCTTACCTACGAATCACCTGGCGTGATTTTGTCAACTTCTATTTACCCTTCATAAGGGCCCTGTTCATCGAATCCGCTGCAACTAAAGTGGAGAGATAGACACCCGCCAGACCACCTTATGCAACTAGTGCATGTCGATCGGTGGAACCGGTCTCACGTAAGCGCGTGTAAGGTTGGTCGGGCCGCTTCATCCCACAATACCGTTGAGCAAGAAAGCGACTAGTAGAGGCAAGTAAGATGACAAGATCAGCGCCCACAACAAATTTGTGTTCTACTCGTGCATTAGAGAACTACGCATAGACCTAGCTCGATACCCTTTGTTGGGGAGCGTTGCGAGAAAATTAAAATTTTTCCTACGGTTTCACCAAGATCCATCTATGAGTTCATCTAAGCAACGAGTAGCGGAGAGAGTTTGCATCTACATACCACTTGTAGATCGCGTGCGGAAGCTTGCTTGGTGATGATGGAGTCGTACTCGAGCGTGATTCAGATCACCGATGCCAAGTCTTGAGCGGACAGCACCTCCGCGTTCAACACACGTACGGGACGAGCGACGTCTCCTCCTTCTTGATCCAGCAAGGGGGAAGGAGAGGTTGAGGAAGACAGCACCACCGGCAGCACGACGGCGTGGTGATGGTGGTGAAGCAGTACTCCGACAGGGCTTCGCCGAGCTCTACGGAGGAGGAGATGTGTTGGGGAGGGGAGGGGCTGCGCCTTGGGAGATGTGTACAGCAGCCCCCCTCCCCCCCCCCTTTATATAGGCCCCCAGGGGGGTGGCCGGCCCCCTAGAGATCCAATCTCAAGGGGGGGGCGGCGGCCAAGGGGGTGGAGTGCCCCCAAGCCAGGTGGGGCGCCCCCCCACCCCTAGGGTTTCAACCCTAGGCGCAGGGGGTGGGCCTAGGGGGGCGCACCAGCCCCCTGTGGGCTGGTTCCCTTCCCCCTATGGCCCATGGGGCCCTCCGGGATGGGTGGCCCCACCCGGTGGACCCCCGGGACCCTTCCGGTGGTCCCGTGCTGCCCAGAACCCCGAAACTTTCCCGATGGCGAAACACCACTTCCTATATATTATTCTTTACCTCCGGACCCTTAGGAACTCCTCGTGACGTCCGGGATCTCATCCAGGACTCGAACAACATTCGGTATTCACATACTAGTCTTCCTACTAACCCTAAGCGTCACCAAACCTTAAGTGTGTAGACCCTACGGGTTCGGAGACCGCAGACATGACCGAGGCGACTCTCGGGCAATAACCAACAGCGGGATCTGGATACCCATGTTGGCTCCCACATGCTCCTCGATGATTTCATCGGTTGAACCACGATGTCGAGGATTCTATCAAACCACGTATGCAATTCCCTTTGTCAATCGATGCGTTACTTGCGAGACTCGATCGTCGGTATCCCAATACCTCGTTCGGTCTCGTTACCGCAAGTCACTTTACTCGTCCGTAATGCATGATCCGTGGCCAACACCTTGGTCACATTGAGCTCATTATGATGATGCATTACCGAGTGGGCCCAGAGATACCTCTCCGTCATACGGAGTGACAAATCGATCTCGATCCATGTCAACCCAACAGATACTTTCGGAGATACCGTAATGCACCTTTATAGTCACCCGATTACGTTGTGACGTTTGATACACCCAAGGCACTCCTACGGCAACCGGAGTTACACGATCTCATGGTCGAAGGAATAGATACTTGACATTGGCAAAGCTTCTAGCAAGCGAACTATACGATCTTTTATGCTAAGCTTATGATTGGGTCTTGTCCATCACATCATTCTCCTAATGATGTGATCCCGTTATCAACGACATCCAATGTCCATAGTCAGAAACCATGACCATCTATTGATCAACGGGCTAGTCAACTAGAGGCTCACTAGGGACATATTGGGGTCTAAGTGTTCACGTGTATTATGATTTCCGGATAACACAGTTATAGCATGAACAAAAGACAATTATCATGAACATTGAAATATAATAATACTTTTATTATTGCCTCTAGGGCATATTTCCAACACATGGACAACAAGAAGGATGATCCGGACTGGAGTGCAGGAGAAGAGGAGCAGAGTGAGGATGGGCATCAGGCTGAGGATGACCTAAGCTGCCGATGGTGGTGGCTGACCAAGGGCAAGAGATGGTGGTGGTGACCATGGGCAAGAGATGGAGGTGGTGAGGATGACCTAGCGATGGTCGTGCTCAAGGTGGCCTCGCGATGGTGGTGGTGCTCGACAATGACCACGCACCGGTGGTGGCGCCGGCGATCCCACTGGCGGGCAACATGACCACGCCAATTGTGGTGAGGACTACATCCCACTACCTCCACTGCCTCCACAGCCTCGCCGCTCTAGGCGCATCGAGGAGATGAAGGAGAAGAAGGAGAAGAAGCGCCTACTTTGTCGGTATGTCGGATCTCCTATAGGTTAGCTATCCAAAATGATATATATATACTTAGTTACCTATGTTATCTCTAATATGCTTAGTTTCCTATAGGTTAGCTTCATTTTACCTAAGTTGGCTCTAATATACTAACTTAGAGCTTATATGCTTAGTTTCCTATAGGTTAGCTCCAAAATAACTTATGTTAGCACAAAATGATCAAGTTTACATAATAAGCTTATAGTCTTTTCTTAATCTTCTTCTTTTCCAAAATGACATAGGTTAGCTTCATTTTACCTAAGTTGGCTCTAATATACTAGCTTAGACCTTATATGCTTAGTTTCCTATAGGTTAGCTCCAAAATAACTTATGTTAGCACAAAATGATCAAGTTTACATAATAAGCTTATAGTCTTTTTCTTAATCTTCTTCTTTTCCAAAACTCTTCTTATTCTTCTTCTAGTCTTCTTCTTTTCTTCTTCTAACTTCTTGTTTATCATTTTGCAGATTTGATTTAATTGACGGAAGCTTGCGTGGATGGGGTGCTTCTTTTCCATTTCTGTTTTTATTTTGTATGAATGTGAAACTTTTGTGAATTGATGGATAACGGTGTTGGATGAACAATGTGAAACTTTTGTAACGACGGAACTATGTGTTGGCTATGTGCGTATGTATATATGATGAAACTTGTGTGTTGGATATGATTGCTATATGTATGCTTGTTGTATATATATGATTGCTATATGGATGCTTGTTGTACATATATATGTGTTGAATATCTCATATGTGAAATAGTGACATGAGATTAAGAAGAAAAGAATTAAAAAGTTGTTACTAATGGCGACTACAAGATGTTCTACTGTAAGTATAGCAGATACTAGTGGCGCCTTGTGGCGTACTAATGGCGCACCTCAAGGTGCGCCATTAGAATACCAGATTCTAATGGCGCATAGGTGGTGCGCCATTAGAAAGAAATTCTAATGGCGTGATGCCAGTGGCGCACCAGCCATGCGCCATTAGAAGGCAAAACAGGTGCGCCACTAGCATGCCTTTTCCTAGTAGTGCAGAAGCTGGTAAGCAATAAGCTTAGGCTCGTCGACGTGGTCCAAGTCATGCTCATCCGCCGGATTCTCCCATGCCAAGAGCGGGCATTCAATCTGTGGGAGTTTAATCCGGAACAGCACCAGGCGCTGAGCGGGCTCTTCGATACAACACAGGAAGGCGCCTAGAGGGTGCTGTTTAAGGGCGCCGAAGCCCCCGCATCCGCGACGGAAGATCGTGGATTTAGCTCGCAGCATCCAACTGACGAGGTAAGTGATTCAACCCCATTGCGGGACACTTGGTAGTAATCGAATTGATTAAGAGGGTTTCATTCTTTCTTTTCCTTTGACAGGAATGGATGGAGAAGGCCAAGCAGCTTATCAGCCCGGCTCCCATGCCAGAAGACCAGTGGGCGCCTGCTTAGCGGGGCTGCTGGTTCGGCACCGCATGTGGTGCCGGAGAAGAAGGCCAAGAAGGTGGCCACGGGACTCGAAAGAGTTCCTCGAATCAAAGCGTCGACGACGACGCGGTCTCCTCCCCCGAAGACGAGGAGGAGGAGGAGTACTCTCTCCCGGAGGAGGGAGAGAAGAAGAGGAAGGCTTCCCCAATAGGGGAGGCCGAAGGGTCCAAGAGGGGGAGGACTATCCCCCCGGACAGTTTTGCCAACACCATCGTTGGCGAGGATGAATGGTCTCCAAGGGCCAAGCGTCCGGCAAGATCGTAAGTATCCGGATCCATGATATGTAATTTCTTTCGTGTCGCGTAGTGTCCTTCTAATGCCACGTTCTGTCCGTAGTCCGGCCGATGATGATCTCCCCGCTTCATCAAGCGGGTCATTGGCCTCGTCGGATGTGGATTCACTTCCGACTGCCACTACCCCCCGCACCGGCGAAGACGCCGAGGTGGGATCGAGAGGACCCATCGGGAGGAGGCTCGGGCGCCGTCGAGCTGCCTCCGGACTTTGTGCCGGACTCTACATCGAACCCGCAGTGGTTCTAGAGTCCGCAAGCGCCCCTTCAAAGAAGGGCAAGACCGTGACACCGCGGCCTCCGCCCAACCGAGGCGCGGATAACTGTTGAGGCGCTTAAAGGCGCTTCCATCGAGAAGAACACCGCACTATCATGAGTGCGGTGATTCAAAAGGTTCGGCTCGCCAAAAGCGGGCTGACCGAAGTTCGCAGCAACCTTCTAACGAGCTTTGAGGTAAGAAGTTAAAATTATGTCTTGTAATACCGCATAGACGGTAGTTTCGATGCTCGGTTCGGTGTTCGGAAAGAAAAGCGGATGAGGATCTAACAAGATATATGCAGGGTACTTAAAATATGTCAATATGGGTTGCAGGCTACGCTGCTGACCTCTGCCGCACTATCGGCGGAGGTCGAAGTGTTGAAGAAGGATCTCGAGCGGTCCGAGCAAGAGCTCGGCCATGCTAAGAAGCAGCTCGAGGACAAAGAAGGTGATTAACACCACTTTGAATAGTTACCTTACAGAAAAGGATTTTGGTTGCAATAAAATTAACAAGGATAATTTGGATATTTTAGGGGCCACGAACGAGGTGGCAGCCACGAAGGAGAAACGTGTCCATGACGAGCAGCAGTCTTGGCATGAGCGGGAAGAGCGAGAGAAGCAGAGGCACGGGTGGCGGAAGTGCGGCAAGAGCTCCGGGCTCTCATGGAGAGGCATGAGAGTTTGGAGCGTGACTCCAAGACTCGAGAGTCCGAGCTTGCCTCGGCTCTTGAAAGTGCCAAGTCCGCCAAGGCCGAGGCCCATAAGGCCCTTCAGGAGGTTGAAGATATAAAGAAGATAGTGGCGGGTAAGGCATTTTTCATGCAAAGCAGGCATGTTAATGTAAACTACCTGATACTTACCCGCATTCGGAGCTCTCCGGGGGCGTTTGCAGATCTGCCGCGTAGTGCGTCTGATGCCGCCACATTCTATCGTGGTGAGGAGGGGAGCTCGACGGAGAAGGTCTTGGTCTCGATATCTTCGAGGCCGGCCATCCGGTGCCCCCAAGCGACCAGCTGAAGCAGCTGGTCGAACTCCACAAGGTAGCTGAGGAGGCCATGAAGGCCCTCATAGTCCGGCTGTGGCCTGGACAGGCCATGCTTGGGAGCTACTTCGGCCTCGTGCGGCGGCTGGTGGATGCGTGCCCCTGGGTGGAGGTCATCAAGCGCTCCGCGTGTATTGAAGGTGCTCGTCGGGCCCTTGCCCGCACAAAGGTGCATTGGGGCAGGTTGGATGCGGAGAAGCTTCTCACGGACCCACCGCCACCGGGCAAGGAGTATCGCACGCCCGAGATGTATTATAAAGCTGTCCTGAGGGGAGCCCGCGATATTGCGGATGAGTGCCCCCGGAATGTAATCTTTGAGTAAACTCGTTATGTATTATCCTGCGCGCTGAAACTTTGTTCATGTGCGCGTTAAGCAATGCTTGTTTAATTTAAAATATTACCTTACATGCGGCCGTTTATAAAATCGAGAGATGGCAAGTCGTTGGCTTCACCCCCAAGCTACGAGTCTTTGGGGTGTTAGGGATAAACTTGAGCACTCTTGTTCCCATTTTGGGTCCATCTAGGAGGCGCTCAACACAACGTAACAAGGCAACCGGACTTATAATGCTTGAACACTCTCACTTAGCCATAGAATTCTATAATTTTAAATTTGGTGAAGCCCCGGTATCGGAAGACCGAATCCGGGCGCTATCCACGCCTTCGTCGGACATTGTCCGAACTTCGTCAAGCGGCGTGAGTCTTTAGGACCTGAAAAAACCTCTCGAACAGCGACCAGTCTCTCGCCTTATCATGCCGGTCGGTTTTAGCTTTCTCCATCGAGGCGCCGCCGGCTCAACCGGGCGCAATCGCGATGGTTCTCCCAGTGCCACCTTAGCCGATGAGCGGAACGTAAGGCACCAAAACGTGGGAGCCGGGCAAACCCAACTATTTACCCAAGACATGATTCGAGGCCGATTCATATAATGCTATATGTTCGGGGTGCCACACTTATGAAAGTGTTCGGACTTTATCACACCATAATTTGGGGAACAGAAGCCCCTGGCGTATTCGGCCGTACCAAAATATACGGGTGCAAGATGTCATGTAATGAACATATATATAAAAAAGGTGATATAATTGCAGTCGAAAAGTGCTACATTATTTATTAAAGGAAGTCTGCTATGAGTGCGGACTGATACAAATAGTGCGGTAAGCAAGGGATTTGGACTAAGTAAACATGTCCCCCTTCAGGGGTGAGCTGCGGACTTGGTGTATATAATCGAATTTAATGCTCGTAATTGAGACCACCTGAGTGTTCGTCGCAGCCTTCTTTCGTCCCTGACTGTTGCATCATGAGTTCGGCAGGTTCATCGCTGGACAGGGCCTCTGGTTAACGGAGTCCTGTGTACACAAAGAAGGGAAAAAATAAAATAATAAAAAAAGGGGGGCACACTTGCGAGCCCCCGGTGTGGTCGAACCGCACTCTGGGTCCGTTGCGATCGTGCCCCTTCCCCTGTGCCCATGGTATCTCCAAAGCGTAATGATGTACGCGGAGTGTTATTCTTGCGATCATGCGCGGGCGACGGTTGGGGCCGCATTGCTACACGTGCTCTGATCGCGCCAGGTGGTCTTGGTTGGCATTGCTCCGGGCGCATTTTGCTGTGTCCGGCCTTTTAACGGCCGGACTCGAGAATTGCCTTGAAAGGCTGCTCTGTACTTCTGCCGCGAGAGCCGCTGTATGTTCCTCCGTTCGGAGGGAGCGTTCCATATTCCCATTGACCGTGATGACTCCGCGAGGGCCTGGCATTTTGAGCTTTAGGTATGCATAATGCGGGGTCTATGCCCATTTTGCGCACTGTATCCTGATAAAGCAGGTTCAGGCTACTGCCGCCGTCCATCAGGACTCTTGTGAGGTGAAATCCATCGACGATTGGGTCTAAAACCAATGCGACGAATCCGCCATGGCGTATGCTGGTCGGATGGTCTCTTCGATCGAAAGTGATCGGACAAGAGGACCATGGATTGAACTTCGGGGCGACTGGCTCCATCGCGTAGACGTCCCTTAATGCGCGCTTCCTCTCCCTCTTGGGTATATGGGTCGCGTAAATCATGTTCACCGTCCGCACTTGCGGGGGAAAACCCTTCTATCCTCTATTGTTCGGCGGTCGGGTCTCTTCCTCGTCGTCGCTGTTCAGCCCCTTGTCGTTGTTTTCGGCAATTAACTTGCCTGCCTGCTTGAACACCCAGCAATCTCTATTAGTGTGATTAGCTGGTTTTTCAGGGGTGCCATGTATATGGCATAAGCGGTCGAGTATTCGGTCCAAATTGGACGGACCCGGAGTGGTTCTTTTGAGCGGCTTCTTCGCCGACGGGTTTAGAGCCTCGAATCCGGCGTTGACCGCCGTATCCTCCTTATCGTCCCGTTAACGCGGCGTTTGTTTTGTTTCGACGTGACTGCCGTTGTTGTCCTTGGTATCCGGACTGCCGAACTTTTGCGGAGATTATTCTGCGAGCTAGCCAGCTGTCCTCTCCGCGCAAAAGCAGGTCATTAATGATGTGAGGGCTGCCATGGATTTGGCTTTTCTCGCCCGGTGCCGGGCTAGCCATTCATCCCGGATGTTATGTTTGAAGGCTGCAAGGGCCTCTGCGTCCGGACAATCGGCGATTTGGTTTTTCTTTGTCAAGAACCGTGTCCGTAATTGTCCGGCGATTCGCTCGGCTGCTGAATAATGTGGCTTAGGTCATCGGCGTCGGTGGTCGCACATACGTGCCCTGGAAGTTGTCGAGGAATGCGGCTTCCAGGTCTTCCCAGCACCCAATTGACTCTGCGGGCAAGCTGTTTAGCCAATGCCGAGCTGGTCCTTTAAACTTGAGTGGGAGATACTTGATGGCATGGAGATCGTCGCCGCGGACCATATGGATGTGGAGAAGATAGTCTTCGATCCAGACCGCGGGGTCTGTTGTGCCATCGTAAGATTCGATGTTTACGGGTTTAATCCCTTCGGGGATTTGATGATCCATTACTTCGTCAGTGAAGCATAGCGGGTGTGCGACGCCTCTGTATTGAGCAATATCGCGACGCAGCTCGAGAGAGCGCTGTCTGCTGTGTTCGGCCCGGCCGGGGTTATTGTATCTGGCGCGACGGTATTCGTCATGGGTCGTGGGGCGCCCACGTGATCCGTAGATGGATCTGGATTGCCTTGCTTTGTCCTCCAATATGTCTCGCAAGTCTGGCGCGTTCCCTCTTGGCTTCGCACTTTTGGAGCGATGCCGGGGTATGGTCTTGGCTGGGGGCGTGGATGCCTCTCTGTCACGACCACGGGGTGGTCGGTCAGCCATATCGTGCGCTGGTGATGGAGGTATGTATGCTTCCTCCTCTAATCGGGGGAGCAGCTTGCGTCTTGGGTAACTTTTGGAGGGACGTTCGAGTTTGTACTCTTCGGCCGCGAGGACCTCGGTCCATCGATCGGCCAGCAGGTCCTGATCAGCTTGAAGCTGTTGCTGCTTTTTCTTTAAGCTGTTTGCTGTGGCGATAAGCCTGCGCTTGAAGCGCTCTTGTTCGACGGGATCCTCAGGTACGACGAATTCGTCATCGTTGAGGCTTGCTTCGTCTTCGGAGGGAGGCATATAGTTATGATCCTCAACCTCTTAAATCGCCGCCCTCTCATGAGGGCTTGCCTGCATCCTCTGCGCCGAGTCTTGCGGGGAGGGGATTGTCTTCGGCACTCTCGAGTATTATTGTCTCCTGTGCCGGAATCTCCATTCTTGCTGTGGCGGGATTTAGAGCGGCACCGCTGACGCCGGCGTTTGGGGTGCTTCTTTAAAGAGTCTGCCTCCGCTGCTTCTTCGCCGTCCCCGTCCTTTGGGGTGTCCACCATATATATGTCGATGACGAGGTGGTCTTCGGTGCTCAGAGGCTTTGGTTCTGTTAAATCTCCGGCATCGTCGTACATAAGCGTCGATGTCGTCGGAGTCGTAGTCTAGCATGTCGGTTAGATAAATCGACAATGGCTACAAAGTGGGTGGTGGGTGGGCTCTGAATTTCTTCATCGTCCGTACCCCAACCATCCCGCCATAGTCCGCCAGGCTCTCCCGATAATGAGAGATGCTTTAGCGAGTTTAGGATGTCGCCAAAGGGCGAGTGTTGGAAGATGTCCCGGCGGTGAATTCCATAACCGCGCCTAATCCGAATCGATTGGTAGAGGCGCGGGAGGTTGAGTCCGCAAGGAGTCCGCGCCTCGTAATCACGAGTTCGCAGGGACAAGATTAGTGTTCGCTCCATCGCCGTGGATGTTGAAGCCCTGTGGCGTCTATCCACCGCCCTCGATCGGGCGATCGGCTCCGGACTAATGGCCAAAGCGGATTCGTGTGCGGCCACCAAGGCCTTGCTCGCGGCAGAGCTAGATCATGCCCGTCGTCCACAAAGGCGGCGCTTGGTGTGGCTCGAGTCCGTCGAAGATCAAGTCTCCGCGGACATCGGCCGTGAAGTTTAGGCTTCGAATCGACTCGACGGCCGGGCGTAGCTTCGATCTGCTCCGGATGGCCAAGTGAATTAGCCGCATGCGAAGCCGCCGAATCTGAAGATCTGCCCGGGAGAAAAGTCTCACCCGGACAGCGTTGTTGGTTGAAGATGCCATCAGCCTATCGGTGGCGACACGGAGGAACTCTCAATGAAAGCACCAATGTCGGTGTCAAAACCGGCGGATCTCGGGTAGGGGTCCCGAATGTGCGTCTAGGCGGATGGTAACAGGAGGCGAGGACACGATGTTTTTACCTGTGTTCGGGCCCTCTCGATGGAGGTAAAACCCTACGCCCTGCTTGATTAATATTGACGATATGGGTAGTACAAGAGTGGATCTACCACGAGATCAAGGAGGCTAAACCCTAGAAGCTAGCCTATGGTATGATTGTTGTAATGTATGTTGTGTCCTACGGACTAAAGCCCTCCGGTTCATATAGACACCGGAGGAGGCTAGGGTTACACAGAGTCGGTTACAATGGTAGGAGATCTACATATCCGTATCGCCAAGCTTGCCTTCCACGCCAAGGAAAGTCCCATCCGTACACGGGACGGAGTCTTCAATCTTGTATCTTCGTAGTCTTGGAGTCCGGCGGACGATGATAGTCCGGCTGTCCGGACACCCCCTAGTCCAGGACTCCCTCACACCTATTAGACCTAGCTCTCCTAGATATGAATTGCTAAAGTGCCTAAAGGTTATGTTATGGATGAGGAGATAGCTAGAGACTTTCTTGCTTGCAATGATAGAGATGATCTTAAGAAATTATTATGAAAACTGAAAGAGAAATCTTTGAATGCTAGAATGAAATGTGATCCTAAGTTTGCTACTTCACCCATCTTTGTTGATGATAAGGATTATGAATTCTCTGTCGACCCAACATTAATTACTTTGGTTGAATCTGATCCTTTCCTTGGTTATGAAACTGAAATTGTTGTGGCACACCTTACCAACATGAATGATATAGCCACCCTATTTGCTCATGATGAGAAGATTCGCTATTATTATATTCTCAAATTATTTCCATTCTCATTAAATGGTGATGCTAAGACTTGGTACAATACTCTTGCTCCTGGTTGTGTGTGTAGTCCCCAGGATATGATTTGTTACTTCTCTGAAAAATATTTTCCTGCTTATAAGAAATAAGCTGCCTTATAGGAAATATTTAACTTTGTGCAAATTGAAGATGAGAGTCTCCCACAAGCTTGGGGGAGGCTTCTCCAATTTCTTAATGCTTTGCCTGATCATCCTCTTAAGAAAAATGAAATACTTGATATCTTTCATAATGGACTAACCGATGCTTCTGGGGACTTCCTAGATAGTTGTGCTGGTTGTGTTTTCAGGGAATAAACTGTTTGACAAGCTGAGGAATTATTGAATTATATCTTGAAAAATTATGATGATCGGACTCTTCCTGAACCACCACATAAACCCACTCCAAATAAGAGTGGTATCTTATATCTCGGTCCAGAAGATATGCAAGAGGCAAAGAAATCTATGAAGGAAAAAGGCATTTAAGCTAAGGATGTCAAAAATTTACTTCCTATTGAAGAAATACATGACCTAAACACACCACCACCCAAGGTGGTTGAGGTAAATTATTTATTGAAGTTTGACGATATCCCTGCTAATAACCATCCTAGTCAATGCCTTTATGAGTTTGACAACTATATTAGAAAATAAGACCACTTCAATGCAAATGTTATGAAATAATTGAAATAGAACTCTGATATGATTGCTCACTTGAGTGACTTGCTATTTAGAATCTCAAATGATGTTAGAGGTGTAGGAAAACATGCCTCTATGGTTCAAACTCAACTAGAACAAGTTGCTAAATCTCTAAGAGAATTGCTTGATGAAATGAACAATAACATACGTGACTTTGCTGTTAGAGTAGCAACTAGAGGAGGTAAAATGAACAAGACTCTCAAATAATTAACACTGATGCACCTAGTCCATCTAAAAAGAAGAAGAAGAAGAACAACAAGAAGAAGAAGAAGAATAAAAATGGTAGGACTTTGCATGCTTCTAGTGAACCTGAAATAGAAAAACCTCCTGATAATGATAATGATGTTTCTATCTCTGATGCTGAACTGGATCTGGTAATGAACATTCACCTAGAGATAATGAAAAAGATAATGATATTGTTCATGAAGATACTCAATCTGACAACGAAAAAGAACCAGATAATGATGTTGAAATAGAACCAACTGTTGATCTTGACAACCCACAATCTAAAAGTAAAAGATATGATAAAAGAGACTTTGTTGCTATAAAACATGGTAATGAAAGAGAATCATGGGTTCAAAACCTATGCCCTTTCCATCTAAATCCACTAAGAAAAAGGATGTTGAAGAATTTGAACACTTTGCTGAAATGCTTAGGCCAGTCTTTTTTCGTACTCGCTTAACTGATTTACTAAAGATGGCCCCTTATGCAAAGTATATGAAATACATCATCACAAATAAAAGGAAAATACCTGAAGCTGAAATCTCCACTATGCTTGCTAATTATTCTTTTAAGTGCGGAGTACCTAAAAAACTTGGAGATCCGGGAATACCAACTATACCTTGCTCCATCAAAAGAAATTATGTTAAAACTGCTTTGTGTGATTTAGGAGCTGGTGTTAGTGTTTTGCCTTTCTACTTATATAAAAGACTTGATTTGAATAAATTCACACCTACTGAAATACCTTTGCAAATGGCTGACAAATCAACTGCCATACCTATCGGTATTTGTGAGGATGTGCCCGTTGTTATTGCTAATGTTACTATCTTGACTGACTTTGTTATACTTGAGATGCCCGAGGACGACAACATGTCGATTATCCTTGGTAGACCCTTCTTGAATACTGTAGGGATTGTTATTGATTGCAATAAAAGCAAGGTCACTTTTCATATCAATGGTAATGAGCATACGGTGCATTTTCTGAAGAAACAATTCCAAGTGAATGGTATTAATGCTATTGAAAAATCTCCAACACTCACTATTGGAAGTTTTCAAATACCTCTACCTCTTGCCAAAAAGAAATATGAAATGCTTATTGTTGGGGACGTGCATATCCCCGTTGAGGTAACTTAGTGTTTTACGAAAGTTCTTTGGTTTCATGCCAATCGAAAGTGGTTGTTAATAAGACTTGGTCAACCTTGTTAATGAATCATTTTTGAGAGGTATGAAGTTGGTGAATTTAGTAAACACAACTTTACATTTCTTTTATTAGTTAAATAAAATAAAATGCCATGTCTTTGTTTTTTACGAATTTCCGTGCAATAAAAATGACCCAAAAATAAAAGTTCTCATAATGCCTTGAAGTTTTAATACGATTTTTCTGAATATTTAAGAATTTTTAGTGCAAATTGTAGGATCGTTGAAGGCAAGAGTGTCTAGAGGGGGGGTGATTAGACAACTTGACAAGATAAAAGTTTATGCCTTTTGATTAACATAAGTTTTTAGCCAGTTCACAATGAAGATCAAGTCAAGCATCATGCATACAAAGTCGAGCAACATACTACACATGCAATTCTAGAGTATGGGGCAGCGGAAAGTAAATTGCATAAATAGTAAGGGAGAGATTGTGAAGAGCAAACGCAATTTGGAGACACGGAGATTTTTCTCGTGGTTCCGATAGGTGGTGCTATCGTCAATCCACGTTGATGGAGACTTCAACCCACGGAGGGTAACGGCTGCGAGAGTCCACGGAGGGCTCCACCCACGAAGGGTCCACGAAGAAGCAACCTTGTCTATGCCATCATGGCCTACGTCCACGGAGGACTAGCCTTACTCGGGGTAGATCTTCACGAAGTAGGCGATCTCCTTGCCCTTACAAACTTCTTGGTTCAACTCCACATCTTGACGGAGGCTCCCAAGCGACACCTAACCAATCTAGGAGGCACCACCCTCCAAAAGGTAATAGATGGTGTTGGTGATGATGAACTCCTTGCTCTTGTGCTTCAAATGATAATCTCCCCAACACTCAACTCTCCTCACTGATTTGGCTGTGGTGGAAGAAAGGATTGAGTGGAAAGCAACTTGGGAAGGCTAGAAATCAAGTTTCATATGGTGGGAGTGGAGCAACTTGATCTCAACACAAGGGTAGGTAGTTTTCTTCTCGAAATGTAAGGTAGGAGTGGTAGTTCTTTCGATGGCTCTCTCCACGAATGAAGAGGAGGTGGAGGGTATTTATAGCCTCCACACAAAATCCAACTGTTACACACATTTGACCAATCTCGGTCGGACCGAAGTTGACAACTCGGTGAGACCGAAAGTTCAAATCTTGTGAGCGTTGGGATTTTCAGTGGGACCGAAAATACAATCTCGGTTAGTCCGATTCTTCCAAAGTCTAGGGTTTGCCAATCTCGGTGGGACCGACTTTCTCATCTCGGTGACACCGATTTGAGTACGTATTCTGAAGCTTGGCAACACCAATTCGGTATGACCGAGTTTGGAATCGGAAAATCCGAAATTCTTAGGGTTTGGGTATATGGCTGAGGTGGTTCATCTCGGTGTGGTGAGTTTGGAATCGGTGGGACCGAGATTACTTATGGGTTTATGTTGGAGTGAAAGATTGCGATAGTTTGAGAGATAAATCACTAAGCACTTTGAGCAACCAGATCATCATCATAACCTCATCCCTTTTAATAGTATTGGCTTTCCTATGGACTCAATGTGATCTTGGATCACTAAACCAAAATGGAGTCTTGAGCTTTTGCCAATCCTTTCCTTAGCATCCTAGGGGTTCACCTCTTGATCCTTTTGCCATGTCGAGTGATTGACTTTCTGAAACATACTTGTTAAAAGCATTAGTCCAACCACAAAGTATGTTGTCATTAATTACCAAAACCACCTAGGAGCAAATGTGCTTTCAATCTCCCCTTTTGGTAATTGATGGCAACACACAAAATAAGATATCAAAGCTTACTAAAAGAAAGACAGGATTATCATTAAGGCTTTGACAGACATGTAGTACAGGCTCCCCTACAAGTGTGCAAGCTTTTCATAGATTATGGTTTTGGACTACCACAAGCACACATGAGAGAAAAGCAAGATGTGCTACATGCAGCTTGGCTATATGCATCAGAGCAGATGAGGATAAGTGATTGATGATGCATATGTGCATGGTGATTTCTTGCAAACAAGTATTCACAAGCAAGTCGCCATCATGCACATTCGCAAGATGCATATACTTACCTTGAGGTTCCTTGGCATTGTACCGAAGAAATAAGCTTGAGAAAACAAGGTTAGATAACACAAGAGTATTCCTTCAACCAACAGCAAGAACATCAAGAGTACCAAGCCAGGGATGACATGTATAAAGAGTGTCTCATGCTGAGCACTAGCTTGAATTAGCAAACATGTCTCCCAAGACTAAAAGATTTTCAATGAGCTCTGAGAGATTTTGCTTTTCATGAGATACCAATTGTGTAATATACCAATTGTACTATTCAGAGGATATCAATTGTGAGAGCAAGAGAAGCAAAATAAATCAGAAGAATAATGCCAAAAACTTTGATGTGATCCTCTCCCCCTTAAGGTAAGATTGTTTTTCTTTTCCCTTTAAATTTTCTTTTCTCCTCTTATCCTCCAATCTCCCCCTAGCTCCCCCTAAATCTTCTCCCCCTTTGACATCAAATGCCGAAAAGGACTATAAACCAGGAAGGGCAGGAAAGATGGAAGGAAAGAAGTGGGATCCTTAAGAATCACAACTGAGCAAATTGAGTATTCGAAGAAAATCATTTTAGGTAAGCTGCAGAAGATGATATCCAGGTGAATATAAATCGGTGACACCGAGTTGATGTGGATCGGTGAGCCCGAAAGTCGAGACTTAGGCAGATCCTTTCGGTCGATCAAGTATGTGAGTCGGTGACGCTTGAGTTTAATTCAAGGAAATTCAGAGATAATTCAGCTCTCTTTGCAAGAAATGTTTCAAAAGATTTGCAATGAATTTGTAAAAGATTTTCAGGGAATTGATCAGAGCCAAAAGGAATTTACACATGAACAGAGAAAACAGAAATGAAAAAGATTGCTAGATGAAGTTTTTTTTTTGTTTAAAAGGAAACTCAATGAGGGAACATAAGAGAAAAATAGAAAAACTCCAAAACATATGTACTTCATCTAGATAGGGGTCGGCGACAAAGTCACCTATGTTTGAGTATATTGACTTAGGAGTCAAATGAGAACATTTGATCATAGGTCATACTCATCGTTTAAGCTCAAAATGGGGTTGCCATTTTTCGATTAAGCATTTAATGTGATCACATCTTTTGAAGCTGCTTGTACTCATGTCTTTGAGCAAAGCTTCTTCAAGATGTGAATGACATACCTTGGGCTTGTTGTTGCTCGTACTCATGTAGGTGAACTTGATGTTGATGCTCATAGAATGTGAAGTTGGAGCACCATTTCCAATTGTATAGTTCATCTTCCTACATGGGTTAGGCAAGCAAGGAAATACTCAAGAATATCCAAGATGACATGAGTGAGGTACTTAGAAGTATATGGTGTCAAAAGGATATGTGGAATTTTGTTCCTTGAACTCAACATCCCAAAAAGCTAGATACTTGGTCAATGACAAGATTACTCATGATTTGAGTGTGTGAAAATCTTGTGAAATGTAGACCATCCAAGTACCTGCAAGGAGTCAGATGCAATACAAGGGGGCAAATGTATCCAAGACATATGATCATCATCATAAGAGAAATATCAAGGATCAGTCAATTAGGCTCATGCCTTGCAAGCACCAATGGAGTTTTCACTCCAAGTTTGAAGCATCAATGATGTTCAACTCACTCCTTAAGCGACAAAACACTTTCTCATCAAGTGGTTTTGTGAAGATATCGGCAAGCTGTTTGTCAGTACGAACATGCTTAAGATCAATGTCACCCTTAGCAATATGATCACGAATAAAATGGTGACGAACTTCAATGTGTTTCGTGCGAGAGTGTTGCACGGGATTGTGTCCAATCTTAATCGCACTCTCATTGTCACACAGCAAAGGAACATGTCTCGCATGTATCCCATAATCCTTAAGCGTTTGTGTCATCCATAATAACTGAGCACAACACGAACCAGCAGCTATATATTCAGCTTCGGCAGTAGATAATGATACCGAATTTTGTTTCTTGGATGACCAAGATACAAGGGATCGACCGAGGAATTGACACGTACCCGAAGTTGACTTTCTATCAACCTTGTCTCCGGCATAGTCCGAGTCGGAATAGCCAACAAGATCGAAAGAGGCCCTCTTAGGATACCAAATGCCAAAGTTAGGTGTGTGTATCAAATATCTCACAATTCTTTTAACAGCCTTAAGATGACATTCTTTAGGGGCTGCTTGATATCGAGCACACATGCATACGCTCAACATTATGTCAGGACGAGAAGCACATAGATATAGTATGAGAACCAATCATGGATCGATAAACCTTTTGATCGATGGTTCTCCATCTTTAGTCAAGTCATTATGTCCACTAGTAGCCATGGGTGTTTTCATACCTTTGCTCTCTTGCATGTTGAACTTCTTGAAGAGATCCTTGGTGTACTTTGTTTGTGAGACAAAAGTACCCTCCTTAGATTGCTTGATTTGCAACCCAAGGAAGAACTTGAGTTCACTCATCATGGACATCTCATACTTCTCTGACATAAGCTTTCCAAACTTCTCACTAAAATCAGGGTTAGTTGAACCAAAGATAATATCATCAACATATATTTGGCATACAAATAGTTCACCGTCAACCCTTTTTGTGAATAGCGTTGAGTCTATTTTACCAATCTCAAATCCTTTTTCAAGAAGAAAGCTAGTCAAGCATTTGTACCAAGCTCTAGGAGCTTGTTTAAGTCCATAAAGAGCTTTGTGCAACTTGTAAACATGATTAGGTTTTTTAGGATTCACAAATCCGGGAGGTTGTTTCACAAATACTTCCTCCTCAATTTCACCATTAAGGAAAGCACTTTTAATGTCCATTTGATAGAGAGTAATGTCATGGTGGTTGGCATAAGCAAGAAGAATGCAAATGGACTCAAGTCTAGCAACGGGGGCATAGGTCTCACCATAGTCCATACCTTCGACTTGTGTGTAACCTTGTGCTACGAGACGAGCCTTGTTGCGGATGACTTGTCCATCTTCATCTTGCTTGTTCCGAAACACCCATTTGGTTCCAATGACGTTTTGGTCATCATTGGGCTTCTCTACCAAAGTCCAAACGTTGTTCCTCTCAAAGTTGTGTAGCTCTTCATGCATAGCGTTCACCCAATCCGGGTCTTCAAGCGCTTCTTCTACCTTCATAGGTTCAAGACTAGAGATAAATGAGTAGTGTTCACAAAAGTTAGCTAAACGAGTTTTAGAGCGAGTGATTCTCCCGGAGTCGATGTCATTCATCATTTGTTCCACGGATGATCCTTCTTGACTCTTGCTCGAACTCGAGATAGCTTTTGTCGTGGTCGAGGCTGAGCTTCCTCATCATCCTCATCTTCTTCTTCATCATTGTTGTTGGTGTTGTCTTGAGGTGGTGGAGAAGGAGGTTGTGGTGGATCTTCTTGTCGCACTTCCTCATCTTGGTGAGTTCCACTTGTGGAGGCCTCCATGTCGCCTTGAGGTTCATCTCTCCGTGAGGTAGGGGGCTCCACATATGTAGATGAGGTACTCTCCTTCACTTCCATGGGACGAATCTTCCCAATGGATAAATCTTGAATGGCTTCTGAAGGGTCCTTGTCTCCTACATCAACAGGCATTTGCTCTACTTGCGAGCCATTAGATTCATCAAACTTCACGTCTACCGTCTCTTCAACCTTTCGGGTGAAATTGTTGTAGACACGGTAGGTGTGGGAGTTTGATCCATAACCGAGAAAAAAGCCTTCATGTGTTTTAGGAGCAAATTTAGACCGACGATGCTTATCAAGGATATAGCATTTTGAACCAAAGACACGAAAATATCCCACTCGGGGTTTGTTACCGGTAAGGAGCTCGTATGAAGTCTTGCCGAGGAGCTTGTGAAGATAGAGTCTGTTGATAGCATGACAAGCTGTCTCGACGGCTTCACCCCAAAAGTGTTTCGGTGTCTTGTATTCATCAAGCATTGTTCTCGCCATCTCAATGAGCGTTCGGTTCTTCCTCTCAACAACTCCATTTTGTTGAGGTGTGTACGTAGCCGAGAACTCATGTAGGATCCCTTCCTCATCGAGAAAAGAGTCCACATGGGCGTTCTTGAACTCCGTTCCATTGTCGCTCCGAACTTTCTTGATCTTCACCTCAAATTGATTTTGGGCCTTTCTAGCGAAGGTTTTGAAGATTTTCGAACTGTGATTTGTCATCAAGGAAAAATACCCACGTAAATCTGGAAAATCATCAACAATAACTAGACCAAAGGAGTTACCACCAAGGCTTTTGTAAGCATTGGGACCAAGAGATCCATATGAAGAAGCTCAAGCGGTCTCCTTGTAGTCATGATGTTCTTCGGGATGACTTCCACCTACTTGTTTTCTGCTTGACATGCACTCTGAGTCTATCTTTGTCAAAGAAAACATCTTTAACACCAAGAATGTGATCACCTTTGATTAGCTTATCTAGATTACGCATACCAACATGTCCAAGCCTTCTATGCCAAAGCCAACCTTTAGCAGATTTAGCAATGAAGCAAGTTCTAGGTTGAGCTTTCTTAGTGAAATCAACGATATACAAATCACCTCTACGGATACCGGTAAAGACCATGTTATGATTGTCACGACGAAAAACTTGGCAATCTACTTTGGTGAATAGCACATTGAATCCAAAGTCAGCTAATCTAGACACGGAAAGCAAATTATATCCAAGTGATTCAACAAGCATGACATTTTGAATGGAGCTATCATGAGATATGGCCACCTTACCAAGGCCAAGTACCTTACCCTTGGAGTTGTCTCCAAAAGTCACATACTTGCGTGGACCATCGTTCTTTGCAAGCTCTCGAAACATGTCTTCATCTCCGGTCATGTGATCGGTGCATCCACTATCAAGAATCCACTCTTTTCCACCTGATATGTAGTCTCTCAGATTTGCCATAAGACTGAGACTCTTCATGACCTTGTCTAGCTCGGTGTCCGAATCGGAGTAATCGTCATCATGCTCATGCTCATCATCATATTGACCCATAGATAATTCATCATCAATACCTAGGTCAATTTGACAATGACTTGCATCAGTTTTGTCAGAGTGACGATAATCATCGGAATGCAATACAAGAGCATTTCTTATTCGAACATTGATAAAACCGGGATCACCCTTCTTTTTCATAAGATCACGAAGCTCAAAGAAGCATTTATCAAAGTTGGGATCTTTGGGGCGCATCATATCAAATTCAACAGTCTTGTATAGAATTTCATCAAGACCTCTCAAAGAGTAGTCCGGATAAAGTTCTTCCAAGAACTTCCACATAGCATGGGCGCACTCAAAGTTTGTGACAAGCTCAAGTAAGTTATCGGGCAAACCTCTAATGATAAGATTGACAGTTCTAAGGTTACGAAGCAAATCAAGTTCTTCATCCATAGTAGGGTGCAAGGGGTCAAGTGGTGGTACATATGGGGTTTCAACATATTTGCGCAAGTTGTACATCTTAAAGATAGCAAGCATTTCAATCCTCCACGAGTTATAGGACACTCCATCAAGAATAGGCACTCTATGATTAACACTCCCAAACGTAGACACGTCCATCTTCAAAGACTCTCAAATAATTAACACTGATGCACCTAGTCCGGATAAAAAGAAGAAGAAGAAGAACAACAAGAAGAAGAAGAAGAATAAAAATGGTAGGACTTTGCATGCTTCTAGTGAACCTGAAATAGAAAAACCTCCTGATAATGATAATGATGTTTCTATCTCTGATGCTGAACTGGATCTGGTAATGAACATTCACCTAGAGATAATGAAAAAGATAATGATATTGTTCATGAAGATACTCAATCTGACAACGAAAAAGAACCAGATAATGATGTTGAAATAGAACCAACTGTTGATCTTGACAACCCACAATCTAAAAGTAAAAGATATGATAAAAGAGACTTTGTTGCTATAAAACATGGTAATGAAAGAGAATCATGGGTTCAAAACCTATGCCCTTTCCATCTAAATCCACTAAGAAAAAGGATGTTGAAGAATTTGAACACTTTGCTGAAATGCTTAGGCCAGTCTTTTTTCGTACTCGCTTAACTGATTTACTAAAGATGGCCCCTTATGCAAAGTATATGAAATACATCATCACAAATAAAAGGAAAATACCTGAAGCTGAAATCTCCACTATGCTTGCTAATTATTCTTTTAAGTGCGGAGTACCTAAAAAACTTGGAGATCCGGGAATACCAACTATACCTTGCTCCATCAAAAGAAATTATGTTAAAACTGCTTTGTGTGATTTAGGAGCTGGTGTTAGTGTTTTGCCTTTCTACTTATATAAAAGACTTGATTTGAATAAATTCACACCTACTGAAATACCTTTGCAAATGGCTGACAAATCAACTGCCATACCTATCGGTATTTGTGAGGATGTGCCCGTTGTTATTGCTAATGTTACTATCTTGACTGACTTTGTTATACTTGAGATGCCCGAGGACGACAACATGTCGATTATCCTTGGTAGACCCTTCTTGAATACTGTAGGGATTGTTATTGATTGCAATAAAAGCAAGGTCACTTTTCATATCAATGGTAATGAGCATACGGTGCATTTTCTGAAGAAACAATTCCAAGTGAATGGTATTAATGCTATTGAAAAATCTCCAACACTCACTATTGGAAGTTTTCAAATACCTCTACCTACTGCCAAAAAGAAATATGAAATGCTTATTGTTGGGGACGTGCATATCCCCGTTGAGGTAACTTAGTGTTTTACGAAAGTTCTTTGGTTTCATGCCAATCGAAAGTGGTTGTTAATAAGACTTGGTCAACCTTGTTAATGAATCATTTTTGAGAGGTATGAAGTTGGTGAATTTAGTAAACACAACTTTCTGTTTCTTTTTATTAGTTAAATAAAATAAAATGCCATGTCTTGCCTGTTTTCTGAATTTCCCGTGCAATAAAAAATGACCCAAAAATAAAAGTTCTCATAATGCCTTGAAGTTTTAATACGATTTTTTCTGAATATTTAAGAATTTTTAGTGCAAATTGTAGGATCGTTGAAGGCAAGAGTGTCTAGAGGGGGGTGATTAGACAACTTGACAAGATAAAAGTTTATGCCTTTTGATTAACATAAGTTTTTAGCAAGTTCACAATGAAGATCAAGTCAAGCATCATGCATACAAAGTCGAGCAACATACTACACATGCAATTCTAGAGTATGGGGCAGCGGAAAGTAAATTGCATAAATAGTAAGGGAGAGATTGTGAAGAGCAAACGCAATTTGGAGACACGGAGATTTTTCTTGTGGTTCCGATAGGTGGTGCTATCGTCAATCCACGTTGATGGAGACTTCAACCCACGGAGGGTAACGGCTGCGAGAGTCCACGGAGGGCTCCACCCACGAAGGGTCCACGAAGAAGCAACCTTGTCTATGCCATCATGGCCTACGTCCACGGAGGACTAGCCTTACTCGGGGTAGATCTTCACGAAGTAGGCGATCTCCTTGCCCTTACAAACTTCTTGGTTCAACTCCACATCTTGACGGAGGCTCCCAAGCGACACCTAACCAATCTAGGAGGCACCACCCTCCAAAAGGTAATAGATGGTGTTGGTGATGATGAACTCCTTGCTCTTGTGCTTCAAATGATAATCTCCCCAACACTCAACTCTCCTCACTGATTTGGCTGTGGTGGAAGAAAGGATTGAGTGGAAAGCAACTTGGGAAGGCTAGAAATCAAGTTTCATATGGTGGGAGTGGAGCAACTTGATCTCAACACAAGGGTAGGTAGTTTTCTTCTCGAAATGTAAGGTAGGAGTGGTAGTTCTTTCGATGGCTCTCTCCACGAATGAAGAGGAGGTGGAGGGTATTTATAGCCTCCACACAAAATCCAACTGTTACACACATTTGACCAATCTCGGTCGGACCGAAGTTGACAACTCGGTGAGACCGAAAGTTCAAATCTTGTGAGCGTTGGGATTTTCGTGGGACCGAAAATACAATCTCGGTTAGTCCGATTCTTCCAAAGTCTAGGGTTTGCCAATCTCGGTGGGACCGACTTTCTCATCTCGGTGACACCGATTTGAGTCTGAAGGTTCTGAAGCTTGGCAACACCAATTTCGTATGACCGAGTTTGGAATCGGAAAATCCGAAATTCTTAGGGTTTGGGTATATGGTGAGGTGGTTCATCTCGGTGTGACTGAGTTTGGAATCGGTGGGACCGAGATTACTTATGGGTTTATGTTGGAGTGAAAGATTGCTGATAGTTTGAGAGATAAATCACTAAGCACTTTGAGCAACCAGATCATCATCATAACCTCATCCCTTTTAATAGTATTGGCTTTCCTATGGACTCAATGTGATCTTGGATCACTAAACCAAAATGGAGTCTTGAGCTTTTGCCAATCCTTTCCTTAGCATCCTAGGGGTTCACCTCTTGATCCTTTTGCCATGCGAGTGATTGACTTTCTGAAACATACTTGTTAAAAGCATTAGTCCAACCACAAAGTATGTTGTCATTAATTACCAAAACCACCTAGGGAGCAAATGTGCTTTCACAAATAACATCAGAGGGGGGTGCTCCAGGTGGGCACAACCCACGTGGGCGCTCCAACACCCCCAGGCGCGCCCTGGTGGGTTGTGGTCCCCACGTGGGCCCCCTCACTTACCTCCTTAGCCCATGTCATCACCTACTGAAAGTGCAACTATCCCTAGGTGGTTTTGGTAATTCATAACAACATATAGCTCACTGAGCTAATGCTATTCCAAGACTATTATTTCAGGAAAGCTCAATGAATGGCATGGCATGGATGATGAAAGTGGATCCCTAAAAATACTAAGGACAAAGGATTGGCTCAAGCTCAAAAGCTCAAGACTCTTCATTTTATATTTTAGTGATCCAAGATCACATTGAGTCTATAGGAAAAGCCAATACTATCAAGGAGGGATGAGGTGTTGCTTAATGAGCCTCTTGCTTCATGTGCTTAGTGATATGCTCCAAAACCCTTAGCTACTTTCCCACATCCACAAATGACCTAAACCCAAAGCCAAAATTGGTCACACCGATTCTTCCTATCCGGTGCCACCGATTCCAAAAGTCATAGCCACTGCCACAAACCCTAAGCAAATCGGCCTTACCAATAGGAATCTCGGTCTCACCGAGATGGGATTGTAATCTCTCTGTTTCCCTTGGCAACGTTTCGGTCTAACCGAAGTGAGCGATCGGTCCCACCGAGATTGCAATGTAAACTCTCTGTTTCCCTTTTGTAACATTTCGGTCTCACCGAAAACAGCAAATCGGTCCCACCGAGTTTACCTGACCAACTCTCTGGAAAGCTTATTACCAAATCGGTCTCACCGAGTTTGTGTAATCGGTCTTACCGAGATTACGTTATGCCCTAACCCTAACCGAATCGGTCTCACTAAGATGCATGTCAGTCCCACCGAAAATCACTAACGGTCACTAGGTTTACTAAATCGGTCCGACTGAGTCTGTTGAATCGGTCCCACCGAGTTTGGTAAATTGTGTGTAACAGTTAGATTTTGTGTGGAGGCTATATATACCCCTCCACCTCCTCTTCATTCATGCAGAGAGCCATCAGAACAAACCTACACTTCCAACTTACCATATCTGAGAGAGAACCACCTACTCATGTGTTGAGGCCAATATATTCCATTCCTACCATATGAATCTTGATCTCTAGCCTTCCCCAAGTTGATTTCCACTCAAATGGACCCTTCGTGGACCCTTCGTGGGTGGAGCCTTCCGTGGACTCGCGCAAATGTTACCCTTCGTGGGTTGAAGTCTCCATCAACGTGGATGTACGATAGCACCACCTATCGAAACCACGCCAAAAACATCCGTGTCTCCAATTGCGTTTGAATCCTCCAAACCCTTCCCTTTACTTTCTTGCAAGTTGCATGCTTTACTTTCCGCTGCCTATATACTCTTTGCATGCTTGCTTGAATAGTGTGATGATTGCTTGACTTGTCCTAAAGTAGCTAAAATCTGCCAAACTCTAAAATTGGGAAAAGGTTAAGTTTTTAATTCGTCAAGTAGTCTAATCACCCCCCCCCCTCTAGACATAATTCAAGGTCCTACAAGTGGTATCAGAGCTTTGGTCTCCATTTGCTTTGTTTTCCATAGCTTTTGGTGGTCATAGCCTTGGTTTCACAACCTAGGAGAGTATGGCGTCTAGCGAGGGAAATTATCACCATAGAGGTCCTTACTTTGATGGTACTAATTTTGCTAGTTGGAAGCATAAGATGAAAATGCATATTCTCAGACATAACCTCGCCGTTTCGGCAATTATTTGTATTGGCTTGCAAGGTGAATTCTTTGATGGGAGAGAACCACCGTGAAGCTAATGCGGAAGAATTGAAGATGCTGCAATACAACGCTCAAGCTTGTGATATCATCTTCAACGGATTGTGCCCCGAAGAATTCAACAAAATCAGCCGTCTTGAGAATGCAAAGGAAATTTGGGATACTTTGATTGATATGCATGAAAGTACCGAATCCGTCAAGGAATCCAAGTTGGATGTGCTCCAAAGTCAGCTTGACAAGTTCAAAATGAAGGATGGTGAAGGTGTCGCTGAAATGTACTCTAGGCTTGCACTTATCACAAATGAGATTGCCGGCTTAGGGAGTTAAGAGATGATCGACAAATTCATCATCAAGAAGATCCTAAGAGCATTGGATGGAAAGTATGATACCGTGTGCACATTGATCCAAATGATGCCAAACTACAAAGATCTCCGGCCAACGGAAGTCATTGGAAGAATTGTTGCTCATGAGATGTCACTCAAGGATAAGGAGGAACTTCACAACAAGTCAAGTGGTGCTTACAAAGCCTCAAGTGAAGCCCCCACATCATCAAGTGAGAAACAAACCTTCAATGAAGAACTGAGCTTAATGGTGAAGAACTTCAACAAATTCTACAAGAGTAGAAGCAAAGAAAGAAGCTCCAAGTCAAGGTCTTACAATGACAAAAGATCTTCTAGTCGAGAGCGCAATTGCTACAATTGTGGGAGACCCGGACACTATTCCAATGAGTGTACGACGCCCTACAAAAGAAGAGAAGATTCTCCAAGAAGAAGAAGCAAAAGAGAAGAATCACCACCAAGAGAGAGGAGGAGTAGAGATGATCATTATGAACGAAGACCCTCACGGAGAAGCAAGGATTCAGAAAGGAAGGACAAGTCATCAAGGAGCTACACAAAACGAAGACATCAAGCTCATGTTGGTGAATGGGTATCCGACTCCGACTCCGACAATCACTCCGAGAGAAGTTATCACTCCGACTCCGAATATACTCAAGATGAAGGTGTTGCCGGTCTAGCACTTGTGTCAACCAACTCCTACGACATATTTGATTCACCAAATGAAGGAATTGGAAGATGCTTCATGGCCAAAGGTCCAAAGGTAACACACCCTGAGTATGTTGATTTCAATAGTGATGAAGATGACTTGCTTGTGGATGATGATTTACTTGTTGACAACTCTAGTGATGAATACTATGATGAAACGTCAATTAATCATGCTAATCAAGATAAAACGAATGACAATGATAAGGATAAGATCGAGCTTCTAACTAAAGAACTAAACACTCTTAAGTTGGCTCATGAAACTATCTTCGAAGATCATCGAGAACTTTTAAGGGCTCATGAGAAGTTACGCTTTGAAAAGCTCAACCTTGAGCAAGAGCATGAGTTCTTAAAAGCAATCAATGATGATCTCCACAAGAAAAGTTCTTCTTACATTGCCAAGCGTTTACTCTTATCTACTTACATGCGTCAAGTCAAGTCTAGTAACAAGTACAAGAAAGATACTTCCTCTAGTAGTAACAATAATAATGTAAAATCCAATATTGTTGCTTCTAGTAGTTCTCTTGATTCCACTAATGATTCTCTTAGCCAAGTTACAATTGAGCAAGAAAATAGCTTATTGAAGGGAATTATAGAGAAAGGTGTTTACAAGAGCCTTGCCGGGAGTAAGCAATTCGAGGAAATTGTACGCAAGCAAGGAAGGCACCGGAAGAATCAAGGTGTTGGTTTTGAACGAAAGTTCAATGCCAATGGAGTTGAGTGGGAAGAAGATCAATACCCCAAGACGAAGTTTGTTCCTCAACAAGAGAAGTATGATCCTACTTCCTTCAAGGGAACACAAGCTCAAGATGATCTTCCACCACAAGACCACAAGAACAAAGGCAGGGACAAGCTTCAAGAAGAGATTGATGCATTTGAAGAAGCACCTAAAGCCTCGTTCAAATGGGTTCCCAAGACTACGTCAAGTTCTACTTCATCAAGTACAACTACAATTCCAAGGATTCCCATCAAGATGATGTGGATACCGAAGAAGAACTAGAGAGTTCTTGAGGGTGACTCTGCCAACATTCTTCACTCATATCATTATGGCAAGAACAAGTGCAATCAACTTCCACATCTTGCACTAGTTCAAGGAGTCACAAACCCTCATGTTGGTAAGGCAAGGGACAAGGTAACCTAATGATTTCATGGACATCATCTTGTGTGTGCATCACTCTATGTCTATGGATATTCTTGTTTGTTCCTTGTGGGACTAACCCATGTAGGTAAGTTGAAAGTGCAACTCACTCCAAAATTGCTCCAAATGGTGTACATCAACATTGAGCATCCACATCTTCAACACCTAGATGAAGTCATCATCGACAAAACCCAAGGTTAGTTCATCCCTCTAAGGGGGGATCTCACATCTAGGGGGAGCTTAACTCTAAGAATTGAGTCAAAGCAACTCTAATGGTGTGAACATATCAATGCATTATGTAAAAGTGGTAACCCCACTTGAGCTTAAACGATGAGTATGACCTATGATCAAATGTTCTCATTTGACTCCTAAGTCAATATACTCATATATAGATGACCTAGTCATCACCAATTGTTTGATAGATGCTAGAATTGGTTGTGCATGCTTTGCCACATATTTCATTTGCCATCTTATTGTGTGAGCATGTTGGTGCATATTTTACTCATTCAAGGACATCCACTTGTTGTTTTGATTGTTTGGGTTCTTTTCTTTTTGCCAAGTGGATGGACAAGAATGCCTAAGAACTTTCTCTAGCTATCTATGCTTTTCTCGTCTCAAACTCTATTCATGCTACATCACAAAATTTGATCAAGTTAGATTCGACCCACTCTGTGTGAGGAGCACTCGGAGTCCCCGATTCATCATAGACTTAAACTTCGAAAACCTCTTTGTATCTCGGTCTGACCGATTCCTCCATTTCGGTCCTACCGAGATCATTAAGTTGATTTGAGTTTTCAATCTTGGTGCAACCGATTTGAACTTTTCAGTCACACTGATTTCCTGTAACTATACACAGTTATGCATCTCGGTGCCACCGAGTTGTTCCACTCGGTCACACTGACAGGGTCAGGCTATATATAGTCATGGGCAAAAATTTTGGAAATTTCTCCGAAACCCCTTCGCCTGCGCAATAGCTCACTCTGCCATCGAAGGTCTCCGGATCGTCTCCTCGTCGCCAGCCGCCTCCAGTAGCTGGTCTCCACCACCGTCAACGGATTTCGCCCCCGCAGTTGCCGCCATAGCGAGTTCATCGCCAAGCTAGGGTATGGAATCGATCTTTGTGCTATCCTCGTCTGGTTCCTAGCACATTGTGTTCTTATAGATTCTTGCCATGATTGAAACACTCCTATCCAGCCAAAGTAATCCGTAGAGTAGATTAGATTCAAATTTTTAGGGTTAGGTTTGTGCCGAAACCATCTCGGACCCACCGAGCTGAAAAACTCAGTCTCACCGATTTGGCTTATGCCATTGCACTAGTGACTCTCGGTCTGACCGAGAATTACTAATCGGTGCGACCGATTTTAGGATTCTGTGAAACCCTAGCAGTCTCGGTGCCACCGAACTGTGACTCGGTCCAGCCGACATCATCAGTTTAGGTTCCAAAACTGCTTCGGTATCACCGAGTTTGAAAATCGGTTGATCCGAAATGCTTTCTGTGGAAAACTAAAACTGAATTTTTGAATCATTCTTTTGCAAAAATCTCTGCATTTTGTGATGCTTATCCATTCTATCTCATCTATAACTCTTCACGAGGTCAGTGATCGGTGTTTGCAGCAATGTCAGACCAGAGTGACAGCCAGAACAGGTCAGAAGAGCAGATTGACATGAGCAAGGGCACTAGTCCCTCAAGCTCTATAGATGAAGGGAGCAGAAGCACTCCTAGCAACCTGCCAAAGGCTGCTACCAGGCAAAGGAGGAAGAGAACTTCAGACTCAGAGGATGAGGACTACAAAGCTGAAGAAGATGAGGCTACTTCCAAGAAAGTAGTGCTCAAGAAGGAATATGGCTCTGCACACAGCACAAAGCCTGGACTGAAAAAGAAAGTTCCTGCCAAGAGGACACCAATGCCCAAAGCCAGAAGGTCCACTCAAGTGCCAGAACAGACTGAACCCAAAGAGGCACCTGAGAAGAAAGTCACATCTTCCAAACCCAAGAAAGTTCCCACTGGAGAGACTATGAAGTTCACCATAGAATCAGAGGATGAAGGTGCTCAGGACAAGAAGAAGAAGAGAGCAAGAACCACAACTGCCCAGGTTCTTGGAAAGCCCTCAATGAGGAGAGATTATGAAGAAGAAGAGGTTGCTGCACCAGCACCTAAGGCACCTAAGCTTATGGGTGATGCTATAAGGTCAGGGGCTGCAACATCTAAGCCCAAGGAAGCACCCAAAGCTGCCTCCAAGGCCAAGGTTGTACCAAAGAGGAACTAGGAGTATTCCAGCTGCTAAGAAGAACAAGGCCCCAGTGCCAAATGTTGCTGAAGAAGAAGATGAAGAAGGACAGGTCCTAAGGAAGCTCAAGCCCAAGATACCAGACCACAATGATGCCCATCCTGTGGCTGAGGACATGAGGATCAGGAAGGACTCAGGGCTGAGGCTGTGGAGGATGGAAGATCCATATGCATCAAGGAGAAGAACTGCTGTTGACTACAGATTCCACACAAAGGAACAGCAGGACTTCTATGAGACAATTCTGTTGGATAAGAAGCCCATAGTTTGTGACATGAGGTGGGTCGACTGGACCTACATCAAGGACAATGAAGAGCACTATCCTGGAGTGCAAGACAGCTTTGTTGCTTGTGGAGTTGCTGATTTTGTTGGGCAAAAGCTCACCCACTCGAATGATGAGCTTATCATGCAATTCTACTCCACGACACACTTTTATCCAGATGGAAGAATTGTTTGGATGTCTGAAGGTACAAGGTACCAGTCCACTATTGAAGAATGGGCAAGTCTGATAAATGCCCCTAAGGAAAATGAGGATGACCTGGATATTTATGCAAAGAAGAAGATGGATCACAATTCCATGGCACACATGTACAAGGAGATCCCAGACAAGGCAGTTGAGACACATAAGTTTGGATCAGTCCACTTTCTGCTGTCAGGGCTGCCAACTATCAATTAGATTCTGAGGCACACTCTGTTGCCCAAGTCTGGTGACCATAACATGATCAGAGGGCATGCCATCAACATGTTGCATGTGTTTGATGTGCCACAACAGTTCAAAGTCATGAGCCTTATGATTGAAACCATTAAGAGGACTGTAGCAGATCAGAAGAGGAGTTGTGGATATGCCCCTTAGATTCAGGAGTTGATAAACTCAAAGATGGGCACAGGGGAATATCAGTTGGATAAGGAACACTTTCCACTTTATCCAGACTTTGAGGACAATGAGGTTGTTATGAATGAGAATGATCCATCATCAGTTCAAGCTCAAGAGAAGAAGGAGAAGGCAAAGAAGGAGAAGACTGCCAGGATGCCAACTCAAGAGGAGGCATCTGAATATTTCTTGAAGAACAAGCAGGAGCAGCTTGGTTACTTGATAGCATCAACACTGAGGATTGAGAAGGGACTGGCCACCCTCACTCAGAATCAGGAGAGCCTGGAGAGAATCATGGAACTCAAATTCCATGACCTTGATGTCAAAGTAACTGAGATTCAGTCAGTTGTAGAGCAGCTGCAGGATGACATGCAGGAGAGGCAGGGCAAGACTACCACAAACGTGTTTGCCAGAGTGCCTAGTGAAGGAAATATGCCCTAGAGGCAATAATAAAGTTATTATTTATTTCCTCATATCATGATAAATGTTTATTATTCATGCTAGAATTGTATTAACCGGAAACATGATACATGTGTGAATACATAGACAAACATAACGTCACTAGTATGCCTCTACTTGACTAGTTCATTAATCAAAGATGGTTATGTTTCCTAACCATAGACATGTGTTTTCATTTTATTAACGGTATCACATCATTAGGAGAATGATGTGATTGACATGACCCATTCCGTTAGCATAGCACTTGATCGTTTAGTATGTTGCTATTGCTTTCTTCATGACTTATACATGTTCCTGTAACTATGAGATTATGCAACTCCCGTTTACCGGAGGAACACTTTGTGTGCTACCAAACGTCACAATGTAACTGGGTGATTATAAATGAGCTCAACAGGTGTCTCCGAAGGTACATGTTGGGTTGGCATATTTTGAGATAAGGTTTTGTCACTCCGATTGTCGGAGAGGTATCTCTGGGCCCTCTCGGTAATGCACATCACTATAAGCCTTGCAAGCAATGTAGCTAATGAGTTAGTTACGAAATGATGCATTACGTAACGAGTAAAGAGACTAACCGGTAATGAGATTGAACTAGGTATTGGATACCGACGATCGAATCTCGGGCAAGTAACATACCGATGACAAAGGGAACAACGTATGTTGTTATGCGGTTTGACCGATAAAGATCTTCGTAGAATATGTAGGAGCCAATATGAGCATCCAGGTTCCGCTATTGGTTATTGACCGAGAATAGTTCTAGGTCATGTCTACATAGTTCTAGAACCAGTAGGGTCCGCACGCTTAATGTTACGATGACAGTTTTATTATGAGTTTATAAGTTTTGATGTACCAAAGATTGTTCGGAGTCTCGGATGTGATCACGGACATGACGAGGAGTCTCGAAATGGTCGAGACATAAAGATTGATATATTGGAAGCCTATATTTGGATATCGGAATGGTTCCGGGTGAAATCGGGATTTTACCGGAACACCGGGGGGTTACCGGAACCCTCCCGGGGGTTAATGGGCCTTAGTGGGCCATGAGGGAGAAGAGGAGGGCTGGCCATGGCAGGCCGCGCGCCCCCTCCCCCCTAGTCCGAATAGGACAAGGAAGGGGCGCCTCTTTCCTCTTTCCTCCCCTTTCCTTCTCCACCAAGGCAGAGGGGAGTCCTACTCCCGGTGGGAGTAGGACTCCTCCAGGCGCACCCCTAGGGGGCCGGCCGCACCTCCCCCTCCCTCCTTTATATACGAGGGCAGGGGGGCACCCTAGAACACACAAGTTGATCTTCGTGATCGTTCCTTAGCCGTGTGCGGTGCCCCCTCCACCATATTCCACCTCGGTCATATCGTTGCGGTGCTTAGGCGAAGCCCTGCGTCGGTAGAACATCATCATCGTCACCACGCCGTCGTGCTGACAGAACTCATCCCCGACACTTTGCTGGATCGGAGTCCGGGGATCGTCATTGAGCTGAACGTGTGCTGAACTCAGAGGTGCCGTACGTTCGGTGCTTGGATCGGTCGGATCGTGAAGACGTACGACTACATCAACCGCGTTGTCATAACGCTTCCGCTTATGGTCTACGAGGGTACGTGGACAACACTCTCCCCTCTCGTTGCTATGCATCACCATGATCTTGCGTGTGCGTAGGAATTTTTTTGAAATTACTATGTTCCCCAACACCTAGAGCCAGAGGTCAGTTGCAGTGCCTGTGACAGACACTAGAGCAACATCTTCAAGACCAGCCATCGCCCTTCAGCTCCAAAGTGCAACCAGCTCCAAAGATCCACTCCAAAGCACCCTCTACTTCAATTGATGCCTTCGTTCTTGGAGTTATCCGGACACCACCACCGAAGATCAAGCATGAGAGTCGATCTAGCACTATGCATTTTCTATGAACTTTTTGGTAACTTGTTGCCAAAGGGGGAGAAAAATGTATAGATCATAGGCTTCGAGAGAGAGAGAGAGAGTTGCTTTTGTTCTCTCTTGCTTTATTTGGTGGTTAAACTTGTTTGCTTTTGATTGCTTGTGATACTATGCTTGTGAGACATTGATGATCATGTGTTTGATCATAAGCTACACTTATGCATGTTTGATGATATTATCTTATCTATCTTATGTGATCATTCACTTTGCTTGGTGATGAGTGCATGTATTCAATGTTTATTATTTTGAGCGCCCCACCAAGATGTATGTGACATGGAAGAGCAACCCATGAGCCTAATTCATTGTGCATTTGCAGTCCAAAGCAAATCTTAAACTGTGCACAAGTTTAGGGGGAGCTCTTGCTTATCACATACTTCTCAAAGCGACGATGTTGTTAAATCTTATTATCATTTGTCGAAGCTTTGATCTATATGTTGTCACAAATTACCAAAAAGGGGGAGATTGAAAGTGCAACTATCCCTAGGTGGTTTTGGTAATTCATAACAACATATAGCTGATTCAGCTAATGCTATTCCAAGACTATTATTTCAGGAAAGCTCAATGAATGGAATGGCACGGATGATGAAAGTGGATCCCCCAAAATACTAAGGACAAAGGATTGGCTCAAGCTCAAAAGCTCAAGACTCTTCATTTTATATTTTAGTGATCCAAGATCACATTGAGTCTATAGGAAAAGCCAATACTATCAAGGAGGGATGAGGTGTTGCTTAATGAGCCTTTTGCTTCATGTGCTTAGTGATATGCTCCAAAACCCTCAGCTACTTTCCCACATCCACAAATGACCTAAACCCAAAGCCAAAATCGGTCACACTGATTCTTCCTATCCGGCGCCACCGATTCCAAAAGTCATAGCCACTGCCACAAACTCTAAGCAAATCAGTCTTACCGATAGGGATCTCGGTCTCACCGAGATGCGATTGTTATCTCTCTGTTTCCATTCATAACGTTTCGGTCTAACCAAAGTGAGCGATCGGTCCCACCGAGATTAAAATGTAAACTCTCTGTTTCCCTTTTGTAACATTTCGGTCTCACCAAAAAGAGCAAATCGGTCCAACCGAGTTTACCTGACCAACTCTCTGGAAAGCTTATTACCAAATCGGTCTCACCGAGTTTGTGTAATCGGTCTTACCAAGATTACGTTATGCCCTAACCCTAACCAAATTGGTCTCACCGAGATGCATGTCAGTCCCACCAAAAATCACTAACGGTCACTAGGTTTACTAAATCGGTCCGACCGAGTCTGTTGAATCAGTCCCACCGAGTTTGGTAAATTGTGTATAACGGTTAGATTTCGTGTGGAGGCTATATATACCCCTCCACCTCCTCTTCATTCATGCAGAGAGCCATCAGAACAAACCTACACTTCCAACTTACCATTTCTGAGAGAGAACCACCTACTCATGTGTTGAGGCCAAGATATTCCATTCCTACCATATGAATCTTGATCTCTAGCCTTCCCCAAGTTGCTTTCCACTCAAATCTTCTCTCCACCAGATCCAAAACCTATGAGAGAGAGTTGAGTGTTGGGGAGACTATCATTTGAAGCACAAGAGCAAGGAGTTCATCATCAATGCACCATTTGTTACTTCTTGGAGAGTGGTGTCTCCTAGATTGGCTAGGTGTCACTTGGGAGCCTCCGACAAGATTGTGGAGTTGAACCAAGGAGTTTATAAGGGCAAGGAGATCACCTACTTCGTGAAGATCTACCGCTAGTGAGGCAAGTCCTTTGTGGGCGACGGCCATGGTGGGATAGAGAAGGTTGCTTCTTCGTGGACCCTTCGTGGGTGGAGCCATCCGTGGACTCGCGCAACCGTTACCCTTCGTGGGTTGAAGTCTCCATCAACGTGGATGTACGATAGCACCACCTATCGGAACCACGCCAAAAACATCCGTGTCTCCAATTGCGTTTGAATCCTCCAAACCCTTCCCTTTACTTTCTTGCAAGTTGCATGCTTTACTTTCCGCTGCCTATATACTCTTTGCATGCTTGCTTGAATAGTGTGATGATTGCTTGACTTGTCCTAAAGTAGCTAAAATCTGCCAAACTCTAAAATTGGGAAAAGGTTAAGTTTTTAATTCGTCAAGTAGTCTAATCACCCCCCCCCTCTAGACATACTTCAAGGTCCTACACCTACCTCCAGAAAAAATTCACCAAACAATCTCTCTCTCTCTCTCTCTCTCTCTCTCTCTCTCTCTCTCTCTCTCTCTCTCTCTCGTGTTCTTGCTCTCAAACCCGTGGATTTCGATCTCTTAGCTCAAAGCTCCATTTTTGAAACTGTTTTGGGGGATTGCTACTTGGTTTGTGACTCCTCCATTTGTCCAATTAGTTTTTGCTTTAGTGGCTTATATCTTGAATAATTAGCTACTCTTGGTGCTGCTGTAGATGAGCTTGCATGTTGAATTCTTAGAGTTCTAAGTAGTTTGAATGCTTAATATGGCCTCTATGCATCCCTATGAGTAGTTACTATCAATCTTGTGAAGTTTTGTTAACAAAAAGTTTGTAACTCAAGAATTTTCAGGAAATTGTACGTGAATACGATGAATCTCTTTGGGAGGAGTTCTTCGAGACGGAGGTCCTTGGAGGCATCTTCTAGTAGTAGCTCCGTTCATCAGTCTTATATTGAACCAAGTGCAGATTCTATATGGGATGCTGCCACCAAATCATGCTTATGCCTGTGCAACAATTTCTTGTTGGGTGCAGGTACTAAAGAAGAATTTGAGAAATATTTTCACAATGCTGAGCTCGATCCCTACAATGAAGATAAGTGCAACCAACATCTCAGCATCACTCAATTATTTACCAAAGAATTTAAATTCCAGTCTCGTGAGTCTAGAGTGTCATTTAAAGTGTATGACAATCCATTTACTTTACCTCTAGAGACTTTTTCTAACTACTGTAAAATTCTATTTTGGGGTTCGTTGGACGAACCACCAAGATCTGAGTATGAGATATTCTTGACTAGCCTTCACTATGGTGAGACTAGAGGAGTGACACAAGATATAATAAAAAGTATTCATTTCCCATCGATTTAATACTTTGCACTGTTTAATGGGAAACACAACATAGACAAACAAGACTGTAGTACACTTTGTGCTCCTGACTTGAGCCTCATTCACACTGCCCTTACCGGTATTAAATGTTATAACCTTGGAGCGATTGTTGTACGCAGGTTGCAACACAACCCTGGTAGTGGAGATTTTTATGGTGGGATTTATGCCACACGCTTAACAAGGGAGCTCGGTGTTTCACCTTGGCCTTATGACCCTATCCTACCCACGCAGTACTTAGACTTTGACACCGTGAAATGCCATAAGTTCCTTACTGGTGAAACCCATAATTATACATATAACTTATTGTTTAATAAAAAGCCTGTCGTGGACACCTTTTTGCATGCGCCTGCTCTCTTTGATGTTCACAACAAGGGAAGGTATTTTGTTCTTGAGAGTGAGGCCCGCGTGCATAACACGGAGGTTGTAGCTGCTTGCAGGTTGAGTAGGCTGCACCAAGAGCCTCCATGAGCTACCACTTCGACTATTATGCAGGCCGTGGGTGATGATTAGCAAGCTAGGCCAAAAGCCTAAGCTTGGGGAGTACGTATTTCCACCGACATTACATTCATGTTTACACATTTTATTCCAGTTGTCGGTGTCCACACTTTTTCATTGTATTATCCATGTTAGATTTATTTTCTCACTTTTTTCTTGTGTGTTTGAAAAACTTTGAGAAAATCAAAAAATTGTTGCTTGCTTCTTTTTCGGTTTTTCTTAGTTGTAGTGTTTAAAAGAAAACCCAAAAAGATTTCCTTGTTCTTCTTTTGCTTGTTGGGAGCTTTTCCATGTAAATAGGTTTTCTCGTTTTTGTTTTTCTCCTTTCTTTAATCAGCTTTCTTTTAGAAAAACCAAATACTCCAAAAATATTTCAATGTGTTACTCTGAATTTCTTTTCTTCTTATTAAGTCTTACCGAGGAGAAGACCACGAGGAAAATGTTGAGTGGCTCTCATATGCATTATTGTTGATCTAACAAAGAGCTCAAATTGCCTTGTCTTCTTCTCTTCGAATAAAATGTTTGCAGATTCCATCTTAGTCCACGACACTCTTGCACTATTATTATTTTCATATCATTCGGTTGTGCAAGTGAAAGGCAATAATGGCGATATTTGATGAAATGGTTGTGGCAGAGAGAAACAGGTATGAACTCAACTTGTTCTGTTTTTGTAAATATGTTTAACCTAGTATCCATGATTCGACCTATTATGATCAAACATGTTTGCAATGACAATTAGAGATTATAGTTTCTCATGCCATGCTTAAGTAGCTAGGAGTGGATAATGTTTTATCTTGGATGTCAACATTGCATTAAAATGATTGTGATATAGTATGATGATATGGTATCCTTATCTGAATGTTCGAGTGGCTTGACTTGGCACATGTTCATGCATGTAGTTGAATCAAAACCAACATTGCCTCTATTATATTTGTGTTCATGGTGTTTATATCCTACTCATGCTAGTATCCAATGTTACTTATGCATAATACATGTTCATGACCGTTTTAGCTCTCTAGCTAGCCGCTTCTCAATTTATTTGCTAGTCTTTGCCTGTACTAAACGGGAATACTACTTGTGCGTCAAAATCATGAAACCCAAGTTATTCCAGATGAGTCCACCATACCTACCTATATGCGGTATTACCCTGCCGTTCTAAGTAAATTTGCATGTGCCAAATCTAAAAACTTCAAATAAATATCCTTTTTGTGTGCCTGGATTGTTCATAGAGTGACATGAGGTAGTCAGTATCTTCCATGCTAAGCGGGTTATTCTCATGATGAGTTTTTATTCGCTCGTCCTTGCATGAGAGGGGCGGTAATAAGGATTCGCAGTCTTGAATTCAAAATTGCAGATAATTAAACAAACTCCCCCATGACTGATGTTGGTATGGACGACACTGATAAGCCAGAAGTATAGGGGATCGCAACAGTTTTTGAGGGTAGAGTATTCAACCGAAATTTATTCATTCAACACAAGGGGAACCCATGTCAATTCAACCACACCTGAAAGACTTAATATCTGCAGCAAAGTATTTAATAGCAAAGTAGTATGGAAGTAACGGTAACGGTGGCAAAAGTAATAGTAGTAGTTTTGTAGTAATCGTAACAGTGGCAACGGAGAAGTAACTAAGCAAAGATCAATATGTGAAAAGCTCGTAGGCAATGGATCAGTGATGGATAATTATGTCGGATGCGATTCCTCATGTAACAGTTATAACATAGGGTGACACATAACTATCTCCAGTTCATCAATGTAATGTAGGCATGTATTCCGAATATAGTCATACGTGCTTATGGAAAAGAACTTGCATGGCATCTTTTGTCCTACCATCCCGTGGCAGCGGGGTCCTATTGGAAACTAAGGGATATTAAGGCCTCCTTTTAATAGAGTACCGGACCAAAGCATTAACACTTAGTGAATACATGAACTCCTCAAACTACGGTTATCACCGAGAGTGGTCCCGATTATTGTCACTTCGGGGTTGTCGGATCATAACACATAGTAGGTGACTATTGACTTGCAAGATAGGATCAAGAACTCACATATACATGAAAACATAATAGGTTCAGATCTGAAATCATGGCACTCGGGCCCTAGTGACAAGCATTAAGCATGGCAAAGTCATAGCAACATCAATCTTAGAACATAATGAATACTAGGGATCAAACCCTAACAAAACTAACTCGATTACATGGTAAATCTCATCCAACCCATCACCGTCCAGCAAGCCTATGATGGGATTACTCACACACGGTGGTGAGCATCATGAACTCGGTGATGGAGGATGGTTGATGATGATGATGGCGATGGATTCCCCTCTTCGGAGCCCCGAACAGACTCCAGATCAGCCCTCCCGAGGAAGAATAGGGCTTGGCGGCGGCTCCGTATCGTAAAACGCGATGAATCCTTTTCTCTGATTTTTTTTCTCCCCGAAAGTGAATATATGGAGTTGGGGTTGAGGTCGGTGGAGTCCCAGGGGGCCCATGAGGCAGGGGGCGCGCCTTGCACCCTCGTGGACAGGGTGTGGGCCCCCTGATACTGATTTTTCGCCAGTATTTTTTATTAATTCCAAAAGGTTGCTCTATGGATTTTCAGGTCATTCCGAGAAATTTTATTTCTGCACAAAAATAACACCATGGCAGTTCTGCTGAAAACAGCGTCAGTCCCGGTTAGTTCCATTCAAATCATGCAAGTTAGAGTACAAATCAAGGGCAAAAGTGTTTGGAAAAGTAGATACGATGGAGACATATCAACTCCCCCAAGCTTAAACCTTTGCTTGTCCTCAAGCAATTCAGTTGACAAACTGAAAGTGATAAAGAAAAAATTTTACAAACTCTGCTTGATCTTGTTGTTGCAAATTTGTAAAGCCAGTATTCAAGTTTTCGGCAAAGATTATGAACTAACCATATTCACAATAGCATTTAGGTCTCATGTTTACTCATATCAATGGCATAATCAACTAGCGAGCAATAATAATAAATCTTGGATGACAACACTTTCTCAAAACAATCATAATATGATATAACAAGATGGTATCTCGCTAGCCCTTTCTGAGACTGCAAAACATAAATGCAGAGCACCCCTGAAGATCAAGGACTGACTACACATTGTAATTCATGCAAAAAGAGATTTAGTCACAGTCATACTCAATGTAAATTAATAGCAATGCATGCAAATGACAATAGTTCTCTCCAACTGGTGCTTTTTAATAAGAGGATGATGACTCCACATAAAAGTAAATAGATAGGCCCTTCGCAGAGGGAAAGCAGGGATTTGTAGAGGTGCCAGAGCTCGAGTTTTGAAACAAAGATAAATAATATTTTTGAGCGGCATACTTTCATTGTCAACATAACAACCGAGAGATCTCGATATCTTCCATGCTACACACATTATAGGCGGTTCCCAAATAGAATGGTAAAGTTTATACTCCCCCACCACCAACAAACATCAATCCCTGGCTTGTCCGAAACATCGGGTGCCGTCCAACTAACAACAATCCTGGGTGAGTTTTGTTTGCAATTATTTTGATTTGATTTAAGCATGGGACTAGGCATCCCAGTTACCAGCCATTTTCTCGTGAGTGATGAACGGAGTCCACTCATCATGAGACTAACCCACCTAGCATGGAAGATATAGACAACCCTAGTTGATACATGAGCTATTCGAGCATACAAAACATAATTTCATTTGAAGGTTTAGAGGTTGGCACATACAAATTTACTTGGAACGGCAGGTAAATACCGCATATAGGAAGGTATGGTGGACTCATATGGCATAACTTTGGGGTTTATGGAATTGGATGCACAAGCAGTATTCCCGCTTAGTACAAGTGAAGGCTAGAAAGAGACTGGGAAGCGACCAATTAGAGAGCGACAACAGTCATGAACATGCATTAAGATTAATCAACAATGAGGCAAGCATGAGTAGGATATAAATCACCATGAACATAAATATCGTGGAGGCTATGTTGATTTTGTTTCAACTACATGCATGAACATGTGCCAAGTCAAGCCACTCGAATCATTCAAAGGAGGATACCACCCTATCATACCACATCATAACCATTTTAATAGCATGTTGGCATGCAAGGGAAACCATTATAAACTCCTAGCTAATTAAGCATGGCATGAGCAACTATAATCTCTAATTGTCATTGCAAACATGTTTCATCCATAATAAGCTGAATTAGGAACAGTGGACTAATCATATTTACAAAAACAAGATAGGTCGTGTTCATACCAGCTTCTCTCATCTCAATCAGTCCATCATATATCGTCATTATTGCCTTTCACTCGCACGACCGAGCGGTGTGGATAATAATAATAGTGCACGTGCATTGGACTAAGCTGGAACCTGCAAGCATCTAATACAAAGGAGAAGACAATGTAATATGGGCTCTTGGTTAGATCAACAGTAATGCATATGAGAGCCACTCAACATTTTCATCGTGGTCTTCTCCTCTCGACCCCCCAAAGGACAGAAAAGAAATAAAACTATTTACACGGGAAAGCTCCCAACAAGCAAAAGAAGAACGAGAAATCTTTTTTGGGTTTTCTTTTAATTACTGCTACTATAGGCATGGAAAGTAAACTAGCTAAAGGCTACAATTATGTTTTTTTGGTTTTTCTTAAGGTTTTTCAAACACACAAGAAGAAAGCAAGAAAAGTAAAATAAACTAGCATGGATAATACAATGAAAAAGTATGAGCACTGACAACTAGCATGAGTGTGTGAGCATGAATATAATGTCGATGAGAAATACATACTCCCCCAAGCTTAGGATTTTGGCCTAAGTTGGTTTATGGCCACTGCTCGAAGCTACTCTCTCCGGTGTACTGAGGAGGATCCTCCGGGTGCCACTGGTTAGCGATCTCCTCCAGATCCCACTGATAAACAGGCTGTCTATATGGGTCAAGTGGTGGCTCAGGCTCAGGCTCTGGGGCTGGTGTCATCCTCCAGTATGCATAAATGGCCTCGGGCAAGATGAGGTACGTGCCTGAAAGTATGTTAAACAAAGAGGGTGCAGGCAAGATAATAGTCTCACAGTGAGTTTTACCGAATATCAAATTATACTTAAGCATCTTCTCTTATTTTTAACAATAAACTCATGTGCTACCATACTATTATAATCCAGAAAAAAGTGGGCAGCAACTTTTCCTCCTTCTCATAATGCCTAATAGGTATCTCAAAGTATTCAGCAAGGCGAGAAGCAAAGATACCACCAAAGATGGGGCCCTTTGTACGGTTTAGACTTAACCGTTTAGCAACAATATCGCCTAAGCTGAAAGTTGTATCACGAAACAAAGCATGGCACAAAATAATAAGATCAGGAGCACTAAGATTTCCACTATTCCCGCGACCAATTAAGCATCTACTAGCAAATAGTGCAAAGTAACGTAGAACAGGAAAATGTACACTAGTAATTCGTGCATCGAAAACTTTCCTCGTTCCCCTACAGCAATTCTATCAATAAACTCCTCCACATCACTACGATCTGGTTCCTCGACACTGCCCACAAAGGTTATCTTGCAGACTCGACAAAAATCACGGAGTGACATCTCCCTAACCTCATCATATAAGTGAAACTCCACTGAAGGTGGTGATTTCTTAGGATGGAAATAAAATTTTTGCACGAAAGTATTAGTGAGTAGGAGATACTGTTCGCGCTAGTCGTGGAGGAAGTCGGTGAGGCCTGCATTCTCAGCCAAGTAATAAAAGTCATCATGAATTCCGGTGGCCATCAAGAACGCATCACAAGGCCATCCGCATGGCCGGACTTCCGTGGTGCGATGAAGATTGTACTTGGGCTTTTTGTTCTCCTCATTCTGCTTATCCTTTGAGCTTCGGCTCGAAGAGCCCCTCAACAATCTCTTCATCATTTTCTCTGAAAAATTTCTGAAATTTTTAGTGACTCAAAATTAAAGTGCACCAAACTCAACAAGATTGATAGCAACTACTCCCACAAGTGATTAGAGGCTATATCATGCATTAAAACTACTTTGGACCATATAAATTTGACATGCAAGCTCAAGAACAGGGTCACCTCAGTAGCAAAAATTTGCAATAAATAAAGCACTAGAACAAAAACTAATTGGACCATTGGAGTCACATACCGAAGAACAATCCCCCAAAACAGTTTTCTGAATGGAGGTTTGAGCGAGGAGATCAAAAATGGCAGCAAGATGAGCTAGAACACGGGTTTGAGCTGTGGGAGGATTTTTTTCTGGAGGAAGACGAAGCGTGTGGGTGCTGGAATAAGTGGAGGGGGGTCCACGTGGGGCATACGAGGCAGGGGGGCGCCCCAGGGGGTGGGCGCGCCCTGTGCCCTCATGGCCATATGGTGGGTCCCCCTGGTGTATTCTCAGTGCCAGAAATTCTTACATATTCTACAAAAAATCACACTTCATTTTCAGGACATTTGGAGAAATTTTATTTTCGGGGTATTTTTTATTGCATGGATAACTCGGAAAACAGACAGAAAATACTATTTTTTCTTTATTTAACCTAAATAACAGAAAGTAAAAGGAGGGTATAGAGAGTTGTGCTTTCTAACTTCATCCATCTGATGCTCATCAAAAGGAATCCACTAACAAGGTTGATCAAGTCTTGTTAACAAACTTCTTCCGAATAACATAAAACTGGAGAATTTTCGAATAACACTAGGTTACCTCAACGGGGGATATGCATGTCCCCAACAATAAGAATATCATATTTCTTTTTGACAGTAGGAAGAGGGAATTCAAAACCTCCAATAGTAATTGTTGAAATTGTTCCAATAGAATCGATACTATGAACTTGAGGTTGTTTCCTCGGAAAGTGTACCGTATGCTCATTACCATTAACATGAAAAGTGACATTGCCTTTGTTGCAATCAATAACAGCCCCTGCAGTATTCAAAAAGGGTCTACCAAGATAAGCAACATACTATCGTCCTCGGGAATATCAAGAATAACAAAGTCCGTTAAAATAGTAACGTTTGCAACCACAACAGGCAGATCCTCACAAATACCGATAGGTATAGCAGTTGATTTATCGGCCATTTGCAAACAGATTTCAGTAGGTGTCAACTTATTCAAATCAAGTCTACGATACAAAGAGAGAGGCATAACACTAACACCGGCTCCAAGATCACATAAAGCAGTTTTAACATAGTTTCTTTTAATGGAGCATGGTATAGTTGGTACTCCTGGATCACCAAGTTTCTTTGGTATTCCACCCTTAAAAGTGTAATTAGCAAGCATGGTGGAAATTTCAGCTTCCGGTATCTTTCGTTTATTTGTAACAATATCTTTCATGTACTTAGCATAAGGATTCATTTTAAGCATATCAGTCAAATGCATACGCAAGAAGATAGGTCTAATCATTTCAGCAAAGCGCTCAAAATCCTCATCATCCTTTTTCTTGGATGGCTTAGGAGGAAAAGGCATGGGTTTCTGAACCCATGGTTCTCTTTCTTTACCGTGCTTCCTAGCAACAAAGTCTCTCTTATCATAATGTTGATTCTTTGATTGTGGGTTATCAAGATCAATAGCAGGTTCAATTTCTACATCATTGTTATTACTAGGTTGAGCATCGACATGAACATCATCATTAACATTATCACTAGGTTCATGTTCATTACGAGATTGTGTTTTAGCATCAGAAATAGAAGTATCATTGGGATTCTCAGGTGCGTCTATAACAGGTTCACTAGAAGCATGCAAAGTCCTATCATTTTTCTTTTTCTTTTTCTTAGAAGGACTAGGTGCATCAATTTTAGTTCTCTGAGAATCTTGCTCAACTCTCTTAGGATGGCCCTCAGGATACAAAGGTTCGTGAGTCATTCTACCACCTCTAGTCATGACTCTAACAGCATTATCATTTTTCTTATTGTTTAATTCATTGAGCAAATCATCTTGTGCTTTAAGCACTTGTTCTGCTTGAGTAGTAACCATAGATGCATGTTTACTAATAAGCTTAAGGTCACCTTTAACTCTAGACATATAATCACTCAAGTGTTCGACCATATAAGCATTACGTTTCAATTATCCACCAACATAAGCATTGAAGTTTTCTTGTTAAAAGATAAAATTATCAAACTCACCCAACCATTGGCTAGCAGACTTATAACGAGGGATATCACCTTCATCAAATCTATAGAGAGAATTTACCTTTACTACCTGTGTCAGGTTATCAAGACCATGTATTTGTTCGATAGGTGGTAAATTCTTAACATCTTCAGCTTTAATACCTTTTTCTTTCATAGATTTCTTTGCCTCTTGCATATCTTCAGGACTGAGAAATAGAATACCCCTTTTCTTTGGAGTTGTCTTAGGAGTTGGTTCAGGAAGTTTCCAATCATTATCATTACTCAAAATATTATTCAATAGCAATTCAGCTTGCTCAACAGTTCTTTACCTGAAAACACAACCAGCACAACTATCCAGGTGGTCTCTGGAAGCATCGGTTAGTCCATTATAAAAGATATCAAGTATTTCATTTTTCTGGAGAGGATGATCATGCAAAGCATTAAGTAATTGGAGAAGCCTCCCCCAAGCTTGTGGGAGACTCTCTTCTTTAATTTGCACAAAATTATATATTTCCCTTAAGGCAGCTTGCTTCTTATGAGCAGGGAAATATTTAGCAGAGAAGTAATAAATCATATCCTGGGGACTATGCACACAACTAGGAGCAAGAGAATTAAACCATATCTTAGCATCACCCTTTAATGAGAACGGAAATAACTTAAGGATATAGTAATAATGAATTTTCCTCATGAGCAAATAGGGTGGATATATCATTCAATTTAGTAAGATGTGCCATAACAGTTTCAGATTCATAGCCATAAAAAGGATCAGATTCAACCAAAGTAATTAACTCAGGATCAATAGAGAAATCATAATCCTTATCAGAAATACAGATAGGTGAAGTAGCAAAAGCAGGGTCATATTTCATTCTAGCATCCAGAGACTTTTCTTTAAGCTTAGCTAACAGTTTCTTAAGATCATATCTATCTTTGCAAGCAAAAAGGTCTCTAGCAGTTTCTTCATCCATAACATAACCCTCAGGTACATGAGTCAATTCATATCTAGGGGGAGAATCTTCATCATCACTTTCATCAATATTATCGGTTTCAATAATTTCATTCTCTCTAACCCTAGCAAGTTGTTCATCAAGAAATTCATGTAATGGCATAGTATTATCAAGCATAGAAGTAGTTTCATCATAAGCATCATGCATAGCAGAAGTGGCATCATCAATAACATGCGACATATCAGAATCAATAGCAGGTGCAGGTGTCGCAAGTTTACTCAAAACAGAAGGTGAATACAGTGCAGAGCTAGATGGCAATTCCTTACCTCCCCTTGTAGTTGAGGGAAAAATCTTGGTTCTTTCATCTTTCAAATTCCTCATAGTGATCATCAGATATAAATCCTAAGTGACTCACAGAATAGAGCTATGCTCCCCGGCAACAGCGCCAGAAAATAGTCTTAATAACCCACAAGTATAGGGGATCGCAACAGTTTTTGAGGGTAGAGTATTCAACCCAAATTTATTGATTCGACACAAGGGGAGCCAAAGAATATTCTCAAGTATTAGCAGCTGAGTTGTCAATTCAACCACACCTGAAAGACTTAATATCTGCATCAAAGTATTTAGTAGCAAAGTAGTATGGAAGTAACGGTAACTGTGGCAAAAGTAACAGTAGCAGTTTAGTAGTAATTGTAACAGTGGCAACGGAGAAGTAACTAAGCAAAGATCAATATGTGAAAAGCTCGTAGGCAATGGATCAGTGATGGATAATTATGTCGGATGCAATTTCTCATGTAAAAGTTATAACATAGGGTGACACAGAACTAGCTCCAGTTCATCAATGTAATGTAGGAATGTATTCTGAATATAGTCATATGTGCTTATGGAAAAGAACTTGCATGACATCTTTTGTCCTACCCTCCCATGGCAGCGGGGTCCTATTGGAAACTAAGGGATATTAAGGCCTCCTTTTAATAGAGTACCGGACCAAAGCATTAACACTTAGTGAATACATGAACTCCTCAAACTACGGTCATTACCGGCAGTGTCTCGATTATTGTCACTTCGGGGTTGCCGGATCATAACACATAGTAGCTGACTATTGACTTGCAAGATAGGATCAAGAACTCACATATATTCATGAAAACATAATAGGTTCAGATCTGAAATCATGGCACTTGGGCCCTAGTGACAAGCTGAAAGGATCGATATGGTTGACTAGAGGGGGGGTGAATAGGCAACTAACAATTTTTAAGCTTTTCTTTACCAAATTAAACTTTGAAACAAAATAGGTTGTCTAGATGTGCAACTAAGTGAGCAACCTATATGATGCAATAACAACTAGCACATAAGCAAGCAATGGATGTAACACAAGTAGGCTTGCAAAAGTAAAGGCGCGAAATAACCAAGAGTGGAGTCGGTGGAGACGAGGATGTGTTACCAAAGTTCCTTCCTTTTAAGGGGAAGTACGTCTTCGTTAGAGCGGTGTGAAGGCACAATGCTCCCCAAGAAGCCACTAGGGCCACCGTATTCTCCTCACGCCCTCACACAATGCGAGATGCCGTGATTCCACTATTGGTGCCCTTGAAGGCGGCGACCGAACCTTTACAAACAAGGTTGGGGCAATCTCCACAACAATTTGAGGCTCCCAACAACACCACAAAGCTTCACCACAATGGAGTATGGCTTCGAGGTGACCTCAACCGTCTAGGGTGCTCAACCACCCAAGAGTAATAAGATCCGCTAGGGATAAGTGGGGGGAATCAAATATCATGTGGTGGAAGTGTAGATCGGGCCCTTGTCACCCAATCCCGAGCAAATCAACAAGTTTGATTGGCTAGGGAGAGAGATTGGGCGAAAATGGAGCTTGGAGCAACAATGGAGCTTAGAGGTGGAAGAGGTAGTCAACTAGAGGTAGAAGACACCCCTTATATAGTCGAGGGAAAAATCCAACCGTTATCCACATGTTCAGCCCGCGACACGCGGTACTACCGCTCTAGGGGCGCGGTACTACCGCGAGGCTACGCGGTACTACCGTGGCGGACCACGGTACTTCCGCGACAGCAGCACAGGCTGGAGTTTGCCTAACTAGGGGGAAGTACTACCGCTCGCGTGGTACTACCGCTCCCCCTTGCGGTACTACCGCAAGGCAGGAAAGTCACGGCCTGGGAAGGGCGCAGATGAAATAAATTACATTCGTGCCTACTTCCGCTGAAACTGAGGTGGTACAAAAATCCGATGCGGTACTACCGCATGAGGTATGATACTACCGTTGCGGGCGCGGATGTAAAAAATTACATCCGCGCCTACTACCGTGACGCTGCGGTACTAGGTAGGAGGGCCACGGTACTACGACTCCTGGGGAGCGGTACTACCATGGGCCCCCGCGGTACTACCGTGCTGGACGAGCGGTACTACCATGGGCCCCCGCGGTACTACCGTGCTGGAGTAGTCGTCAGATTTTCGCCCAACCAAGATAACGAATAGAAGCTCCAAAGTGCAGGGAAAGGTAGGACAAGTGTACGTGTTGATTCCACCCAAACCTTTCCGACGCGGACCCCCTCTTAATAGTACGGCTCTCCTACGACTCAAATCCACCAAAGAGAAACGTAGAAAAACACCGACTTTAATAGTCTCCGAGGGGCACCGAATCGTCTCGTGCCTAGTGATGAAGTATCTGAGAAACTCAAGGCACACGATTAGTCCGCAAAAGCGTTGTCATCAATCACCAAAACACCTAAGGGATAAATATGCCCTTACAATCTCCCCCTTTTTGGTGGATTGATGACAACACGGGATTTGCACATAGATAAGATAATTTAGAGCAAGGGCAAACCCCACCTCTCTAAAATATAGACGGGCTCCCCCTAGATGTGTGCACTTTAGATGAATGCTTTGGACTGCATAGCACACAGACTAGGATCAACACTCCCCCTATATTTTAGAGACCAAGGCATGATAATAAGCATAGCATAGCATAGCATAAAGATAGCACAATATAACACAAGCTCGCTAGGATAGATAGAGTGCATATGTCTTACACCATACGAAGTAGAGTAACCGAGGTTCGAACGAGAAAGCAGCAAATAGTTCAACCGAGAAAGCAGCAAACACACGACACGCACGACTCGCAAACTCGCAAATCCCTACGCTATCTCCCCCTTTGGCATCGAGACGCCAAAAAGGCAGAGAGGACACCTACACACAAGAGGTGGCTCAAGCAGGGAACTCGTCCCAACGCTCTCCGTCAGACTCCTCTGCAGTTGGGATGGTCTCCTCGACATCCTCCTCAGAATTAGTCCACCTGTAGCCTTGCTTCTCCATCCACTCGGCCTCAGGAGTGATGCGCTCCTCAAACCCGCCAGACACTTCCTCACCATAGAGCTGCATGATCTTGTTGTCCCGGCGACAACTCTCCTTGGACGCCACGTGAGTCCTGTACTACCCCTTGGCTTGCATGCAGAAGAGAGTCTTCATCTTGTCCTTCAGCTTCTTGGCCCATGATGGCATAGAGGCACTCTGGGAAGGCCTAGCAGCACGGCCCTCAGCAACATCCTCGGCGCCAGCATCCTCCTCATCAACAGCAGCCCTAGCAGCAGTCGCCTCAGCACAATTAGTGGTGTTGGCCCAGTTGGATTTGATGCGCAGACAGATGGGCTCATGGCGAATCCAGTCTGGAGCAAGGAACTCCTCACCAGGGAACATCTTCTCCCAAGTCTTCGAGATCAGCAGAAACAGATAGGGCCCATAGATAGGCACCTTGCGGTTGAACACTGCAAACCGAAGCTCACACCACATGATGTGTGAGACATCAAGAGGCTGAGACTAAGACGAGCGAGCCTCCTCGCAAATAAGCATCATGTCCACCATATAGGCATGAACCTTGTCTTTGTCACCAATGCGAGGGAACAAGGAGTTGCAGAAGATGCGATACATGATATCCAGAAAGGAGTTGAGCACCAACGTTGTCTTGCGATTGTTGAGCGCCTTCTCAACCATGAACGGAGTAAGCTTGTCCTTGTTGGCAAACTCAGCATTGCCATGGGGGCGAACACCCACTGGAGTGTTGAGCCCATCATCAGGAACATGGAGCAGATCCATGAACTCCTTCTAGGTAGCAGATAGTTGACGGCCATTGGTCATCCAGGTCATCCTCCACTCTTCATTAGGGTGAAAATAAACTGAGGCAAAGAACTGACAGATAAGCTCAGGATCATAGTCAAGGTGGAAGGATATCACATGCTCAATGCCAAACTGCTCCACCAAGTCCAGAGCCTCTCCAAAGTAGTCACGGAACTTGTCCTTCCTCATGTGGTGCATATCAATCCACTTCACCTCCACGTAGGTATTCTGCTTGTTCTTGATGACATCCAGATAGATGTTGGTCTATGCCTTGTTCCAGAACAGCTCGCAGCCTCTGATAGTGGAACGCGGGTGCACATAAGGGTGAAGCTGCCTGAGACGGACATACTCAGTTGGGGCTATCTCATCCATGCCCTTAGCGGGCTCCTTGTGCTTTCTAGCGGAGGTCTTGACATTGCGCTTGGAGGCAGACGATCCCTCTGGTACTTCACCTGGGTTGCGCAGATGCTTGGAGCCAGTGTCACGACTGGGATTGGACCGGCGAGAGCCACCACCTGAGACACACACGCAAAGCACCAAGGACGCAACGAAGATCAATGCAAAGGCCACAATAAAGCACAAGAAACACATAGAAGACATACAAGAAAGTTGGCATGCGATAGATGTGAGCCACGGTAGAACTACCACTACCTGCGGTACTAAAGGATTAGTACCACTCCAAACGCGGTAGTACCGGCGAGGTCACGGTAGTACCGTGGTTGGAGCGGAAGTAAAATTTTAGTACCGCACAGAGCGCGGTAGTACCGCTCCCGAAGAGCGGTAGTACCATGCAAGCGGTAGTACCGCGCCATACGGGCGGTAGTACCGCGTCGCGTCAGATCCAACTGGCAATTTGAATCTGAAAAGAACCGCGAAACAACAGCGGTGCTACGGTGATCAGATCTAGCGCAAGACAACAATACAAGTATAAATCCTATGCAATACCACGCTCCTTCATCCTACTCTTGCAGAGATTAAGCCTATGAATCTCAAGAACACACAAGCCTCCCCCAAAACCTAGAAACACCAAACACAATCAACACGGAGGGGGAGTTGGGGAAAAACCTTGGTCCATAGCAAGAGCACGTGGTGGGGAACGATCCCACTGGTCGGAATCACGGGAGGGCAGCCGGTGGAGGAGATCCGGCGACAAACTCCGGCTCCGTTCTTGAGCAAGGGAGAGAAGGAGACGACGTGGGAAAGGACTGCGAATGGGTATGGGGAGTTAGAACTCCCCTGCCTGTCCTTATCCCCACGCGCTCGAACCGGCGTGGTAGTACCGCGTATCATCGCGGTAGTACCGCTCGGGCGGAAGTACCGCACTGAGGCGGTACTACCGCTCAACCAGGCGGCAGTAAAAAATTACTACCGCGTGGTGACGGTAGTACCATGCTCCCGCAAGCGGTAGTACCATGGCAGCCAGCGGTAGTACCGCGGCTGGCTGCGGTAGTACCGTGAGCTCAAGTCACTGCAAGTTTCAACACGAGAAGAAAGCATTTGCACGGAAACTTTTCACACACAATAAACCACAAGAACACGCACAAACCAGAGGCAGAAAGACAACAAGAAACCACCAAGCGACAAAGCCTCTCGAAGAGAGAGGGCGGTGGCCGAAGCCACCTATGTTTGAGTTGGATGGTATGGCACCGCGAAGAATTATCCTTGGGCCCATGACCAAAACTCGTCTTTGAAGCACATGTACCATCAAAAATGGCTAATGTGAAAGAGGTGATCGATTTATGCATAATGGGGGGAGGGAGAGTTCATTGAGAGAACAACACTCCCCCTATGTCCATGCCTACACCTAAACTAGACAACAAGTTAAGTGTGGTGGGGGGTACACGGGTTCAAGTCACATTGCTCAAATCAATGATATTTAGCTCATGCCTTAACTCGCGAAATCTTGCTTCATCCAAGGGCTTCATGAAAATATCTGCAAGGTTATCATGAGTGTTGACATACTTGAGCTCGATCTCCCCACGCCTAATGTGATCCCGGATGAAGTGATACCGAATCTCAATGTGCTTCGTCTTGAAGTGTTGCACCGGGTTGAGAGATATCTTGATTGCAATTTCATTATCACACCAAAGAGGCACTTTGTCACAAATGACACCGTACTCCTTTAAAGTTTGCCTCATCCATAGGAGTTGAGCACAACAACTACCGGCCACCACATACTCCGCTTCGGTGGACGAGAGAGACACACAACTTTGCTTCTTGGAAGACCAACTTACCAAAGAGCAACCAAGAAATTGGCACCCTCCGAAAGTGGACTTCCTATCCACTTTGTCTCCCGCCCAATCGGAATCCGTGAAACCTTCAAGCTTGAAGTTTGCTCCTCTTGGGTACCATAAGCCAAAGTTTGGGGTATGAGCCAAATATAGAAAGATTTGCTTGACCGCCACATAGTGACTTTCCTTTGGTGCGTCTTGAAACCGTGCACACATCCCCACACTCAACATGATATCCGGTCTAGATGCACAAAGGTAAAGCAAGGATCCAATCATGGAGCGATATATCTTTTGATCCACCGCTTTACCATTGGGATCGATGTCAAGTTGGCACTTGGTAGGCATTGGTGTAGTAGCCGGCTTGACATCACTTAGCTTGAATCTCTTAAGCATGTCTTGAGTGTATTTGGCTTGGTTGATGAAGGTTCCTTCTCTTCTTTGTTTGATGTCAAAACCAAGGAAGAACTTCAACTCTCCCATCGAAGACATCTTGAACTTGGAGGTCATGAGAGCGGCAAATTCCTCATTGAAAGCTTTGTTGGGAGAACCAGAGATAATATCATCAACATATAGTTGGCATACAAACAACTCCCCATTGACCTTCTTAGTAAAAAGAGTGGGATCGATTTGTCCTACTTCAAATCCACGATCTTGTAGCAACTCGGTAAGGTGGTCATACCACACACGTGGGGCTTGTTTAAGGCCATAGAGTGCCTTATTGAGTTGATACACATGATCCGGGAAGTAGGGGTCCTCGAACCCAGGGGGTTTCTTGACATAGACCAACTCATTAATAGGACCATTAAGAAAAGAACTTTTCACATCCATTTGTTGCAACTTAAAGTTGTGATGGGAAGCATAAGCAATCAACAAACGAATGGATTCAAGACGAGCAACGGGAGCAAAGGTTTCACTACAGTCGATACCCTCGACTTGAGAGTAGCCTTGTGCTACCAATCTTGCCTTGTTGCGAATGATGTTCCCATGAACATCTTGCTTGTTCTTGAAGATCCACTTGGTTCTAATGACGTTGTGGTTCCCCGATGGTCTTGGAACCAATCTCCACACCTTGTTGTACTCGAAGTTGTTGAGTTCTTTATGCATGGCATTGAGCCAATCCGAGTCTTCGAGCGCCTCATAGACCTTTTGGGGTTCAACACAAGAGACAAACGCGTGATGTTCACAATAGTTTTCTAATTGTCTATGAGTGCTTACCCCCTTTCTTAGGCTTCCAACCACGTTTCCCATGAGATGGCCTTGGGTGGTGAGCTTGGAAGCAATCTTCACGGCACGACGCTCTAATTCCTCCTCGGGTGTGGAAGGAGGAGGGTTAACTTGATCATCTTGAGCGTCGTCTTGAGCTTGTTCTTGATCTTGAGCTTGCTCATGATCTTGAATTTGCTCGAGGGGGAGAACTTGACCTTGGGCATCATTTAGAGGTTCACCACCATCTTGAGGTTGATCTTGCCCTTGGTCTTGTTCATGAGGGTGAGGGCCTTCACTTTGTTCTTCGGAAGCGTGTGGATCTTGGGGAGGTGATGGCTCCACTTGAGTGGAGCATTGTCCTTCTCCTTCGGCCACAATGGGTTCCTCAATGGGTAGGATTTGACCAATACCCATTCTTCTTATGGCTTGGGGAGGAATTTCATCACCTACATCACAGGTACCACTTTTCTCCACTTGGGAGTCGTTATTTTCGTCAAACTACACGTTACACGTCTCCTCAATGAGTCCGGTGGACTTGTTGAGGACACGGTAAGCATGAGAGTTTATAGCATAACCAACAAATATGCCCTCATGAGCTCTAGCCTCAAATTTAGACAAACGAACACCTTTCTTGAGGATGAAACACTTACAACCGAACACCCGAAAGTACTTGAGGTTGGGCTTGTTGCCGGTGAGTATCTCATAAGGAGTCTTGTTCAAGCCTTTGCGGAGATAGAGCCGATTGGATGCATGACATGCGGTGTTGATGGCTTCGGCCAAAAAGTTGTATGGAGACTTGAACTCCGCCATCATGGTCCTAGCCGCATCCATCAACGTCCGGTTCTTCCTCTCCGCAACACCATTTTGTTGAGGGGTGTATGGAGCAGCATATTGGTGCTTGATCCCCTCATCACTAAGAAACTCATCCAAGGTGTAGTTCTTGAACTCGGTGCTGTTGTCACTTCTTATTGTCAAGATCTTTGCATTGTGTTGACGTTGAGCTTCATTTGCAAAGTCGATGACGTTTTGTTGAGTCTCACTCTTCCTCTTGAAGAAGTATACCCAAGTGTATCTTGAGTAGTCATCAACAATCACCAAGCAATACTTTCTTCCTCCAAGACTGCCAAAATATGGAGGCCCAAAGAGATCCATGTGAAGGAGCTCCAAGGGTCTCTTCGAGTAGATGATGGTTGATGGAGGGTGAGCCTTTTCATGAAGCTTTCCTTCGATACAAGCACTGCAAGCACGATCTTTGGCAAAACTAACATTTGTTAGTCCATGAAAATGGTCCCCCTTGAGAAGACTTTGCAAAGATCTCATATTGACGTGGGCTAAACGGCGATGCCAAAGCCATCCCACGTCAACTTTAGCCATTAGGCATGTCACGGTCTTAGTGGGTCGCTCCGAAAAGTTAATCACATAGAGACCGTTCTCGACATGCCCAACAAAGGCTACTTTAAGAGTCTTGCTCCACAAGAGGGCCACGGTATCAATGTCAAAGAATGTAGCAAAACCCATGAGTGCAAGTTGACGAACGGAAAGCAAATTGTATGCAAGGGACTCAACAAGCATGACTTTCTCGATCGTTGGATCATGAGAAATGACCACCTTGCCGAGACCCAATACCTTAGAATGTGATGCATCACCCCACTCGACATTGGTGGGCATAGATGGAATCTCTTGCACGTCCACCACCAAGTCCTTGCTCCCGGTCATATGATTTGTTGCTCCACTATCGAGCAACCATGATCCCGCACCGGAAGCAAACACCTACAAGATATCAATGCTTGGTTTTAGGTACCCATTTAGTAATGGGTCCTTTGATGTTAGTAACAAGGGTCTTGGGGACCCAAATAGACCATTCAATGTACTCAAAAGGAGAACCAACAAATTTAGCATAAACATGTCCATCACTAGCACGGCACAACACATATGACGGGTTAAAGTCGCCGGCTTTGTTTGAGGACATGCTTTTGCCCTTTTGGATGTCAACTCCCTTCACTTTTTCCTTCTTCTCCTTAGGAGCACCCTCTCCCTATTTCACAAACGTTTGCTTGAGAGGAGGAGGACGTTTGGTCTTGCTGTTCTTCTTCTTCTTGCTCTTGGATTTGGGTGCAAGCCCAATTCCTTCCTTGGCCACAACTTCCTTTTGATTGCTCAAAAGGTCATTGAGGTTCTTCTCACCTTGAATACATGTCACAAGGCCTTTCTCAAGTTGATCCTTCAACTTGGCATTCTCCTCCACAAGATGCACATGCTCACAACACGGGTTAGTAGCACATGCCTTATCAATTAATACCATATGAGGAAAGGTGGAATTTTCCTTGATTAGCTTAACTTGGAGTTGAGCATGAGACTCCTTGAGGTTAGCGTGAGCACCCTTCAAGACCTTGTGGGCCTTTTCAAGTATCTCAAACTCCTCTTTGAGTCTAGCATGATCAACCCCAAGCTTAGCCTTCTCGGAAGTTAGCACACGAGACACAACAAGAGCATGATCAAGATCTTTCTTTAACTTAGCATGGTCATCGTTGTGTGACTCCTCAAAAGTCAAACGATGCACACGCTCTTCCTCGAGAGAATTAGAGAGATCTGATATCTCATCGGCATAGTCACAACTATGACTTTCCATCTTAGAGATGGTTTCTTCGTGAGCCTCGATCATGTCATTGGCCTCACCAAGTTGTTCCAAGAGAGCAACAAAGTGCTTCTTGGACTTACCCTTGAGCTTACTCATGAAAGACTCAAATTCATTCACTTCCTCATTAGACTCAACATTTTCATCAATGCAATCCTCCAAGGAGGGATTAGTAATGATGGAGGTTGTGATGTTGGGGGTTACCTTGTTTGAAGCTTTAGCCATGAGGCACTTGGCGGTGATGTTTTCATTGGGTGAATCAAAGAGAGATACCGGGGGAGTAGTAGCAATGGCAACGGATGCCATGGCCATTGCTTCTCCACTTTCATCATCATCGTCATCCTCTTGGTATTCTTCTTGAACCACCAACCCACGAGTTGGAGTCTTCTTGGCGAAGTTGTTCTTGTTGGGGAAGGACTTGGCTTTGTCTTTTCGAATGAATTTGCCACCATTGTCTTCCCGCTTCTTGTAAGGACAATCCGCAACGAAATGGCTCACATTTCCACAGTTGAAGCAAGTTCTAACTCGTTGCTTGCCCTTGACGCCACTTGAGTTGTTCTTGTTGAAGTTGGGTCTTGTATTCTTCTTGCTCCAAAATTGTCGTGAAGCAAGGGCCATGTGCTCATGATAATCATACTTGGTGTCTTCGGGATTGCTCTCCTCATCTTCCACTTCTTCCTCTTCTTCCATGATGACCTTGGCCTTCAAAGCAAGGTTGGTCTTCTTTGCCCTTTGAGAACGGAGCACCGCATTGCCGGCGGTCTTGTCCAAGATGCTCATTGCAACGAACTCATCCAACACTTCACTTGAGGTCATGGAGTGGAAGTCCGGTCTTTGACGAATGACGGAGGACATGGCCTTGTTGTAGGGCATCATGGCCTTGAGGAACTTGCGCTTGATCCAATTGTCATCCGTGTCCTTGCTTCCATGATCTCGGAGTGAGACCGCGAGTTTGGTCACTCTTCGAAAGAGCTCACGAGGTTCTTCATCTTCTTTCATTGCAAACTCATCGGCTTCATCTTGCACCACTTCATAGTTGGAGCGTTGGATGCTAGCACTTCCTCGATAGAGAGACTCAACACATTTCCATGCTTCTTTTGCCATGGCATGGGGTCGAAGATGAGGGAGTCGGGAAGGATTGCATCTTGGATGATGAAGAGAGCACTCTCATTGAATTGATTGTCCACGGCTTCTCGAGGGGTGAAGTTGCTTGGGTCATGAGGATAGAAACCTTCTTCAATGATTCTCCAAAGGTTAGTGTTCACATGTTTTAAATGACGCTTAAAGCGATAGACCCAAGAATCAAAATTTTCATGTTTCTCATATTTAGGAGGAGGACCGGCATGATTCAAATGAGTGGAGGGGATTGGCCCTCCATAAATTGGGGGTTCCACATGGGCAAAGATGCCGGCACCATTTCTACCACTAATAGAAGGACTCTTTTCAATGTTAGCTTCCCCCTTGTCGGAGGTAGCATCCGTCACCTTGTTGGTGGGATCACCCACTTTCATCGGCGAGGTAGATTGTTTAAGTCCTTCTAGGAATTCTTTAAACATGTCCTTGACCTCGGTCTTCATGGAGGTTTTCAATGTTTCCAAAGCCACATTGAATTCCTCACGTGAGATCGAGTTACCCCATCTCCGTAGATGATATCGAATTCAAGATTGGAGTGCTCTCCCACCTCATCTACGACATCAACCATACTCTTGGACGGTAAAGTCCTTAAAAGAGACGAGGCTCGATACCAATTGAAAGGATCGATATGGTTGACTAGAGGGGGGTGAATAGGCAACTAACAATTTTTAAGCTTTTCTTTACCAAATTAAGCAACAAAATAGGTTGTCTAGATGTGCAACTAAGTGAGCAACCTATATGATGCAATAACAACTAGCACATAAGCAAGCAATGGATGTAACACAAGTAGGCTTGCAAAAGTAAAGGCACAAAATAACCAAGAGTGGAGCCGGTGGAGACGAGGATGTGTTACCGAAGTTCCTTCCTTTTAAGGGGAAGTACGTCTCCGTTAGAGCGGTGTGGAGGCACAATGCTCCCCAAGAAGCCACTAGGGCCACCGTATTCTCCTCACGCCCTCACACAATGTGAGATGCCGTGATTCCACTATTGATGCCCTTGAAGGCGGCGACCGAACCTTTACAAACAAGGTTGGGGCAATCTCTACAACAATTTGAGGCTCCCAACAACACCACGAAGCTTCACCATAATGGAGTATGGCTTCGAGGTGACCTCAACCGTCTAGGGTGCTCAACCACCCAAGAGTAACAAGATCTGCTAGGGATAAGTGGGGGGAATCAAATATCCTGCGGTGGAAGTGTAGATCGGGCCCTTGTCACCGAATCCCGAGCAAATCAACAAGTTTGATTGGCTAGGGAGAGAGATCGGGCGAAAATGGAGCTTGGAGCAACAATGGAGCTTAGAGGTGGAAGAGGTAGTCAACTAGAGGTAGAAGACACCCCTTATATAGTCGAGGGAAAAATCCAACCGTTATCCACATGTTCAGCCTGCGACACGCGGTACTACCACTCTAGGGGCGCGATACTACTGCGAGGCTGCGCGGTACTACCGTGGCGGACCACGGTACTTCCGCGACAGCAGCACAAGCCGGAGTTTGCCTGACTAGGGGGCAGTACTACCGCTTGCGCGGTACTACCGCTCCCCCTTGCCGTACTACCGCAAGGCAGGAAAGTCACGGCCTGGGAAGGGCGCGGATGAAATAAATTACATCCGTGCCTACTTCCGCTGAAACTGAGGTGGTACAAAAATCCGACGCGATACTACCGCTCGCGAGGCGCGGTACTACCATTGCGGGCGCGGATGTAAAAAATTACATCACCGCCTACTACCGTGGCGCTGCAGTACTAGGTAGGAGGGCCACGGTACTAGGACTCCCGGGGAGCGGTACTACCATGGGCCCCCGCGGTACTACCGTGCTGGACGAGCGGTACTACCATGGTGGGCGCGGATGTAAAAAGTTACATCCGCCCCTACTACCGCACCGGAGCGGCACAAGGCCTGGGAGCCACGGTACTACCGCTCCAGAGGAGCGGTACTACCGTGACACACAGCGGTACTACCGCTTGTACTTGCGGTACTACCGCAAGTACAGCAGTAGTCGTCAGATTTTCACCCAACCAAGATAATGAATAGAAGCTCCAAAGTGCAGGGAAAGGTAGGACAAGTGTACGTGTTGATTCCACCCAAACCTTTCCGACGCGGACCCCCTCTTAATAGTACGGCTCTCCTACGACTCAAATCCACCAAAGAGAAACGTAGAAAAACGCCGACTTCAATAGTCTCCGAGGGGCACCGAATCGTCTCGTGCCTAGTGATGAAGTATCTGAGAAACTCAAGGCACACGATTAGTCTGCAAAAGCGTTGTCATCAATCACCAAAACACCTAAGGGATAAATATGCCCTTACACAAGCATTAAGCATGGCAAAGTCATAGCAACATCAATCTTAGAACATAATCGATACTAGGGATCAAACCCTAACAAAACTAACTCGATTACATGGTAAATCTCATCCAACCCATCACTGTCGAGCAAGCCTACGATGGTATTACTCACGCACGGCGGTGAGCATCATGAAATTGGTGATGGAGGATGGTTGATGATGACGATGGCGACGGATTCCCCTCTCCGGAGCCCCGAACGGACTCCAGATCAGCCCTCCCGAGGAAGAATAGGGCTTGGCGGTGGCTCCATATTGTAAAACGCAATGAATCCTTCTCTTCGATTTTTTTCTCCCTGAAAGTGAATATATGGAGTTGGGGTTGAGGTCGGTGGAGTCCGACGAGGCCCACGAGACAGGGGGCGCGCGCTAGGGGGGCGTGCCCTGCACCCTTGTGGACAGGGTGTGGGCCCCCTGATGCTGATTCTTTTGCTAGTATTTTTTATTAATTCCAAAAAGTTGCTTCGTGGATTTTCAGGTCATTCCGAGAACTTTTATTTCTGCACAAAAATAACACCATGGCAGTTCTGCTGAAAACAGCGTCAGTCTGGGTTAGTTCCATTCAAATCATGCAAGTTAGAGTCCAAAACAAGGGCAAAAGTGTTTGGAAAAGTAGATACAATGGAGACGTATCAGGCACTCATGGATTCGGTTAGCCGTGGAGTGTGTTTGTTGGTGGATGGGGAGTAAACCTTTACTTTTACCACGTGGAACTGCCACTAATGTGTTTAGCATGGAAGATATTGATGACTGATGGTCGCGAAGTAAACAAGAAGGGTGCATTTCTCAAACTTTCATTTACCTCTGTTTTAAAAATTGAGCTCTAGCACCGCTGCAAATCACTACTTCCCTCTGCGAAGGGACTATCTATTTACTTTTATGTTGAGTCATCACCTTCTCAAATAAGCGCCAGACCTGAGAGCACTATTGTCATCCTCATGCCTTATGTATAGCTAATGTTGGGTGCATCATGACTGGATTTTTTCTACCATGAATTACAATGTTTAGTCGCTGCTTGAACTTTGGAGGTGCTCTGCATTTATTTTTTGTGATCTCAGAAAGGGCTAGCGAGATACCACTATTGTCATATTATATCACGGTTGTTTTGACAAAGTGTTGTTATTTGAGATATCTTATTATTGCTCACTAGTTGATTATGCCATTGATACGAGTTAATATAATTACTAAGAGTTATTGTTGACATGGTTAGTTATAATCTTTGCTAAAAATCTGGGTGCTACTTAAGCTTATTTGTGTAAACAAGAGCAAAAGAGTTCATAAAAGTTTTTCTTTTTCACTTTAAATTTATCAACTGAATTGCTTGAGGACAAGCAAAGGCTTAAGCTTGGGGGAGTTGATACGTCTCCGTCGTATCTACTTTTCCTAACGCTTTTCCTCTTATTTTGGACTCTAATTTGCAGGATTTGAATGAAACTAACCCGAATTGACGCTGTTTTCAGCAGAACTACCATCGTGTTGTTTTTTGTGCAGAAATAAAAGTTCTCGGATTGGAACGAAACTTTGCGAGGATTTTTTATATAATAAAAGATAATTACTGGAGCCAAGAACCACCGGAGGGGGGCACCTGGGTGGGCACTACCCACTAGGGCGCGCCCCCTCCTTGTGCGCCCAGGTGGGTTATCCCCACCCGGTGGCCCCGCTGACCCTATCTCCGACGCTATAAATTCACATTTTCGAAGAAAAAAACCAGGGAGAAAGAATTAACATTTTCACGAGACGGAGCCGCCGCCGCCTCCTGTTCTTCGTCGGGAGGCCAGATCTGGAGTCCGTTTGGGGCTCCGGAGAGGGGGATCTTCGATCTTCATCGTCACCAACCCTTCTCCATTGCCAATTGCATGATGCTCCCCACCGGGAGTGAGTAATTCCTTCGTAGGCTAGCTGGCCGATGAGGAGTTGGATGAGATTAATCATGTAATTGAGTTAGTTTTGTTAGGGCTTGATCCTTAGTATCCATTATGTTCTGAGATTGATGTTGCTATGACTTTGCCATGCTTAATGCTTGGCACTTTGGGCCCGGGTGCCATGATTTCAGATCTGAACCGTTTATGTTATCACCATTATATCTATGGTCTAGATCCAATCTTGGAAGTTATAGTCACCTACTACGTGTTATGATCCGCAAACCCCGGAGTGACAGAAGTCGGGATACTTTCCGGTGATGACCGTAGTTTGAGGAGTTCATGTATTCACTATGTGTTAATGCTTTGTTCCGGTTCTCTATTAAAAGGAGGCCTCAATATCCTTTAGTTTCCATATGGACCCCACTGCCACAGGAGGGTAGGACAAAAGATGTCATGCAAGTTCTTTCCATAAGCACATGTGACTATTTATGGAATACATGCCTACATTATATTTATGAACTGGAGCTAGTGTCGTATCGCCCTAGGTTATGACTGTTATATGATGAATATCATCCAACAAATTCACCAATCCAATGCCTACGAATTTCTCTTATATTGTCCTTCCTAAGTTACTACTGCTATTGTTACTGTTACACTTGCTACAAAACTATTGCTATCATTGTTACCGTTACTGTTACTATTGCTACTACTATCGAAACTATCATACTACTGTGTTATTAATCATATTGCTGCAGATAATTAATCTCCAGGTGTGGTTGAATTGACAACTCAGCTGCTAATACTTGCAAATATTCTTTGGCTCCCCTTGTGTCGAATATATAAATTTGGGTTGAATACTCACCCTCGAAAACTATTGCGATCCCCTATACTTGTAGGTTATCAACCGTGAAGTGTTATACCGAACACCGGTGACAGTAAGGTTTAGTATGGTAACATGGATCATATCCTTGGGGATTCATGAGGTGTAGTGCCCAATGCTTTGTCCAATATTGCTATCTTAATTATCGGGGCGACCCCGCAAGACGGATAGGGCCTTTGGTAGGACAACTGATTCTTGATGCATGATTCATGCCGGTCAAGATGTTATTTGGACACATCCCCCACTCCGATACGAAGCAACCACCTCTTGATGGGTGACTTCCCGAGCACAAACTAATATCTTTTTTATCCCCACACAAATACATGGTTGTAAGCATTAAGACTTCATCCCCATACCTTCTTTTTATTATAAGTATTTGAATCACAATTTGATTGTTGATCCAGTCAAAAGCTGGATTTGACACTTTGGGAAAAGCTTGCTAGAGACCATCACTTCAAGGGAGTCTTCCTCTCGTGGGTTCAATACCCAGGGTCACCTCTAGGGAAATAGGTGCGGGATAACCTTTCTTGTTCCAATACCGGATTAATAAAAAGGAGGTATCAATTATGAATTGGATATTCTTACGATCCAAAATAAGTGTTGCAAGTTTGAACTAAAGTTGAACTAATAACCTTAGTTTACAGCTGCGACCGTTATTTTAGATCAGAGGGAGTATATTACAAAGAATGATGTATTGGATTAATATTGAAATGTAAGAAGTGTCATGTGACAGAACATGAAAATTACATATACTCGTAGACATGAATATCAAAGTTGGCATCCAAACAAAATTTATATATACTAGGTGGTGGTCAAGCAGTAGTTTCAATGTGACAACAGTGTCATGGTAGAGGGTTTGTGACAGAACTGGATGGGGTACAAATATAAGAACTGTTTCCACTTGTTGGAGTGAAATAAGTTTTTCCTTCACTATTGGTGACATGAAAAAAGGAAAATCCTTGTTTTGCTTAAAGCAAAACTGTAAGTTTACTTGTAACATATCTTGTAATGCTTATATGTTTTAACAAATCATTGATTGGAAAACAGGGGATAATATATGAAAATGGAAGTAAATAAAGAAATGTTGTTAAAAGCAATTATGAACAGAATAATGTTATGAAAAGAAGAGTGCATGTTGCTGATATTTTTCTAAAGAGTACATTTCGGAGAATGATGTGCAATCTTACAATTGTTATGTAATAAGTGTCATGTGACACACCGTGAAAATTACAGATACGTAGACATAAATGTAAAATTTGGTATCCAAACAAAAGTTATGTATGATTAGGTAGTGGTCCAGCATTAGGTAAAATGTTGATACGAGTTTCTAGTTCTGAATCTGTATGAATTCATAAGGCAATTGAAACCATGTTGGATCTACATTTTCATCAGCGAATAAGCAAACACATAATAGAAAATCTATAATGAACAAACAATTAAATCAACATCTCAGAAACAAGATTCAAATAACTATTTGAAACTTGTTGTTCTTTCTATGCAATCATGTCGAAAAGAAGAGGGGAGCAGTGGTTCTTCAGAACATTGTCTTCATTGCACAAGCCTCTGCAGCCATTGCATACTGGGCAGTACAAAAGTAGCAACAACCAATTTAGTACCAAAAAGTAGTCGGATATGATTTGGACGAGATTAAAGCATACATCATGATTTACCTCAGACATGAACTACATTGGGGTCGACTGCGGTTTTTTCTGTGGTTCTCATTGGATGAGAAACCTCCACAACCAATGCCAGACGGCGTCGTCATCTTGGAAGATTTTCACCGGCGACATCCCAGAAACGCCGGCACCAACGTCCAGTAGAAGTGTGAACAAAGCAGATCTAGAGTATGTGAGTAGAAAAGGAAGAAGAATATGGAAAGAGGAGCAAGAAAGAAGATGAGTCGTCTGCCTCTGCTCCCCGCAACTATTAATGTTAGCTAAGTTGCATGCATGACTTGTTCAGTGCGGGGCAGTAATAGATGATTAGCAAATGATCGACCAAAATAGGCACAAGTTCGACCAACGAAAACTGAATACACATTGTAAGTTTCATGACAAAACATGTCAGTTTCATAGGCTGCAAGCTCGTAGAACGACAAAAAACATGTTAACACTGAAAATAAAAGAAAACGATAGGAAACACAGTGCACTTTCAAGAAGGAAATTCAAATGGTATATGGTTAAAACCCTAAAATTCATAATGATGGCATCAAAGTCTTTTTAGAAATGAATATTTGACAGTACAGTGATGAAGATATTCAAGAATAAAAGGATGCATATTTCAGGCAAGAGAACATAAAAGCTTGGAAAAATGAAAGTAGCAATTTTTCATGTGAAGAATGATGCATGAATCAGCGAGTGGATAAGACAGTACGGGCACATGAGCGGAGATGTGATAAAAGAAGGGGGAAATATAAAGAAGAGGAGGAAACAACAGTCGAACATAAGAGAATAACATGAACGGAAGTCATGAAACAGAGTATGTAACATAACAGGAGCTGTAGGATACGCACATGTAGAGAGACGTATAACAAGGGTCAACCGACTTAATCATGTAAAATAAACATGTATAGTGTCTCGTATTTAGACAGTTAAAGAATCTCCATTAATTTTTCAACCATTTTCTATCCAAACATGTGCACGAACCACGACGTGGATCGACAGCGACAGGAGTTTGCGCAGGTATGTGCCCGTGCGAATTTTCGTCATGTATGTTTGTTTATTTAAGCCAGTGTGCTAACGAGGCTCGGCTAGATCATGTGAGTTCTTCGTAACATTGTAAACTTTGAACGTTTATGTAAATGCACAAGCATGTTTTGAACTAAGAGAAAGAGTGTTTTGGTGCCTTTTTGCAAGTATGAGTTCTCAAGCCCCACATGAAATGTGTGTACTCTTTCGGTCGGTAGGTTTGCGAAGATATGTTGCAGAAGCTTGCAGAATATAAATATACATAAAATGTTATGAAATGTAAAGTGGTGGCTCTACCATTTGATGATTCCTGCTTGTGATTTTAAAAACTGGATGGAGGTTCTTTTAGAATGTGAGAGAGCTATTGTTGTGCTCATATGTAAGTATAAAAAAGTTGGAATCATGTCCAATTGTCTCACAAGTAACATGCTGCTCAACATCTTATCTGATCAACTAAAAAGTGAATTTCCCTCATCCAAATCAAAATGCCTCAACTTGATAAATTAACTTATTTCTCACAAGAAAATAGAGAACGATTTCTCTCCTAAAATATAAAAGAAATTTGCAAAAATCAATTAGAAAATATAAAAGCCTGAAAACCTTTTTTGTGTGACAAATCACAGTAGGGGAGGCTCCTAATACTGCTGAGAGGCTAAAAAGATCTTTTTCTGTCCTTCAGTCTTCTAGAGTATTTTGTTCTCTTCTGAAGAAATTCCACACACCATTTTGCCAACAAAGACAACACGCAGCCTCCTCTTTCCCAGGGCGGCGGCGGCGATGGCTACCCGCAGAGCCAAAAAGCGAAAATGGCAGGAGGCCGAGTTGGTCGCCGGCGTCTCACCACCGGCGAACGATAAGCGCGAAGTCGGGGAAGGTCCCGATCTGATCAGCGACCTCCACGTCGACGTTCTCCGGCGCATCATCTCGCTCCTCCCCACCATGGACGGCGCCCGCACCCAGATCCTCTCCACCCGGTGGCGACCCCTCTTCCGCTCCGCCCCGCTCAACCTCGGCGTCGTTCTCCGCCGCGAAGACGAGCCCGCCCCCTCCAGCCTCGTCTCCCGCATTCTCGCCGACCACCAGGCGCCCTGCCGCCGGCTCTCCCTTACCTGGTACGGCTACAAATCTGACTATGTCTCCCCATTACTGAACGGCTGGCTCCAGTCGCCGGCCTTCAAAGGCCTCTCCGAATTCGACCTGTGGCAAAACCGCAAGGAAATCGGCAAGGAACTTTGGCTAGTGCCAAGGGAGGAGGTTCCGTATGCACTGCCGCCGTCGGTGCTCCGGTTTTTACCCGCCCTCCACATCCTCAGCATCAAGTGCACCGGCTACATGATCCATTTCCCCTCCGCGACCACATTGGCCGGAGATCTACATTTCCCCAAACTCAAGCAGCTCACACTTAAAGGTGTTGTTGTCTCGGAGGCCGTCCTCCACCGCGTTCTTGCTGGATGCACTGCACTGGAGAGCTTGGTGCTTAGTGAATTGGACGGTGTCCGTGGTGTTCGGATCAACTCGTCCACCCTTAGGAGGCTAGGTGTGTGGTCTGGTTGGCCAAATGAACCGGATGAATTGTTGCAAGAACTCATTGTTGAGGATGCCCCTCTCCTAGAAAAGTTGTTCCTGTCTGGACTAGATGGTGACCTATCAGTCCGTGTGCTTTGCGCACCCAAACTGGACTTCCTGGGTTCTTTGCCAGAAGGGTTCACCAAAGGCAAGCTTGAAACAAATGTTCTTCAGGTAGCCATGACCTTTAATTTTTGTGTTATGCCTTGCAGATTCTCGTGCTAACCATTTGTGTGTATTACTTAATTTAGGGAATTCTCGCTGTCAATTTGATGAATGTGGTGCGAGCCGTTAAAGTATTGGTTCTGCGCATTTCCCCTCCAAGTGTCGATGATGCCATTGACTTTGTGACATTCTTTCCTTGCTTGGAGAAGTTATATGTCTTGGTGAGATTTTTTTAACCATCGATCTACTTTATCGTCCTCTTTACATCATGGCTAGTTGCTTCATTTTCTTCTTGTGCCATCAGCCAATCATCCCTATGTCGGACCATATCCCAAACTAACTACAAATCATATTTCAGTTATATCGTACTGGGGCATCAAAAAGAGCACGACACAATTTTCCACTTGGCTATATTGAATGTTTGGAGCTCCATCTCAAAAAAGTAGTGCTGATAAACTATCAAGGAACACCGAGAGATGTTGATTTTGCAAGGTTCTTTCTTTTGAATGCAAAAGTGCTAGAACATATGGAGTTTGCATCACGCACTGCAATAAATCGAAAGAAATACATTTCTGAATGGAGAGCTGGCCAGCACAGAAAACTACAACTGGATGACAGGGTTTCTCAAGGTGCTCAGTTTAATTTTAGTTGTGACTCTTACTACGGAGACGAGATACATATTGGGCACATCCATGATCTGACTGTTAGCGACCCCTTTGATAGATCATCGTGTCGATGCCATGACGTTGATTTCCTTTGAGATATTCTTGGCTCTTGCATTCTCATTTCACGGTTTGGGAAATCCTTAGATAATATTTGTAATATTTGATGTTTGCTTTTGTTGGACCATCTGTATTTCATTGCCCATGTAGGTTGCTACATCACATGCATATTCCGTGTTTTTATTTTTCTATAGTTTTCGTGCAGTATTGCGTCTATGCTCTCCCAATTTAGACAATGGAGTTGCCAGAGTTCTGTGACTGTTTCTCCCATTGTCGTTTGTATGGTCTTATTGATCTGAGTGGCTTGGACACCTAAATGGCCAAAACTGATGTTTTTGGCGCTCTTAGCGAAACACATCCACGTATCACAGCTAGATTGGAACTGCACTTTTTCTTGGTAGCTGCAGTGATTTGCGCCACTATTTCTCACTTTGCTTATGACCATTTCAGTTACGAATGGTTACTTTTCATAATCGTAGCTGCATATGTATATGGCCGCGATACTTCCCAGCGGTAGGATGCGAGACGGCGAGAGCGAGGAAGCAAGCAAGGAAGCGGCTATAGCTTAGGAAGGAAGGAAGAAAGGAGGAAACAAGGGAAATGTGACTTGTGGTCGGGGAGAAAAGGGGGTGGGGAAGGGGGGCGGGGTAGATGTAGGCCAAAAATTTCGAAATGTGAAGGGAAACTTTGCACGCGGTGCCGCTGGACACCATTCACTTTGAATGTTTGTGTGCATCGCAAACGATTCTTCTGCTTTACGCCCATGGGATGAGTTTGATCATTCAAATTTTGGTGGAAATTTCCAAGGGTACTGTCCTCATCCACGTCATTGCATAATTTAACATCCGTTGCTAATTTGGGCACACAATGCATAATTTAACATCGGTTGCTAATTTGGGCACACAAAAGAGCGTATAGCACACAGACCACACTTACTGAATCGAGCAATTTTAGTAATTAGACATAACAAGTTGACCTAAACATTGCTCTAACAAAAGACCAGCATTAAAAACAAAGTCTAAGTACGCATAATTTTAACAAATCCGCCGCCGCGCTGGCCTATGCATCGCCGATGTGAGATGAGACGTTGATGACTTGTCCTGACAACATGCCGCCGTTGGTGGACTCCGCGTCCCCCCTGCTGAAGTCGACCGCGTCCTCGTCCTCGTCTCATCCGGACTCCGAACAAGATACGGTCACCAAATCACATAACTCATATAATATAAAATCGTCATCGAACGTTAAGCGTGTGGACCCTACGGGTTCGAGAGCTGTGTAGACATGACCGAGACACCTCTCCGATCAATAACCAATAATGGAATCTGGATGCTCATATTAGTTCCTACATATTCTACGAAGATCTTTACCGGTCGAACTGTAATGACAACATATGTTATTCCCTTTGTCATTGGTATGTTACTTTCCCGAGATTCGATCGTCGATATCTTCATACATAGTTCAATCTCGTTACCGGCAAGTCACTTTACTCGTTTCGTAATACATCATCCCGCAACTAACTCAGTAGTCACTTTGCTTGCAAGGTTTCTTATGATGTGTATTACCGAGAGGGCCCAGAGATACCTCCCCGATACTTGGAGAGAGAAATCATAATCTTGATCTATGCCAACCCAACAAACACCTTCGGAGATACCTGTGGAGCATATTTATAATCACCCAATTACGTTGTGACGTTTGATAGCACATAAGGTATTCCTCCGGTGTCCGGGAGTTGCATAATCTCATAGTCAAAGGAATATGTATATGACATGAAGAAAGCAATAGCAAATAAAACTGAACGATCAATATGCTAAACTAACGAATGGGTCTTGTCCATCACATCATTCTCCTAATGATGTGATCTCGTTCATCAAATGACAACACATGTCTAGGGTTAGAAAACTTAATCATCTTTGATTAACAAGCTAGTCTAGTAGAGACTTACTAGAGACACGATGTTTGTTTATATATTCACACATGTATTTAAGTTTCCGATCAATACAATTCTAGCATGAATAATAAACCTTTATCATGAATAAGGAAATATAAAATAACAATTTTATTATTGCCTCTAGGGTATATTTCCTTCATAAACTCATGACATCAAAGACCTGACCACGTGTTGCTAGCCACTCGAACAAACGCATCCGGCTAACCCATGGCTAGCGCGAATATTTGATAACATACTACAGTGTAAGATTCGAAACACCTTTTGTTTTTTTATTGATGCTTTCTGAACTTTTTACACAAAAGAATTATGAATTGTCGAATATTCTTGGAAATGTGAACAATTTTTAAAATCCTGATTATTTTCTAAAAAAGCAAACAATTTTTTGAAAAAATCATACATTTAAAAAAAAGAAAAAAAAACATTTTTTGAATTAACAAACACTTTTGAAAACATGAAACTTAAAAAACACAATCAATTTTTGAATTTAGGAGCAATTATTGAAAACGGGGACATGTTTTGAACATTCAGAATAATTTTAGAAAATTTATTTTTTAAACGCCAACATTTTTTTGAACATTTTACTAAAACAAGAATATTATTAAAATTGGGAAAAATAAGTGCAATTTTTATAAAAATTTCAAAGCATTTGGGAAAATACAAACATTTTTTCAGAAAATGATAACTATTTTTAATTTCGAAATTTTTTTAAATGACAACAAATATTTAATGTTCTGAATATTTTTCGAAATGGGAACAAAATTTTGGAAGTCTGATTTTTTTGAAAATTTGAACAAAAATTAAAATTCAGAATATTATTTTTAAAATGTGGAATTTACAAAAAAGGAAAAAGGGGAAATAAAATTGCAAGGAAAGAAAAAGAGAAAGAAAAAAATAGAAGCAGAACATAGAAAAAATGAAAACAAGTCGGCATTGTCTAAGGTATCCCATGCAAAGCTCCGACTATTTGCTGCAGTGTGCGACAAATAGGGTTTTCCCAGCTATGTGGGCCGGAAAATAAGTGGGTTGACTTAAATAGAAAAATAGAACATGAAAAGGAAAACTGGCAGTGGAAAAAAAAATGGATGGATCCTTCGCAAAACTAGAAGGATTGACCTACATGGCCAACCCAATAACATCAGTCGACGTCCATGTTTGCTCGAACGCCTCCACGGTATGCATAAAATACGAATTGCCATAATAACTCTTGGAAGACAATATAATTAATTTTGAAACTGAAGAACAGAACAGCACTACAAAGCGCCTGTTACTCTTTAGTGTAATAGAAGGCCCGTGGCTTCTGGTAAGTGCTCAAGCTCTTCACCAAGTGTCGTTTGCACAAGATATCTTTGCTTCTTTTGATGCTTTATGCATGGGATGAAAGTGTGCTCTAAAATCGACTAGAGTACTTTAGCATGTTTGACAACCAGTGCGGCGCTCATATATAAGTAAAAAGAAGAGGTTGGTATCATGTCCAATGGTGGCATAAGATACGTACCATCAATCCTAGTTTATAAGTATTACTAGCACATATGTTCATACGTTATAACGGAAGGGAATTTGCTTTTGTGAGAAGCGACAGGAGAGATAATTGGTGTGTTCATCAAAAATGGTCTCCGCGGCGAGGAGCAGCAGTCTTCTCCAGGGTCTTGTTTGGCCCACGAGATCTTGATAGTGATAGGGTTGCTTGGTATGGCTACGATCACCCAACTCGTGGCTTTTTGTCCCTTCGGGTCTGCCTCCATCTCGGGGTTGCGGCTGCCTCCTCATTTGGTGGCAGCCCGGCGACCTTCGGAACATGGTTGCTTCGACCACTCTCTCATATAACGGCGTAATCGGATGGATTATTAATTGCATCACATAAATCCCGTTTCATTAGCATAATCAATGGATAACCAGATATGAGTGTCCCTTATTTATTAGGGTATATTCTCTTTGATTATTTTAGTGCTCACGTGCCCACATTTTTTAATTTTTTTTAACACCACCTCATATATTAATTAACCAAAGACGTGTTACAATCGTTCATTACAGAATTCACCACACAGGGCGGTACATCATTAACAAGAATCCCATCCACCCTATTACCAAAACTAAACTTAGCTATTACATGGGCGGCCTCATTAGCCAACATATCCTCTTTTGTTGACACGTGCCCATAATTTCTTTTAATTATGGACAACCATCATATTCTCTTTTATTGTCACTTGCAAGCTACCACCGGCAACAATTTATGGAGTCCCTTGTTCTAGTCATGATTCTCGAGACGACTTCCATATTTTCAGACAACCTAGGGACATATAAAAACAGATGGGATAAATGATAAAGCTCCAAGGTGGGATTAATCCTATCATAATTGCAAGCTAGCTTATAAAGCTCCAACTTTGGATAATCCTATCATAATTGCAAGCTAGTTGAGTTGGTTTTGTCCATCAGCATAATGGGGAGGTCCATAGTTCAATGCCCGCGTGGCCTAATTTTTTTTGCTGCTCATCCTTTTGATAGAAAAGAAATGTGTGCTTAGGCCCAGTCTGGCCCACCCGGGGGACAAACAAAAAAAATGAGAACCACGTGCGGAACGGACGGAACAAAATCCATATATATTTTAGTAGGAGGACCAACATTTTTTATGTAACAAAACTGACCTAGCTCAGTTAGCATCTGGCTGAGGAACTGGATGGGTCGCAAGTTTAGTTCCTTGCGGCCGCAACATATTTGTGCATCCCTCGGCGAGGATCGATGGTCCAGATACGGAGCAGACCCAGTAGGGGAGTGCGGCTGAGGCACAATCCAGCCTGGGGGACAGAGCAATTATTTTTGCTTTTTTTTGAGCTAGCTGCGTGGGAGCTACTATAAGACACTAGTTGCGCCAAATAGTGCATGGAACGCACAACAGTACGCGTCTGGGCCAACCCACTGTCAGGCACCAAAATGACCTATGTTTGTAAGGCGTGATAAAAAAAGACGTGTTGAAGGATCAAACTCACGACCTCAAAGACCCGACCATGTGCTGCTAGTCACTCGAACAAACGCATCCTGCTAACCCAAGGCCAGCGCAAATATCATATATACTTAACTAGTTGATCCCCACTTCTAGTAACTGAATACAACAAATCATATGTAATTTTAATCTTTAGTTCAATATTCAAATTCAAGACAATCAAATCTCATCAAAATAATATACTGCAAACAATTCCAACGTGTTCCCGCCACAACTTGCGGGCTATCATCTAGTTTAATAACATACTGCAGCATAAGATTCGAAGCACTTTTTGATTCTTTTGATTGATTCATTTTGAACTTTTTTTAAAAAATAATTATGAATTTCTGGATATTCTTGGAAATTTGAACAACTTTTGAAACCCTGAACATTTTCTTAAAAATGCGAAAAGGTTTTTGAAAAATTCATACATTTTTGCGAAATCGCAAACAAATTCAAAATGGGAACAAATTCACAAACATTTCTACAAGCATGAAACTTTTATGAACACAATTGTTTTTACTTTATTAACAATAATTGAAAACGGAACATGTTTTGAACATTCTAAACAATTTTAGAAAATGTGCTATTTTAAACTCGAACATTTTTTGGATTCTTTAAAAATTTACTAAACAAGAATATTTTTTGAATTTGGAAAAACTAGATACATTTTTTTAAAATCGAACAATTTTGGAAAATAATTTTTTTTTTTTGAGAAAATGGGATTTTTTTTAAAATTTTGGGAAAATTTCAGCATGGGAACAAAAAAATATAGTTCTGAATTTGTTTCGAAATGGGAATAAAATTTTGGTATTCTGAATATTTTTGAAAATTTAAAAAAAAATGAATTTGTGAACAGTATTTTAAATATTGAATTTTACAAAGAAAAAAGAAATAATAAACTTGTAAGGAAAGAAATAGAGAAATAAAAATAGAATCATAACACAGAAAAAATTAAAACAGGCTGTCCTTCTCTTGGGCCCCATAGAAAACTCCAATTATTTTCCGCATTGCGTGACAAATAAGGTTTTCCAAACTACGTGGGCAGAAAATAAGTGGGCTGGCTTAAATAAAAATAGAACATGAAAAAGAAAACTGGCAGAGAAAAAAAGAAAAGAAAAAAATTGACCGGAACCTTCCCAAAACTAGAAGGATAGGCCTACATGACCGACCCAATAATGTCTGTCGAGATCCACGTTTGCTCAACCGCCTCCGCGGTATGCCGGTATGCATAAAATATAAATTGTCATAATAACTCTTGAAAGAAAATTGAATTATTTTCAAAACCAAAGAACAACATGGTAAAGCGCGTGTTACCCTTTAGTGTAATTGAATTCTCCTGGCTTTTTGCAAGTGCACAAGATATCTTTGCTTCTTTTGATGCTTTATGCATGGGATGGAAGTGTGCTCTAGAATCGGCTACAGTAGTTTAGCGTGTTTGACAACTAGTGTGGCGCTCATATATAAGTAAAAAAAAGAAGTTATTGAATTCATGATCCAGTCAACTCATCCAAAGGTCCGAACTGACGAAGAGAGGCGGACAATATATTTCAACAACCCCCTCACGTGTAGTCTATTTTAGTACTTAGACGAGAGATTTATGTAGCTGCATGATCTTTTTTAATTATTGCATTGACAGAGTCTTGAACTCAAAACCTCCTGGCTCAGATACCATATTGAATAGAAGTTGGTATCATGTCCAATGGTGGCAAGACGTAAGTCCCATTAATCGTAGTATATCAGCACTATATACTATGCTAGCTAGCTACATATGAAGTTTGAGCTAAAAGTTGAATTCTTGGCTAGTGGAATTCAGCTATACTAGAGGATATACCAAGTGCGTTGCTATGGAAATTTGTTGATCAGAATTTTGGGTTGATAACATGAGAATCAAAATTTAAAATACATATGCCTTATTAGACTATGTATAGATGTAACAATATTTATTGAATATAAGTAGAAAAATGAAATGGATTTTTTTATGCATGGTTGAATGGTGTAGTGGGTCCTTTTGCATGCATGATTGCCTGTTGTGGTGGGTCTTATCTCATTCATAATTATATGATGAGGTGGTATGCTTCCATACTGAGATAAATAAATTAATAGAGATGACTCTCTTAGGTATATAGAATATAAAGCTTGACTGTGCCATTAATCATAGTATTATAAGTACTTTACTAGCTAGCTAAACGCACCTACGCATCTCAATCTAAATACTGATTTGTTTCTTTTCTTTCTTGTTTCTTTCGTTTCTTTCTCAGTTTTCACAGGTTTTTTGCTTTCATTTCTTTCTTTGTCTGTTTTCTTTGTTTCTTTTCTAAGTTTTCTTCACTTTTCTTTGTTTCCTTCTCAGGTTTCTCTATTTCCGTTCTTTTGCATTAGTTTTTTGTTTTTATTTTATGTTTTTTGCTTTTATTTTTTGGTTTTTGCTGGTGTTTTTGTTTTTCTTTGTTTCTTTGTCAATTTTCAACTGATTCCTTTTTTCAACACATGTGAACTTTTCTTCGGTAAACGTTCAACATTTTTAATATACATCATGACCATTTCATATACACATTTACCATTTTCAAAATACATGATTAACATTTTTAATACTTTTTTTGGTCTACTTTTTTGATACATAATGTACATGTTTGGTATATATCTACAAAAGTTTCTAATACATGTTTAATTTTTAAAATACTATATGTTTTGATGTCTATTTTTCCATGCATGTTTTACATTTTTATATACATTGGAAACATTTTTTATACACGTTAACAATTTTCATATACATGATAGTCATTTTTCCAAATATATGTGTTGATGTTAATTGTTTCCATACACATTGTACATTGTTGGTATATATCTCATACATTTTGTTATACAGGTTTATCATTTTCATATCATGATTAACATTCTTTTCAAATATATGTTTTGATGTCTACTTCCTTTCCTACCAACCATACATTTTTCTTATACGTCCAAATATTTATAATAAATGGTCTCTCTTTTTTTAAAATAAAATACATAATGTATCATCATTATTTTAAATTATACTAACAAAAAAACTTGCACCCCGTTAACATTTTCCAATTCATGAAAAAAATAAATAAATTTATGGTTTGAAATATATGTATTTAGAATATGTTTTGAAAATATAAACAAATGAAAAAATGGGAAAACGTACAATGAGTTGAAAGAAACGAATGGGAAGCTACACTTATTTTCTTACTGGGCCGGTATAAGCAAGACAAAGTCGCGCCCTGTGCAGCCATATACGTTCCGGAGGGATTGATTCGACCTTTGATTCTCATAATGGGCAAGCCCAAATTATAGGCGGGAGGCCATGAATATTTATAAGTTAACGAAATCACTAGTTAATGGTTACCCCTTGCAAAGGCCACTATCCGCCTTCCAGGTGTTGACAAGTGGAGCAATGTATGTTTGCCACTTGTCACAACCTGAGAGTTTTTTTTCTCTTTTTGTTTATTTATTTAATAATTGTATCTATTAAACCATGCATCTAAATACCAAATCGCTTTCACTGTTGGATTTCTCGCGTTGGGATATTCAAAAGCTAGATCCGTGTTATTAGGTTTCGTTAAACATTTTTCAGAAAAAATCAGAAACGCAAAGTAAAAATCCATAAGAAAAAAAAACTAAAAAGGGCAATAAAAATGAATAAAAAATAGAAGGGAAAAGCAGGAGCCCAGAAGCACAGTGCGATTTTCACTTTTTTTTTTGGGGGGGGGGGAGCATATGTTGTGCTTTTCTCTTTTTTCAGGAAAGCATGGTATGTGCTTCTGGGAAGCAAGGCTGTATTTTTGAGCTATGCTTCTCGCGGAAGCATAGTTGTGTTTCTCGTAGAAACACAACTGTGTTTTTTCCTTTGTGAAAAACACAACTATACTTCTTGTGAAAGTAAGTCTGTGATTCTCGCGAAAGTAAATATGTGCTTTTCCCTTTTTCGAGAAGCATAAATGTGCACAGAAGCACATATTGTGTCTCTTGAAGAAAAGCATTGAAAACAAAAAAAAAATCTAAAACCCAAAACCGTGCATAGAAAAATAAAAAAAAATCAGAGGAAGCACCCAACACGCAACACATGGTGACGGTTTACACATCACTTGACACGTTCCCAGGCAAAAAAAAAAAAAATGATCCTTACCGAAGCGTCTCAAAAGGTAACCTTTAGTTTAGTTGCTCCATAAGTTAACCCAAGCCTGCACTAGCTTTCTGGCCTGCCTTGCACAAAAACAACGAAGAAGAGCTTCCCTAAAAGCGCACAGACGATGAAGATAAATCATGCAGATGCAAGCGATGGACACCACTGATTTATGGGTGCACGTACGTGATTAATACGTGATTTTCCGTCGCTATTTTCCGCTGGAGCATCTGCATGCATCTCCAACAGTATGTATGATAACTACGTACGTATGTACATGCCATGTACGAATATGTACGGATCGTACAAATTATGTACATCAGCCTGGGTGTTTTTGGATGGAATTGGCAAGTGATGCGTAAACCGGCACCCCTAGAATAGACAGTACTTGCTTTCTTCCGTATACATAGTGTTTGGTGTACAGTAACTGCCGTATCTCTCGTGCCTCTGTTTCACTCACACTCATTAATTCCATTTTCCCCTCAGAAATCGCTTAACTAGCTTAGCAGTTGTACTTCAAATTGTTAAATGTTGAATCTATTGCCTGTCTAGGAGCCAGTCAATTTTGTGGGTCAATCGATTATTTCGAATCGATGTAATGTCGCAGATGGTATTCTTCTACCTAATGCCCTTATTAATCTTCTTTCCGAAACCGCCCACGACCACCCCGAACCGCCTGTCTCCAACGCACGTGGCCAGCTGCACTCCCGCGTCAGCCTTGTTGCCGCACCCTCCCCTCACTGTCGCCCACCGCCATGTTGACGCCACCTCTGACCAACCCTCTAAACCAACGACGAGCCTGCACCCCCTCCCCGGGTACGCCGAACCACCAACCTTCAAACTCGCCTCTGCTAACTATGGCTCAATCATGGTCGAGGCCTTGCGGGCATCCCCACCTCCCCGGGCCTTGATGCCTCTCCTGGTTCCTTCTCCCACGAATTCAACTCGCTCAAATTCAAAAATCAGGCAACTTATATTTAGCCTTTTTGTTTGATGTTTTGTTTATTTGATGTTGTTTTTTTGCTTGAAGTGAACCCCTCCTGTAATGGTTTGATTGGATCGCGGGCCCCGCATTACAGTATCAGAATTAATATTCTATTAAAATGCTTTACTAAAAAAGCATTCAGGTATTTCATTTATTGCGAACAATTACTAAGCTCACTAGGAATAGAGGCCTAGCCGAGCTCCAAAGTTTTTTCCTCAAAGTGAACCCCACCTTTAAGGGTCTAGTTCGACCGTGCGTCCCACATGACAAAAACCTAACCGATAATTTATTAGAACACTTTAGTGAATTTCCAAAAGTGTTTACAACTTTTTGAAAACATTTGTGAATTTGAACGAAGTTTGTAAATTCATAAGTTCTTCAGGGACATGAAAAATATATTCATGGTTCTAAAGAATGTTCACGAGTTTTATAACTATTCATGATCTTTTTAAAATGGTCATGATTTTTTAGTAATGTTCACGGATTTAAAAAATATTTGTAAATTTTAAAAATATTCCCGAAAGTGAAAATTTTTCACAATTTTGAAGTAACTATTTATGAATAAAATATATTGAAATATTTAGTTATGTTCCTGAATTTCAATATATATTCATAAACCTGAAAAAATATTCATGAATTAAAAAAGAGAAAATAAAACGAGCTCCCTAGGAATAAAAGCCTAGGAGAGCTCCAAACTTATACAATCAAAGTAGACTCCAGCTGTAAGGGTCTAGTCAGGTCATGGGTTCCACATGATAGTATCAGGACCGAAATTCTATTAGAACACTTTTTACGAAATTTAAAAAAACTTTAGTATTTTTATTTTAATTTTCAGAAAAACTTTTCATGAATTTAAACAATGTCAATGGTTTAATTGTTTTCCACATATTTATGAATTCTTCATTATCTTTTAAAAATGTTCACAAATTTTAAATAATTTTGTTGGATATAAAACGTGTTACCGATTAAAAAATCATGGACTATTAAAGATATTACCAATTTGTTGAAAACATTTATGGATTTGAAAAAAGTTGAAGAATTTTAATTTTGTTACTGATTTTAAAAAACAATATGAAAGATATTCATGAAATAAAAAATAAATAGAAAAAAATAAAAAATAAACAGAAAAATAGAACATGAAAAAGAAAACTGGCGGAGAAAAAAAGAAAAAAAATCGACCGTCCCAAAACTAGAAGGATCTGCCTACACCGCCAACCCAATAATGTCTGTTGAGGTCCACGTTTGCTCGACAGCTTCCGCGGTATGCACAAAATGTGAATTGCTATACTAACTCTTGAAAGATAATAGAACTAATTTCAAAACCGAAGAACGGCACGGCAAAGCGCCCGTTACCCTCTAGAGTAACAGAAGGCCGTGGCTTTTGGCAAGTGCTCAAGCTCTTCACCAAGTGTCATTTGCACGAGATATCTTTGCTTCTTTTGATGCTTTATGCATGGGGATGGAAGTGTCCTTTAAAATTGAGTAGCATATTTTAGCGTGTTTGGCAACTAGTGTGGCGCTCATATATAAGTAAAAAATGAAGTTGGGGATCATGTCTAATGGTGCCAAAACGTACGTACCATCAATTGTAGTATAAGTATTATACTATGCTAGTTAGCTATACATGAAGTTTGAGATAAAAGTTGAATTCTTGGCTAGTTGAATTCAAATATACTAGAGGATACCCCACGCATTGCTACAGGAATTGGTTGACGAAAATTTAGGTTGACAACATGAGATCCAAAATTTAAAATACATATGAGTTATAACATTATGTATGGTTGTAACAATATTTATTGAATATAAGTGGAATAATTGAATGGGAAAGATTTTTCATGCATGATTAAATGGTATAGTGGGTCGTTTTTCATACATGTTTGTTTGTTGTGGTGGGTCTTATATCATTTATAATATGATGAGGTGGCATGATTGCATGTTGAAATAAATAAATTAGTAGGAATGATTCTATTAGGTATATAGAATATCAAGCTCGACTATGCCATTAGTCATCGTATATATAAGTACAATGCTAGCTAGCTAAACGCACCTACGCATCTGAATCTAATTACTAGCACACGCGCGGTTTTGTTTCTTTTCTTCATTTTTCTTAGTTTTTCTCAGTTTCACTGGCTTTTTCCTTTCCTTTCTTACTTTGTTTCTTTTATCTATTTTCTTCGCTTTTCTTTGTTTGCTTCTCTGGTTTCACTATTTCCATTCCTTTGCATTGGTTTTTTCGGTTTTTACTAGTTTTCTCATTTTTTTCATTTTCTTTGTTTCTTTGTCGATTTTTATTGTATTTTTTTCATTCAACACATGTGAACTTTTCTTTCAGTACACATTCAACATTTTTTATACATCATGACCATTTTTTATATATAAATTTACCATTTTCAAAATAGATGGTTAATATTTTTGAAAACTCATATTCTTTTGTCTACTTTTTTGATACACATGACATTTTTGGTATATATCTAAAACATTTTCTGCTACATGTTTATCATATATTATTATTATTAAAATTATTATTATTATTATTATTATTATTATTATTATTATTATTATTATTATTATTATTATTATTATTATTATCATCATCATCATCATCATCAAATATATGTTTTGATGTCTATTGTTCCCATACACGTTGTACATTTTTGTGTACATTAGAAACATATTTTTATACATGTTTAACAATTTTCATATACATGATAAACACTTTATCCAAATATATGTGTTGATGTCAATTTTTTCATACACATTGAATTTTTTGGTGTAGATCTGAAACCTTTTGTTATACAGGTTTATTATTTTTCATATACATGGTTAACATTTTTCAAATATATGTTTTGATGTCTACTTTTTTCTTACCAACCATATATTTTTGTTGTACATCAAAATATTTTTAAAACTGGTTTCTCTTTTTAAAAATAATAACCTTCTTCAATGCTATCATCAATTTTTTAATTACACTAACAAAAGTTTTGCACCATGCTAACATTTTAAAATTAATGATTTAAAAATTAATTTTAGTTTCAATATATATTTATTTGTAATATTATTTTATAGAAAATATAAACAAATGGAAGGAAAAGAGGGAAAACATACAATTAATTGAAAGAAACAAATGAGAAGCTGTATTCATTTTCTTATTGGGCCGGTATAAGCGAGACATAGTCGCGCCTTGTGCAGCCATATACATTCGGGAGAGATCAGTTCGACCTTCGATTCTGATAATTGGCCAGCCCAAATTATAGGTGGGAGGCCATGCATAGTTATGAGTTAACGAAATCATTAGTTAAGAGTTATCCTTGCAATGGTCACTACGTACCTGCTAGGTGCTGACAAGTGGCGCAATGAAAGTGTGCCACTTGTCGCAATATGAGAGTTTTTTTTCTTTTTTATCGATTTATTTATTCAAAATATTGTATCTATTGAACTGTCCGTCTAAATACTAAACAGTTTTCACAATTGTATTTCTCACGTCAAGAACTTCGAAACTAGATCCATGTTAATTTGTTTTGACACTTTTTTTCCAGAAAAACTAAAAACAAGAAAAGAAAATACAAAAAACAAAAACTAAATAAACGAGCAATAAAAAACAAATACAAAAAAGGGAACGAAAAAACCGGAGCTCGGAAGCACGGTGCGGGTTTCACTTTTTCTTGGGAAGCATGGGCTCTGCTTTTCCCTTTTTGGGGGAAGCGCGGTCTGTGCTTCTGCGGAAGCAAGGCTGTGTTTTCGTGTTGTGCTTCTCACGGAAGCACAATCGTGTTTCTCGTAGAAGCACAACTGCGCTTATTTTCTTTTCCAAAAAACAACTATACTTCTCACGGAAGCACATGTTATACTTTTTGCGGAAGCAAATATGTGATTTCTCTTTTTCGGGAAGCACAACCCGCAAAAGCACATATTATGCATCTTGCGAAAAAGCACTGCTTCCCGGAAAAAACCCCCTCTAAAACCTAAGGAAGACCAGACAAAACTGAAAAACCAAACAAAAATAAAGCCATCTAATACCCAAAAAGATCATAGGATTTTTTTTTTCAAAAGAAGCGCTCAACACGTGACATGTGGTGATGGTTGACATATCACTTGGCGCGCTTCCACGCAAAAATAAATAAATCCTTACCCAGGCACCTCAAAAGGTAATCTTTACTTTAGTTTAGTTGCTCCCATAAGTTAGGGGCGTGCTACGCGTCCACCGGCTGATCTTTTTAAAATATCAACCGGGTCGCGAGCTGTCAGATCTGGCGCATCTAGCAGCCGAGCGACGCCTTCACCATTGCAACAAAGGTCTTGATACAGAATATTTTTGCAATAGAGCTCTTGTTGCATATTTCTTTTTTGCAGCAAACGACTTTTTGCAGATTCTTTTTTCAACAGAGGTCTTATTGTAGAATTTTTTGCAACAGATGTCGATGTCTTGTTGCATATTTCTTTTTTGCAACAGAGGACTTGTTGCAGGCAACCAAGGATTTGTTGCAGAAAATGTCACCATGCCTGCATTGCCGCACGATTGCGTTTCCATTGAAACATTCCCCATGTTTCAAAAAACACAAGGACATATGCGGCCTTGTAGCATGCGGCTGCGAGGTAGTCAACCCCTACAATACCGGCGTGAGGCGACAACGGCCGATGATGCAACATCGATGCTCGTCTGCAAAAAAATCCGATGGCGGCGATGACCAACTGTCGAACAACGCACTCCTCTGTAGCACCGACAACAACGAATGCATCAGCACCATCACCGCAGCAATGGCGATCGGCATCACATACGAGACATGTAGCAACTGCACTGTTGTAGAGAGGGTATTCAGCAGGGCATTAGTCAGGATCACGGCGCTCACCTTCAGCTTGTAGCGTCGGAGCAGCATGGCGATTTGGTGGTTGTAGCGCTACGTAGCGATGGCGGCGCACAAGCCTGTATATCGGCTGGCTTGCTTTCTTCTTTCGGAAATTCACTTTAGCACATGGGAGCATATGCTCCCGCCATCGAAAAATATATTTCAAAATGTCAAAAAATTCCGAACGCATATTTGACGCGCGCATCTCAACATTGTGTGTGCGCAGGCCAAGTTTCGTGAAAAACCGACATTTTATACGCCTTGTGTAAAAGAGACAAAAAAATTCTCATGAAAAGCCTTTTTTACCACTAAGTTTTGTCTTTTTCTTTCATATGACACAAAAGTTGTCGGTATTCCACGAAACGAGTTTGCATGCATGTACAATGTCGAGATGCACGCGAGAATCATTCTATCAGAATTTTATGGCATTTCAAAATATGTTTAAAACATATTTTAAAATCCAGGAGCCCTTTCGGAAAGCAAACATGATAAAGTTGGCGTATTGGACCTGTGAACACGTGTTTCATGTATGATGCGGTGGAACCGACGGAGCGATCGGCTGGTTGATTTGCATTATTTCCCGGTAAGTTAATTAACCCAAGCCTGCACTAGCTTTCTGACTTTTTTTCATGAAAATACGTGTCTCATTCATATTGTAAAAATCAAAGTACATGTCACGTAAAGACCGACATGATAAAATTGAAAGGACAATGGAACATCTCTGAGCTTGACACCAACACCCGTCACCTACCCGGCATCACCACAGCAGTCATCAAAGGAAAAAAAAGGACGGATCACCTTCTCACTCGAGCTCGATGTGACTCCATCGCTGATATGCAGCTTTACAGACCTTCAAGATGGCTCACCAAAGATGAAGCCATTGCTGTTAAACCAACCAGACCTGGGCAACACCCCGGACACGCCATTGAACTCCAGATCTGGCACTCCACCACGACTAAGACGCCGAAGCAGGAAGCCATACCTGCCAGCCATCAACCACGAATCCAGCACATGTTCCTTCTTCCAAATGTCTCGATGCAGACCACAATCTGCATCCGCTCCTGAACTACATTCCAAGCTGCGCGCCGACGTTGGAGCAGACGCCGTCGCAACGGCGGAGCCCGAGGACAGAAGTCCACCACAAGGATACTGTCGCCGCCACGACATCCCCGCTTGAACAGACTGATCCCAAATTCATCACCGACCAAATAGACGATCGCCTCGCCGAGGAAGAATTCAGAGCTTCTTTATTTAGCATCACTGTCGCCGCCGCCAAAGCCAAGACATCAAAGGATCCAAAAACCTAAGCCACTAGGACCCTAGAACCTACATCTAAAATGATCCGCAAGCGCGGTATCCGATGGCCCCCTTACCATCGACGACCAAGCCTGCGCTTTCTGGCCTGTCTCGCATAAAAACAACGATGGAGAGCTTCCCTAAGAGCATCTACAGTTGGACTCCCCAAACCGGCCTCAAAAGCCCGGGCGGCCCGCCCGGTCACGAAAATCTGACCCAGACGGGCGCCTCAAATGGGCCTCAAACGCCCGGTTGACCGGCACCCCTCATATCCATCCCAAATATGGGGGCAGATATGGGGCGCCCGGGCGCACCCGCCACGTAGGACTGGCGATGGGGTCCCACGCAGAATTGTCCGGAAACCCGGCGGTCCGACGGACGCCTCCTCCTCCGCCACGGTGTGAACACCGCGTTGCACTGCAGCTCGCTGCTCGAGGCCAAATCTGATTATTTAAGCCGGCCGACGTCCCCTAACCTAGCCCATCCACCTCCTCCCTCTCTGCGCCGCCACCCGAGCCCGTCCGCCTCCTCTCCCCCCTTTCCCACGCTCTTCGACATCACCATGGTCCGTCGCAAGATCATGACGTACGGTATGCTGACTCCGGAGCGTCGGAGGCAGATCCCAGAGGAGATCCAGGCGAGGCGCGTTGCCCGCATCGTTGTCGGGCTGCCTCCGGACTCGCCGGAGCCAGAGGAGGAGGAGGAGCAGCGACCGGAGAAGGAGGAGGGAGAGCAGCTACCGGAGATGATGAAGGTGACGGATTCGAAGGAGGAGGATGCGGAGCAGCCTGCTCCGGGGTTCAACATGACGGAGGCGAAGGCGGAGTTCGTCTTCGCCCAAGCCGTGGAGATGACAGAGCAGCAAGCCATCCTGGAGTCCATCAAGGAAGGATGAGGCTTATGTGGAGGCCAACCGACAGTTCCTCTGGCAGGAGCAGACGGCGTCTGACGCGCTCTTCGCCGAACTCGACGCAGAGATAGAGGAGGAGGGGGCCGGAGTGGAGCAGCCGGAGTTACAGCTCCCGCCCATGCTGCCGGAGCGGGGCACGGAGGTTGTGGACATCTCCGACGAGGAGTAACTAGATCATCTACGTAGTACATGGGTTTTTTGTATGGAATTGAGAATCTAGTATGAGATGTCCCGATGCAATTATGTTAATTTAAGGAGGGCGCGTCCGCGGACATTTGATGGGTCATATTTGTCGTATGCGGGTGTAGATGCTCCAAAAGCGCACACACGGTGAAGAAAATAAACCATTCAGATACAAACGATGGACACCACTGATTTATGGGTGCACGTACGTGATTAATACGTCATCCTGCGTAGCTACTTTCCGTTGGAGCATCTGCATGCATCTGTAACAGTATGTATGATAACTACGTATGTATGTACATGCCATGTACGGATATGTATAGATTGTACAAATTATGTACATCAGGCATTCAGGCTGGGTGTTATTGGATGGAATTGACATGCAGTACCAATGCAACGCCAAAGAAAGAAAATCATTCGTATCATAGTGCATCTAGCTTAGCCAGTACTTGCACAATTCTTTCTTCCGTATACATAGTGTTTGGTACACAGTAACTGCCGTACCTCTCGTACCCCTGTTTCACTCACACAATTTTCTTTCTTCAGAAATCGCTTAACTAGCTTAGCAGTTGTACTTCAAATTGTTAAAATGTTGAATCTACATGCCTGTCTAGGAGTTAGTCGGCCGATTTTTTTGGGTCAATCGATTATTCCGAGGCGTTTGATGTAAAGTCGCAGATGGTCTTCTTCCACCTCCCACACTTCCTTCTTAATATTCTTCCTCAAACCGCCCACGACCATTGTCGTCTGAACCGCCTATCTCCGCTGCATGCGCTCCCATATCAGCCTGGCTGCCCCACCCTCCCCTCACTGGCGCCCACCGCCATGCGGGAGCCACCTCTGACCAACCCTTTAAACCAGCGCACTAAGGGCATGTATAATGGTTGATAAGATAATTTTATTTTCAGTCTTTCATTTAATTTAGAGATGACAAAAAAAGATGTCTACAATGGGTTATTTCTTAGCCTTACCTTCAATAACTTGTTATTCCTGAAAATGTGGTGAGACATATTGTGCTAAAAGATCATCTCTTGTCTTCTCTTAAATAAGAGAAGACAAGCCTTTTTTTACGAGTTCTCTTTTCTCCACCTCATCATTTATCCTACGTGTCACTCCTAAGATAACAGCATTGTACATGCCCTAAAAGATATTTCCTCGAGCCTGCACCCCTCCTCGGGCACGCTGAACCACCAGCTTTCAAACTTGCCTCCGCCGACTATGGCTCGTTCGTGGCCGAGGCCTTGCAGGCATCCCCACCTCCCTGGGCCTCGATGCCACGCTTGATTCCTTCACGAATTCGACTGGCCCAAATTCGAAAACGCAACTTACATTTACCTTATTCGGAATCTACTAGTACAATTAACTGTAGCTGCAACACCCCTCAAAAAAAAAAATTGTAGCTGCAAGTCTGCAAAGGGTGTATCGACCGTAACGTTGCCTTTTCTGCATGCAGTTTGCACCGTACTAGTAGTACATTATTTATACTCCAATTTGGCGCAGGCACGTACGTGACAGCCTGACCTCTGGGCTGTGGCACGCACGCACGTACGTACGGTGCAAATGAGACAATAGCCAGAGCAGACCAGATGAGACGAGACGAGAGAGAGATGCAGCTACAGTAAGTACTAGCTAAGCTACTGTATATAAGATGTGATGGTTAGACACATACATACTCATGGCAAGCTTGCTAGCTGGTGATCTCATCGATCGATCTGAGACGTGACGTGAAACTTAATTAGAGATGCAGCGAAAAAAGACTTTGGTGCACATGCACGCATACATATACATTGCGTCATATTCATGCATGCATGCATGCCTGTAGTAGTAGTAGACCAGTAGCAATATCTTACGTATTATGCTAATCATCATTAAGGCGTACGCTACGTACGTACATATGGTACTCAAGTACGTAAATGTTACTGCAAAGTACATAACACGTACGTGCCTACACAAGTCTTTGTCCCTTAACTCTCCCGCCGTACATTTGTTCTCCACGTACCAAGAGTGCTTTACCTTTTTGGTTATGCCCCTGTCGATCAGAACGCTATGTAATTAATTATTTCATCACCTAGCATGTTACACATTTACACTGCTGTTACGTACACATGCATTAATTGCAACCCCCACAAATTCTACCTACATATATGTGTGTCAGTTTGTGTATGCGTATCAAGGTTTATTAAGTTTTTCTCTTCAGGGTATATATATATATATATTCGTTTGTTCAATGCGAGTTCCTAGAGCTTAGTCGATTGAGATTATTTCTCCTCACGTGAGATGAGAAAACAACAACCAAGAACCGAACAACAAAAACAGCACGAATTTCCGTGCATAATTCAACGGCTCTAGCATAAACTGAGCTATATTGATCGAAAAATAGCAAAACCGTTGTCAAATCGATGCCAACAGTACGATGGGTGTTGCTGTATTCGCGTGAATGATTCCTACTCTGCAACACCCGTATATATGCGTATATATTGCGAATATGCAATTCTGAGCCTGGATTCATCTGCACATGGTGAACAGTAAATTAAAAAAAAAGAAAAAAATAAAATATATAATTTTTTGTATGGAAGATATTTGAACGCGTGAGGTGCATGCCAAATTTCAAAGCATTTGGACATCTGAATAGCTCTTAGCAAAAAAAAAAAAAAAATGGATCCAAACAGTAAACTTTTTCACAGATCCAAAATTTGTCTTTTTTGCTGAGAGCTACTCAGACATCAAAATGTTATAAAATTTGGCACGTACATCACAAACTCAGGCATCTTTCTCCACAAAAAAAATTGGATTTTTTAAATTTATATTGTATTTTGAACTTTTTTTTTGTTCACGGGAGCCGAAACGCCTCCCACTCTATATATTGCAATTATACTACTAGCATAGGTAGCTATGGAACAAAATTAACAATGGATGGTTTCTAGTAGAATTTGTTTGGGTGGCGACATGGGAACCAACGAATTAGAAAAGACCCATGTTGTTAAGATTCCATGATACCGTTCGATCTTACTCAACTGATTGGCTTTGACATGGTCTAAATCTCTCTGTGTGTGTGAGAGAGTAATCATGAATGATCTCGACGAGGGGTCGGTGTCTTTCGTCAATTGTTACGCAATCCTGGGTCCACTAACACTATCGTTTCTGATTCATCTGGGTCACCAGGCCCAATCAAAGAGCAACACCAACTTATGAGAGACCTTGGGCTCTCTCCCCCAGAAGACTAACCTGTTAGGAGGAGACATCCCCGTCTTTATAAGTCGTTTTTATGTCTCCCTCCACAATCGATGTGGGACTAAACCTAACAATCTTTCCCTCACACATCGGTCACCCATGGGCCCGCTAACACCAGCGTTTTCAGCCCATCAACGATGACCGACCACCCGTGAGTCCACTGGACTTTATTCCGGTCACCTGGGTCTGATACCAATTGTTACAGATTCCCGATCCACTAACACCAGTGGTTCCGACGCACCTAGGTCACTAGACCCAACTGGAGAGCAACACCAACTTATGAGAGGCCTTGATCCCTCTCCTCTCAAAAGACTGCCTGTTAGGAGGGGACATCCCCGCCCTTATAAGTCGTGTTATGTCAATAATAGCTAATTGAACTAAATCTTGGTGCCTACTCTGTCAAGATCTCACTTCTCGTATACTATAATAGATGGAGTAGGTAGTTTGCTCACTTTATATATGCAGCAAAAAGCATGGATTTGTCTTACATACTCAGGTTCATCATCTATACATCCATCGACCTTAAATTTGTACTCTAGCTACCTAGCTTAATTGTCCTTAACTGGCTTGGCCCTTTTTAGTAGTAGCTAGCCTAGTTACTGCCATGACTTATGAGCTCGAAAAAGAGATTTACACTTAGTAATAAGAGAGGGTGTGCGCATGTGTGTAGGTGAGGGACATGATGCACCAAAAAGGAAGGGTCTCCAAAAGTACAAGCTAGGCTGAGGGGATGATGCATGCTTAGGTGTGCTGTGGCCTACCCGTTCCTAGTTGTTTGAGCCGTGTCCGTGTGTGAGATTGATTGATGACAGACATGAAACGATGGATGACAGACACTACAAGGGAGAGATGGATGTCACACTGTCACTGCCATTGCCATTGCCATGAGAGAGAGGGAGAGGGAGAGAGTACATCTTGCTAGCTTGGTGAGAGAAATTACTAGACAAATTTAGAGCCATCCTCCTTCGTACTAGCAGCTGCCATTGACTTGCTTGCCGGCCGCATTATATATCTCCAATTTGGCTGAGCTAGCGAGCTGCCTTTAAACTTGTCTCTCTCCATTTCCTACCATCCGGAGCTAGCCAGCTAGGCAGGAACTCGAAGAAGAAAGGAGCCAGGGAAGAAGAGGCAGAAAATGGGTCGAGCTCCGTGCTGTGACAAGGGCAGCGTAAAGAAGGGGCCATGGTCGCCCGAGGAGGACAGGAAGCTCAAGGACTACATCCACACCCATGGCACCGGCGGCAACTGGATCGCGCTCCCCACCAAAGCCGGTATGTCCACTACACCTAGGCTAGCTATATCCATCCGCATTTCTGTACAGACACGTGACCACTGATGTCGTGGTGATGATCAGGTCTGAAGAGGTGCGGGAAGAGTTGCCGCCTGCGTTGGCTCAACTACCTGCGGCCGAACATCAAGCACGGCGACTTCTCCGACGAGGAGGACAGGGTGATCTGCGCCCTCTTCGCCGCCATCGGCAGCAGGTGGTCCATCATCGCCGCGCAGCTCCCCGGGAGGACCGACAACGACGTCAAGAACTACTGGAACACCAAGCTCAAGAAGAAGCAGCTGCACCTGCTCATCGCCGCCGCCGCCCATGGCCAGCAGTACGGCTCCAGGCCACCGGCACCACCATTCACCCTTGAGCACCACCACACTAGCTTTACTTCTGCTGCATCTCTGGGCCAGCTCCTCATGTTTGGTGTCGGAGGAGGCGACCAGCAGCAGCAGTACATGCCGTCATGCTCCTCGGTCGACATCTCCAACAATGCCAGCGCTGCTGCTGCCCTTGGCCTGCAGGAGAGCTTCATGTTTGGTGGCTTGGAGTTTCAGCAGCAGCAGGAGGAGGACGCCAACAACCTGCTGTCACCAGCAGCAGCAGCAGCAGCAGCATCTGGGAGTGACATCATGACCTATGAGCATCATGAGATGATTTCGCCGAGCGGCTTCTTCTTCTACGGCGACGGTGCCAGCGGTGCTGTAGCAACCCAGGAAGGGACTGGGTTCCTTTATTACTAAATCGCATCAGCCACGGATGCATGCAAGACACATGTAGACATTGATGTTAATTTCTTTGCATGCATTTTCCCCAACCGCCCCATATATATGAATTAAAGCCATGGCCGATGCAGGTTGGCTAGTTTTTTCTTTTTTTTTTGGTTTTTGTTTCGTAAGATGGGGTGACCTCTCCCTAGCTAGCTAGTTTATGTGTGGTGGTGTTGCTGCTGTGCTGTAATAAGCTAATGTAGGTTGTCAACTTGTAGTTCTAAATATTCTTGTTTATTTAGTCACCCTAAACAATCAATCATGGAACTAAATATACGTTTGTAACTGTTACATGCATGGGCATGGGCATGGGCGATGGGCAATGCAAGTGGAGAGTGTACGCTTGCCTCCCTTGCATATGCGCTAATATACTACACAGCTAAGGTAGGCACCACATGTACGTATAGCGCACTGACAGTACACTAACATGAATGCTTGTAGCTGTTGAGTGTAAATTGATGGGGCCGATGATATGGTCGGCTGGGTTTGTAAGGCCGAACCCTCAAAATTTAACTCTTCAAACATCTCTTCAAATCTTAACCTTTTAAATTTGAGGAGTTAAAAAAAATGTGAACCTAATGGAACCCTCAAACTTAACTTCTCAAATGAACTAGACTCCACGTGAAAGCCTCTCTCCCTCTACTTCATTCTTCATTCTTCTTTCTTCTTCCTTTCACGTGGCCAACGAAGACTTTTCGGCGCTAGATGATTTTCATGCGCTAGCCAGTATCTAGGGTAGATATCGACGATGCTCCGCAAAAAATAATGTGACACGGTCTCACCATGCGCGGCATAAGCTTGCAATGAAATAGTCGACGAAGTAGCTGAAATCCGTCCTCCATGGGCCCTGGCTTGGGCGCTTCTTCAACTGAATGGGTTCTTCCGCCATCCTTCTCCAAGTGGCATCATGGCATGGTCCAGAATGCAAGGATTAATCTTTTTGAGGGAAACAACATGACTCTGCTATGGTACAGAAGTAGCGTTCAACAAGAGTCAATTACACCACTAGTGTCACAACTTGGCACGAAAAGTCAGTTTAGTGCTAAAACTTGCGGCATACGTTGAACTGGTGCCACAACTTGGCTTTGATGTGCATATACGGTGCAAATCACGTTCCTATACGAACAAGTGTTGATTAGGCACGCCGACGTGGCATGAGGCCCGCTGTCAGTGACTAGATGGCAAAGTTGACGTGTGGCTGTTTTATAAAATAAAAACTCGACTTTTTTCTCACAAAAAATACTATGCCACGGCCACAAGGGTCCACTTGTCAGCCTCCCACAAATAAATGTAAAAATTGTACGTGTGAGGACTCGAACAGCTGACCCGTAGATAGCAGCACCGCAAGGCAAACTACCTGACCCTCAAGCATTTTACGTAACGATTGTGTGTTGCTGCTGTATATTTGACTGCACTGTTTTTTTTCAGAAATTTATAGAATATATGTAAATTATAGTAGTGTGTTATAATAATATATATGTTTAAAATAAATTTGTTATATATTTCTTATGCATGCTTTAAGTAAGTGTTTAAGTTCTTATATATTTTAGTGAATGCTTATATAAGTTTAAAAATGTTCACAATTTAAAAAAGATATTCATGTAGTGTATAAAAGTGTTTCTGCTTTAATAAAGCTTTTTAGTTCACTACATATTTTCCTAGATTCTTAAATATGTTTTAAAATATTCACAGTATTAACAAAATATTCATGTAGTATATAAAAGTGTTCATGCTTTAAAAAACATATATTCATATAATGTAAATATAGTTGGCTGGAGCAGCGACTGTCATCATGTGCGAGTGGCCACCACACCACCCTGTAGTGTTACCCTTTTTAGGAATTTGTAAAATACATATTTATTTCAATAAATGTTAATATAAGTTTAGAATGTTCATGATTTTAATAAAAATAAATGTGTAGTATACAAAAGTGCTCATTGTTATTTTTAAATTTATTTTATTTCAACATGCAGTTACAATTTACATGTATTCCTTTTTACAAAAATAACAGTGTAGAATGGGTCGCTGGGACTCCAGCCCACTTAAGTCAGAATGGTTTTGCCGTTTCATATCGGTTAATCAGAAGGAACGATGTTGGGTGTATTGGTTTGGCCTCTATATGTTTTCATGAGAAAAAAATACGATGTTTTTTTTTTTCAAATTAGCAGGCATGCGTCGTCCGGTCGCTGACAGCGGGCCCCATGCCACGTTGGCACACCTAATCAGCATCGTGTTCGTATAGTAACGTGATTTGCACCGTATATGCACGTCAAAACCAAGTTTTGGCACCAGCTTAATGTATGCCGCAAGTTTTAGCACTAAACTGACTTTTGTTGCCAAGTTGTGGCACTAGTGGTGTAATTGACTCGTTCAACAATGCAAGGACTAATTGAATCTGGTATATATGCGGCCACTTTTCCAAGTTTTCTTCATGTAGGTGAACTTTTCCTCTCAGTAGGTGTTCCTCTGCGCGTGATGCAACTTTACTCATGGTCGGAGACGACGAGAGGAGCAACCCGTGCTAGGGACGATGAGTCGGAGCGCCGTAGTGGCCGGAGACACGACAAAGACAAAAAAAATAAAGAAAAAAAAGATCGCCAGAATTTCATGGCCGGGTTCGACGGGGCCGAGGGTTGGTCGCAAGAGGCCAGGGTCGCAGCGGGGGTGGCACCGACATGCAAGCAGCTGAGCAACATATATTTCAGGAGTTGCTTTTGGCTGCTCAATTTTGGGAGTGTTGGAGCACTTCTCAAATATTTGAGGAGTTGAAGATCTTCGGAGTTCGGCTAAGCGTGGCTTAACTCCTCAAAAGGGAAAATTGCGGCGTGGCCCGCCACGTATACCTGACGGCTCGGACCCACGTAATATATTGCGAATTAGGGTAAATGCTAGGAAATCTTACACTAGATGGGTAAAAACTGGCAGAACATTCACTAAATGGTTGTAATCCGGATGAAAAAATTGTAAAATTGTGTAATTTGCATTAAAAATGTCAAAGTAGGGCATAAAAACCGGAATTCAGTCATTTTAAATCGAACTCACACATGAAGAATCAAAAGTAACAACAAACCCAAGATATATAGTATGAATGGGCCCAATGCATAGGCCAGGTCTCGGCAGCGGCGACATGCGCCCCGTTTTCCCTCCTGGAGGCGTTGTCGTGTAACTTAAGTGTCCTAAGACGTGACATGACATTGTATGCAGGCCTACCGGTGTTATCCTTCAGCAACATACTCATTGCAGTTAGGTTGTCTGGTCATTCCGGGATCTGTTGTGTAATAGGCCTTTCTCACTACCTTCTAACATTCGGTTCCTTATTTTGGTTTGTGTTTTATCTATAAAGCGGGATGAGAGTCGTTTCCGGAGTTAAATTTATAATTAAAACTTTGTGACATGATATAGAGTAGCTATAAGTTTGCAACCTGGCAGGCTGGCACCACAACCCCCACTGCAGATGACAGTACTTGCTGGGAGTGAGGAAGCGAGCTCGCAGGAAGCGTAGTGGTGATGTGATGAGTTGCTGCAAGTACCATTCATGTGTGGATGGATCGAACCATCGTCTTCAGCAGCGTTTCATATTTTAACTACGCTACTAGTACACCTAGCACTGTATGTGAAGTACGATTGGCGAGTGAAATGATGGATAGAATGAATGGTCGATCCCATCATAGGTGCTACTGTGCATGACGATCGATCGTTCCAACTTTAGATCGATCCATGGATGGATCGATCGGTCAAGAATCAAGATAACACTGGTGGAAAAAAGGCCTTTGGTCGCGGTTCGCAACTGCCATTAGTCGCGGCTGCGCAACCGCGACCAAATAAGCGCGACTAAAGCCCCCCACCTTTAGTCGCGGCTGCTTAAGAACCGCGACTAACGGCCCGTCCGTGGGCGCCGGTGACCGTCAGGCGGAGGACCTTTAGTCGCGGTTCTTTCGCCAACCGCGACTAAAGGCCGCCGCAGGTTTAGGGTTTTAGCCCCCCCCCCTAAACCTGTTTTCTGTTTAAATTTGTATTGTTTTATTTCTTTTGTGCTTTATTTTAATTTTGAAGGAGTTTCATATGTTCTACGGTACTACATACATGCATATGAATGTACAATTTCAAATAAATTTGAAATTAGAACCAAAAGAATTCAAGAGGAATATACAATATATATTCAATATCATCGGATGACCATATACAATTTTGAACAAGTTTCCATACATGATTTAATCCATATAAAGTTCTACGTCCTCGTAATAGTGTTCTCCTTTAGGATGGAGGACTTCCCTGCTGAACCATCCAGCTAGTTCCTCTTGAAGTGGTCGGAAGCGAGCTTCGGACTAAGCATCCACGGAGGTTATTCCTCTTAGCATTGGTATCACTCGGAACCCGCTCAGAGGTGTATCTCGGATCATCTCCTGAACATAGTATCCACATAGATTGGTCAACGGTGGCTGAATATCCCCAAACATTCTTAGGCTTTAACATTTTGAATTCTAGCTCTTTTTTAATTCACCGACCTTTGTATCTACGAACCGTCTCCAAACCCTACGAGGCAAAGAAAATTAAATGAACAAGAGAGTTATTAGTTACTTGATATTAGGAAATGAGCGAAATAGGCCGATCGATATAGGCGCAAATGAATGAAAATAATTACTTCGCAGCATTTTTCTCATGCCGCCCCAACGCTTTGGATCCATATTCAGAGAGTCGTGGGCGAGACATTACGAGGTGTTAACTTTAATTACTAGCAGAATCCGGTGGAACTGCGGACACGATACATGCACAAGATCGTCATGCATAACTCATCGATTAGCCGCCACATACCATGCATGGAGTAAACAAAAGAGAATGTGCTCAAGGCGAAACACTCACCCAAAATGGTAAGGAAATAGAATATCACTTTTGAGTTCCTGCTTTGTAAGAAATCGCCACAGTGTCCGCCTCCACGTCGGCGGGGTAATGCTTCAACACAATTCCATTAACGATGTGTGGGTCAATGAACCCAACATCATGGATGTTCCTTACTCGCATTCCTTAATCTTCATTACGCATGTATAATAGCGGACACAACAATATAGTTAGGACATATATATAGTGCAGGCAATATGAGCGAGATGGGGTAGAAATTAATAAATCACTTACGAGCGTAGCAACCGATGATAGATTTGTCGAGCTCGCAGATTGAAAAGCTGGAACAATTCACTCAGTTCAATTTGTACATAGTAATGTTTGAAGTGATGCTCATGTCTAACTTCCGCATAAATATATTCTTTGGCGTTTTTATTTTTTATGTAACCCTTGTACCAATTCAGCAGACCTTTCATTTGTGGAGGTAGATCCTTTTCCTGCGCAGGCTCGACGAGAGGCCCATTCTTGACATATGTAATTACTACCTCCTTCACTGGCGCCTCATCAAGGCCTAACAGTTCACGAAGAGTAATACCTAAGTTGGCGCTTGTTCTCGCACTTTTCGTTCTGATCAATCCTGTCTTTGCCGCAGCTTGTATGATCTCGGGGGCATCCGGACAGGAGGCTTCCACTATAAGCGGGGCAATCGATTGTTTACTTTGTTCCCCGAGCTGGGCAACTTGTTTCCCGCTTTCTTTACTTTCGGCCTTCTCCCTCTCTTTGTTCTCCTTGAACATGAGTGCACGCTGCGAAGTTCACGTGCATAGTCGTCAGCAGATTCTTGTGACTTGGGACGGTGTGCTCAAAATGACTTAGCCCACTTCTTTTGCTCATCGAAAATCTGGCTTGGGCTCGGGCTCTCTTTTCTTCTTGCAGTCCGCCTTCCATTTCTCCAAATCAGCAGCCATGGCGCTGGCCGACTTGCTCGGCACTACGTTCCCAAGGCCTTGTGGGGAGAGGCTTGATGATGGCTCGGTACCTTTCTGGTCTTAGGTACATAAGGGTCCGGGTTAATAATCCAGACTATACCTTCTTTGCCGTAGGTGGATTGGGGCGGCGTCGATCACCCGCCGGACGAGGATCGGGGCGGCGGATGATCACCGCCGGACGTTAGGATCGGGGCGGCGTCGGTGATGGGACGGAGGTGTAGGTGAACCGCCACCACCACCACCACCACCACCACCGCCACCGCCACCACCACCACCGTGAGGGGGTGGACTTGTTGTCCTTGGCTCCTCGCCTCGAAACTTGATAAACTTCTTTTGCCATAGAATGTAATGGCGCTTGACATCTCAAGTCTTTTCTCCCCTTGGTGTAGCAATGTCAATCTCCGTGTCCTCAAACCCTTGGACTATGTCCTCCACCGTGACACGAGCATAGCCATCTTGAATGGGGTTGTTGTGGTGGAGTGCTCGAGTAAACATGGTAAAGCATTGCCGATGGCTACCTTCATGGACATGTTCCCGATAGGATAATCTGATGACATTCTTTCATCTCCTTTATATCGCCCACGGGTAGCGAGGAGGCTCGGTGCAGTAATTTCGACCACCGAGGCTCCGGTGCAGTAATTTCGATCACCAGAGGCTCCGGTGCAGTAATTTCGATCGTCGGTGCATCTGCACCAGCCGGTGGGGCCTCCGTGGAAGCCACGCTGCTTCTCCGCTGCTGGCTTCCGAGATCCATTGGATGATCTTCATCTTTGCACCGAGCTGCATCTCTTTCGCTACTAGTACACTCATGGTTTTCTTCATCACATCCATTTCGATGCCAACCGCGCCACAACATCCGCTTCCGATCCATCTTTCTCTTACGGCTTCAGAATCGTCACGGGTCATCGTTCGGGGAACCCTATTTTCCACGGAATGTGCCCCATGCCTCGCATACACGTCCTCCGTGTTCAGATTCGAGGGCTTTTGTCGATGTCGTTCTCTCTGTTGAACTTGATCTTCCCTGTTGAGCATCCTTCATTGCGTCAATAAGGGCTTGGGTGGGTTTAAGTAATTTGCCCGGTAAACACACTCCCCTGTCTCCGGGTTCAGCGTTCCCCATGCCCGTACCACCAGCTTTTGGCCCTTGGGTCCCATCCTCCGCACTGGACGGATTCCTCGCGCCTCAGCTCGTTCTCCATCTTCTCCAACCTAGGCACCCAAATGCGATACCCTCCTGGCCCCATAACATGATTGTACTCCTTCTTAGCCGCATTTTCCTTATTTTTTTCGATATTTGAATGAACTGCTCGATTTCTTTTGCTTCACAAATTCTGGCCAATCATCTTTCGTTTCTCATATTGTCCTTTGAAATCCGAGTCTTGTTCGCTTGACAAAGTCACGGGCTAGATTTTGCTTGAATTTCCGAATCGTCGGCCATCTTATGAAGAGCGAACTGTTTGACTAGCCTCCTCCTCTCCTTGTTTTCCTCAATCTTGTTACCCTCCTCATCGAATTAGTTGTATTCGGAGGTAGAGCGAAATGTTCCATAAGCTTCTTGAAGCAATCTTTTTTGTTCTCTTATCGACAAAAGTGAAACCATCAATTCGTGCCTTCTTTGGCTCATTCCACTCTGGGCGGTGATCGAGACGTTGTCTCTAACAATGGCTCCGCATTGGTGACAAACTTGGTGGCGTTCTTGCGGGGCTCCAGCGGCTTGCCGTTCTTGTTGTCGACAACATCGATGGTGCATGTTTCTCCTTGTTTCATCGTCTTGGTTGCGCCACGCTTTGACGGCGTACTCGATTGTTTGACGATCCGCCGAGGGCTAAAATAAGAAAGAGAGTCGTAGCGTAATTAGTACACACATATTTATTCAAATCAGTTAGTTTGTATCACCGAGGCTCAATGTATATATATACCTCGGCGCCGGAGGTGGTTGCTACTTCCATTTGAAGATAAATGGTTTATCGATGTTTCTTCGCATCATCTTCTTGTGGCGCCCTTCATCTTCACCGTCAAGGTTCAGATAAGAAGAGATATCATCTTCTTCTTCTCCGGTCGGCACATATTGAATATCGCCGTTTATGATGCCGAACATATGTGCTTCACCGTCCGGATCATAGTTGTCCATAATCGGGTCAGCTCTATCGTCCGCCATTATGTCATCCTGAAAACATGTAGTAAAACAAATTAATTAAGTGAAGAAGGGGCGGTGGCGGTGGCGGTGGCGAAGGGCGGTGGCAAAAGGAGGGGCGAGGAAGGGTGGGAGAGGTGTCATGATAGAGCGCGAGACGGGGCGGCAGAGGACGGCGTCACGGAGAGGGAGGCGAGGACAACACACACGGAGAGGGAGGCGAGGACAACAGACAACCACGTCTTCACGAATGTCATTTTGTGAAGAAACTTTGCAAGCAATTAAACATTTGTCAACCACGTCTTCACGCGAGATGGAAGGATCACTCACATGAAGACAATACAAGAATGGGTCGACCAGAGCAGATACTAAAGCGGGAGAAAAGGAAAAAAAAATAGGGCATGCGAGGATATGATCCTAGGTCGCCTCCGTAGTTGAGGGTGTTGTTAGCCATTGCAAGAACTGTTGGGGTCGTGGAACTAAATGAGGCGCTTCTAATTTAGGATGAAAGCCGGAGTTGTTTTTATTTCTTCGTTTTTTTGTTTCTTTTTTGTGATTTGTTTGGTTTTTTCTTTCTTCTTCGGTTTTTTGGTATTCTTTTTTTTGTTGCTATATCTTGTTTTTTTCGTTTTTCCTTTGGTTTTTTGTCTACTTCTTAGTTTTCAGCGAGTTTTTGTTTTTCTTTGTTTCTTTGTCGGTATTCATAGTTTTCTATTTTTTTGCGTTTGTTTCTTTGCTTTTATTTTTCATTTTCATTTTTCCTTTAGTTTCCTTTTTGGATTTCATTGTTTTTCATTTTCCCTCTTTCTTTATTTTGGTTTTCATTCTACATTTTTTTTGTATCAAGAATATTTTTTAAATACACGTTTAACCATTTTCATATATGAGTTTAACATTTTTTAATACATGATCAAAAAAATTATACATATTTTTCAGCATTTTTAAAATACAAAATTAACATGGCAGCGGCGGAGGTGCTGTGGCATCGGCGGCGGCGGCGGAATCCATGGCGCCGGCGCAGATCGACGTGAGGATGGACGTGGCGCTGCTCCACTGCCAGCGCAGTCGGCGTGAGATGGGCGTGGGCGGCCGAACGGAGGCGGCGGCGGCGGTTGCTTTCGGGAGAGAGGCGGAGGCGGGGATTCTGGGCGAAGCGAGGCGGCAGCCGTCGCGGCGGCGGGCGGCTGTGGGCGAGGGCGGCGGCGGGCGGCGAGGGCGCGGCGACGGCGGGCGGCGGCGAGGGCGAGGGCGACGGCGGCGGCGCCGAGGGCGCGCGAGACGAGCAAAGCAGAAACGGCGGCGGCGTCGAGGGCTTGTATTATAGCCCCCTTTAGTCGCGGTTGGCGGCGAGACCGCGACTAAAAGTACCCTTTAGTCGCGGTCCGCCTCCCCAACCGCGACTAAAGGGTTTACCGCCGCTTCGTTCAGCAAGAAGACCCTTTAGTCGCGGTTGGGACAACAACGCGACTAAAGGGTACCTTTAATCGCGTCCGCCTCCCCAACCGGGACTAAAGGTCATCTTTTGAAGCTGGCGCGTGCGGTGGGATGTTTAGTCCCACTCGCTAGCCGAGAGGCTTCGACATGTGGTTTATAAGCGGCTGCGCCACCACTCGAGCTCCTCTCAAATGCGAGCTTACGGGCCTATTCTCATTACTATGAGCTGTGGGCCTATTGGGCCTTCTGCGGGCTGAATCTGGCCCATTAATGGGTTTCTAGTCGTATTCAGCCGTGGTGGCCCGATGGGTGGCATATTTTTATTTTTTGCCTGTTTTTGTTTTCATTTTTGCTTTATTTATTTTGTTTTGTTTCTACTTACAACAAAAAACTTATTTATTTTATTTTATTTTGTTTCTAATTACTTATTTATTTTACTTTATGATAATTATTTTTTCTATTAAAGTTTCTAATTACTTATTTATTTATGTTATTAAAATCTTAAAAATACAATTATATATCAAAAAATCAGAAAATAAAACTAATTCATTTTAAATTCTTGTTTTTCTTCTGTTTTTTCTTCCTTTTTCTTCTTTTTTTTTCTTCATTTGTTTCTTCCTTTTCTTGTTTTTCTTCTTTTTTCTTCCTTTCTTCCTTTTTCCTTTTTTTCTTCTTTTCTTACATTTGCTTTTTTCTTATGTTTTTCTTCTGTTTGTTTTTTTTCTTCTGTTTTTCCTTTTTCTTCATTTGTTTTTTTCTTCTGTTTTTCCTTTTTTCTTCTGTTTTTTTCTTGTTTTTTCCTTTTCCTTCTTTCTTCTTCTTCCTTTTCCTTTTAAAATCAGAAAAATAAAACTAATTCATTTTAAAATCTTAAAAATACAATTATATATCAAAAAATCAGAAAAATAAAACTAATCCCTTGAAGGTTTGACAAAGGTTTGATACATCATTCAGTTCATCGACCAAATACAAAGTTTGGTACAATAAATTATTACACATCAATTCTTCCTTGTGTCCTCGCTTGCTTACGATTGTGCGTATCCATGGAGCATCCTCATCATTTAACTTAATGCTTGGGTCGGTGTTCACTTTGAAGGGCGGAATTTCAGCAAACATATTATAATCTTCGACATATACATCTTGTCCTCCACTCCCACGATGTTTCTTTTCCTGAAAGAACAATGTGGCGCTTTGAATCATCGCATGATGTCTTGATCGTTTTCTTATCTTTCCGTTTCCTCGGTTTGCTACTCATGTCCTTCACATAGAAAACCCGAGCGACATCTTCGCTAGGACGAATGGTTCGTCAAGGTAACCAAGATTGTTGAAATCCACCATTGTCATTCCGTATTGCTGGTCCACCTTTACCCCACCTCCCGTTAGCTTGAACCATTTGCACGGAACAAAGGGACCTTAAAGGAGGGTCCATAGTCAAGTTCCCATATCTCCTCTATGTAACCATAATATGTGACCTTTTGCCCATTCTCGGTTCTTTGCATCAAAGCGGACACCACTGTTTTGGTTGGTGCTCCTTTTATCTTGGGCGATCGTGTAAAATGTATTCCCATTTATCTCGTACCCTTGGAAAGTCGTTATAGTCGAAGATGGTGTCTTGGCCAACATGTACAGCTGATCTACAACATCATTGTCATTCATTAAATGTTTTCTCAACCAAGCGCGAAAGTCTCCATGTGGGCCTTCCTAATCCAGATTCAGCTTCCCGGGTTGTCCGGCGTAAAATATTCTTGTGTTTCTCAAAGTACGGAGCCACCAAGCTGGAATTGGTCGATCTAAATGTGGTGTGCTTGATCGAGAGAATGCCGTCCATACATATCGTTGATTTCCTTCCGATCGTGCCTTTTCCACTTAGTCTCCCCTCGTGCGCGATCGAGGAAGACCAATCGGCTTAAGGTCGGGAACAAAGTCAACACAAAACTCAATTACCTCCTCATTTCCATAGCCCTTGGCGATGCTTCCTTCGCCTATGCGGTTCTGAACATATTTCTTTAATACTCCCATGAACCTCTCGAAGGGAACATATTGTGTAGAAATACAGGACCGAGAACGGAAATCTCTTCGACTAGGTGAACCAGGAGGTGCGTCATAATATTGAAGAAGGATGGCGGGAACACCAACTCGAAACCGACAAGACATTGGATCACATCGTTCAGAACGTGGTAGAACTTCCGGATTGATTACCTTCGAGAGATTGCATTGAGGAATGCACATAGCTTCACAATGGCTACTCGAACATTTTCGGCAGAGCCCCTCAAAGCAATCGGAAGCAATTGCGTCATAATCACGTGGCGTCGTGAGACTTGAGTTTTGGAACTTTTTCTCCGCCATGTTTATTATTCCCTTTATATTGGGCGAGAATCCAGACGGGACCTTCATCTGCTCGGGCATTCAAAAAGATGACCTTCTCTTCTTTGGTCGGGCGTAGGTGGCACGACCTTGAAACCATTCCGGATGCGGTCATCGTGGTCTTTCAAACGTTCTGGTCTGCCGTGCTTCCTTTGTATCATTTGTCTTCCCATACACGCCCAAGAAGCTTAGGAGGTTCACGCAAATATTCTTCGTAACGTGCATCACGTCGATTGCAGAGCGGACATCTAGGACTTTCCAATATTCTAGCTCCCGAATATAGATTTCTTCTTCCACATGGCTGCGTGCCCGTCGGCTCCCTTCGAACTGATTGTCCGCGGGACCCTTTCCAAAGATGACTTTCAAATCCTTGACCATATCAAATACCTCGGCACCGGTCGTTCGCGAGCTTCGCCGGTGATCTGCCTTGCCGTTGTAATGCTTGCCTTTCTTTCTTCTTGGATGAATTTTGGAAGAAATCGACGATGCCCAAGGTACACGTTCTTCTTACAATTTGGCAAATGTACACTTTCGGTCTCATGTAGCGGTGCGTGCATGCATTGTATCCCTTATTTGACAGTCCGAAAGGTTACTAAGAGCAGGCCAATCGTTGATGGTTACGAAAAGCAACGTCGAGGTCAAATTCCTCTTGTTTGTGCTCATCCCACACACGGACACCACCCCACAGCTGTAAAAGTTCATCAACTAATGGCCTTAGGTACACATCGATGTCGTTGCGGGTTGCCGGACCTTGGATGAGCACGGCATCATAATGAACTTCCGCTTCATGCACAACCAAGGAGGAAGGTTGTAGATGCATAGAGTCACGGGCCAGGTGCTATGGCTGGAGCTCTGCTCGCCAAAAGGATTCATGCCATCCATACTTAGAGCAAATCTTATGTTCCTTGCGTCAGCTACAAAATCTTTGAACCATCTATCGATCTTTCTCCATTGCGTTCCATCTGCGGTGTGTCTCAACTCCCCGTCCGACTTACGGTCCTCTTTGTGCCATCGCAACAACTTGGCATGCTCTTTGTTCATGAACAGACGTTTCAACCGTGGTATTATAGGAGCATACCACATCACGTTGGCGGAACCCTCTTCACGGTTTCGCCCTCAACATCGTCACCGGGGTCATCGCCTCGATCTTATAACGCAATGCAAAGTGCATACCGGGCATTCATTCAAATTCTCGTATTCACGCGGTAGAGGATGCGATCGTTGATGCATGCATGTATCTTGTAACCTCTAAACCTAGAGGGCGACAACCTTCTTTGCTTCAGACGTCTTGGCGGGCAACTCGTTATCCTTTGAAACATATTCTTCAACATTTTCAGCAAGTTTTCAAATGCCGAGTCAGCTACACCTGCCTCGCCTTCCATTTCAGCAAATCCGATTGTGCAGCCCAGCTTTTTGAGACCATCATCGCATCCGGGTACAGCGCCTTTCGTGATCCTCTAACATGCGATCCAAATTCTCCCTCTCCTTTTCGGTTTAGCGGCGTCTCGTGCATCGGCAATGGTCCGACCAAGATCATCAGCGGGATCATCACGTGCCTCTTCTTCACCCTCCCTTCACCTTCAAACATCCTCCATGAAAGTATCACCGAAATGAGCAAGATAGCTTTCATCGATGAAATCATCCCTTCTTCATCTTCTTCCATTATAACCCTCTTTCTCCATGCTTGGTCCAACAATTATAGCTTGGCATGAAACCCTTCAAGCAGATGCATGTGAACAACTCTTGAGGAAGAGTAACCCTTCTCATTCTTACAGATAACACATGGACGGATAACAAACCCCCGCTTGTTCGCATTAGCCACTACGAGGAAATCTTTCAAACCCGTAGTGAACTCGCCGGAGAGTCGGTTACCGTACATCCATTGCCGATTCATCTGCATTATTATAATATAAAATATATAATTAACCATCATGCATTTGTTATGAACTACACACATGCATATTGACACATCAAAGGTTCATCAAGTTGCTAACCGCGATCAAGAGTGTGGCTCCAACACTTCATGTCATGTTTGTTTCATGCTCTTGGGGCATTTCATCAAACACCTTATGTGCATAAGAGGAACCAAAAGCAAACCTACACCCACTTGTGATGAGAATGGCTCCAAATGGCTAAGTGTTGGCTCTGGATGGGTATATATAGGGAGGGCTTTAGTTGCGGTTGGCACAGCAAACCATGAATAAAGGTGCCGAAGGCCTTTAGTCGCGGTTGTCTGGCCAACCGCGACTAAAGCCCCTCACGCACCACTGGCCACCGAGCGCAGGCCCAGCCTTTGGTCGCGGTTCACCTCCAGAACCGCGACTAAAGGTCCATTGGTCGCGGTTCCTACAGCTTCGCGACTTATGGGGCTGGACGGAAAGCCTGTTTTTCCACCAGTGTAAGCTGCTACTAGTCTAGCACAGATGGACGGACATGGTGACAGAGATAGACCGATCACCGATAGATGGATGGATGGATCGGCTATATATATCGACCGATCTGTCACATCACTACCTAGCTACTCCAACAGTTAACCTGCCTACACAAACCCCTAAAAAAACATCCCTACACAAGTTTTGTCTCAACAAAAATCATGACTGATAGAGACCATAGTTGTGCCTGTGTGAAACGGGTGAGCGGAAAAAGGGGATCGCCCCCGCATCGCTCCCGGGAGGGGCGACTCGGGCGGATCCCACGAGCGCGCCGCCGCCCCTTCCTCCTCCGACCCTCCTCCCCTCGCCGCCGCCGAAGGACGCCTCCGGTCTAAGGCCGCGAGGCTAATGGCGGTGGCGGGTCCTCATCCTCCTCGCTCGACTGATGACGGCGGGGCCCCCATCCCTCTCACGTTGCGGGATCTTCGGCTGGAGCTCCATGGCAGCCCTGGACGGCGTGGTTCTTACAACGGAGATGGACGCCGGGGCGGCGGCCCCGGATTTTTATGGCGACCATGATTGTCGCTGTGGCTGTGAGGGCGGCACAACGTCTGGTTCAGGAGGGGGGGGGCTCGATGCGGCTCAGCTACTCATCTCCGCGTGGTACGGGTGGTGGCGGTGGTGCCCGCTGAGATCTCGGGCCTGCTGTTGGGAGCCGACGGGTGGCGCGGTCCTTTGGTTCTTTTTGCTCTAACATGGTGTTCTGTCGGTTGCCGACCCTCATGGATCTGGCCATTGACGAGTTTCGGAATGCACCGCTGGAGATCTTCATTGGGTGCTTGACGCATGTAGATTTCTGAATCGGATGGGATTCGGTCGTGCGCCCCTATTTCAGGCCGAGTGGCTTCAGGAGGGTGTGACGCGAAGCTTCATTGTCTGTTGACCGTATGGGACATGTCGGTATTTCGATTTCCATGGTGAAGACAGTGACAAAGAACGTCATGGTGGCTGAGGTCTGAGGTCTTGTAATAGCGGATCGAGTCTTCGCGGCGATGATGACTTTGCTTGGTGATTCATGACTCATGGCAGCGACATCGGCAATGGGGGGCGGCAACACAAGCGGAGTACAGAGTCTTAACTTTCGGGGTGAAAGCCTAAGGTCTGGCCTTAATTGGTTGTGCCTGGCAGTGACCTTGTTGAAGGCATTGTTTTGAGAGCGCAAATCTTCTCCAGGGTGAAAACCTAATATCTAGGATCGGGCGATGACGGTCCTTCTACACTGTTTCCTTCTTGGAGGCGTCGCTTTTGGAGAATTAGTACTTCGGGTGTTGTCTAGGTGGTGGTTCGTGCTGCAGCTAGAGGAATTGATCATTGTTGCGGGGTCTTTTTTTGTTATTGTTTTTGGCTGTGTGCATCGATAATCTCTTTACGATATTGCGTTGTTGCAGAGGCAGGTGTAATTGGTATCTCCGCGATATTAATATATTCCCTTTGTAAAAAAAGAGAGGTAGTAAAAGCAAGGGGATCTATAAACATGCACGGTCGTGATAGTTTAGTCCATAAACTTGTAAAAGATGGACTCGTCACCCACAGACATTGGCCATATACACGGTATTAGGTTTCCTTCCCCTGGTGGCCAGGGTAAACTCTCCCCTCCAAGCTTCACCAGCGAGCCCGTGGATCCTCGTCCCCTCTGCCTACCGCTCTGGTAGTGATGTCTACTATGCAACTTTATTCTTGTAGACTCATGTTGGGCCTCCAAGCGCAGAGTTTTGTAGGACAATAGCAATTTTCCCTCAAGTGGATGACATAAGGTTTATCAATCCGTGGGAGGTGTAGGATGAAGATAGTCTCTCTCAAGCAACCCTGCAATCAAATACAAGAAATCTCCTGTGTCCCTGATGTCTACTACGCAACTTTATTCTTGTAGAAACATGTTGGGCCTCCAAGCGCAGAGTTTTGTATGACAGCAGCAATTTTCTCTCAAGTGGATGACCTAAGGTTTATCAATCCGTGGGAGGCGTAGGATGAAGATAGTCTCTCTCAAGGAACCCTGCAATCAAATTCAAGAAATCTCTCATCTCCCCAACACACCCAATACAATGGCAAATTGTATAGGTGCACTAGTTCGGCGAAGAGATGGTGATAAAAGTGTAGTATGGATAGTAGATATGCGTTTTTGTAGTGCGAACAATAAAAAACAGCAAGGTAGTAAATAGTAAAACGGAGCACAAACGGTATTGCAATAATAGAAAATGAGGCCTAGGCTGCATACTTTCACTAGTGCAATCTCTCAACAAGGCTAATATAGTTGGATCATATGATTATCCCTCAAAGTGCAATAAAGAATCACTCCCGAGTTCCTATTAGCGGAGAACAAAAGATAGAAATTGTTTGTAGGGTACGAAACCACCTCAAAGCTATTCTTTCCGATCAATCTATCCTAGAGTTCGCACTAAAATAACAGCAAGCTATTCTTTCTGATCGATCTATCAAGAGTTCGTACTAAAATAACACCATATGATGCATATCAACCAACTCTAATATCACCTAGATACTCCAGTGTCACTGTGAGTACCCATGAGTTAATTATACGATATGTATCAAACAATTTCAGATTCATAATAGTCAATCCACACAAAGAACTACAAGAAGACCCCAAAGTTTCTGTCGGAGAAAAGATAATAGAGACGTGCATCAACCCCTATGCATAGATTACCCCAAGGTCACCTCGGAAATCCGCAAGTTGAGTGCCATAACATATATCAAGTGAATCAAAATAATACCCCATTGTCACCACGGGTATTCATATGCAAGACATATATCATGTGTTCTCATATCTGAACATTCAACCCGACAAGACAAAACTACAAAGGGTAAAGACTCAATTCATCACAACAAGTGTAGAAAGGGGAGAAATATCATATGATCCATCTATGTTAACAAAGCCCATGATACATCAAGATCGTGACATCTCAAGATCGCGCGCGAGAGAGATTAAACACATAGCTACTAGTACAAACCCTCAGCCCCGAGGGTGGACTACTCCTTCCTCATCGTGGTGGCCGCCGGGATGATGAAGATGGCCACCGGTGATGATCTCCCCCTCCAGCAGGGTGCCGGAACGGGCTCCTGATTGGTTTTCGGTGGCTACACAGGCTTGCGGCGGCGGAACTTCCGATTTAGGGTCTCCCCGAGGGTTTTTAGAATATTTTGGAATTTATAGGGCGAAGAAGGGGTACGGGAGGCCACCGAGGTGGGTGATACGTCTCCAACGTATCTATAATTTTTGATTGTTCCATGCTATTATATTACACGTTTTGGATGTTTATGGGCTTTACTTTACACATTTATATCATTTTTGGGACTAACCTACTAACCGGAGGCCCAGCCCGTATTGCTGTTTTTTTTGCCTATTTCAGTATTTCAAATAAAAGGAATATCAAACGGAGTCCAAATGCAATGAAACCTTCGGGAGCGTGATTTTTGGAACGAACGTGATCCAGAGGACTTGGAGTGCAAGTCAAGAAGCAACCGAGGCGGCCACGAGGGTGGAGGGTGCGCCCACCCCTACAGGGCGCACCCCTATCTCGTGGGCCCCTCGGGCGGCCACCGACCTACTTCTTCCTTCTATATATACCCACGTACCCCGAGAACATCAGAACAAGCCACAAAAACCTAATTCCACCGCCGCAACCTTCTGTATCCGCGAGATCCCATCTTGGAGCCTTCGCCGGTGCTCCGTCGGAGGGGGAATCGACCATGGAGGGCTTCTACATCAACACCATAGCCCGTCCGATGAGTTGTGAGTAGTTTACCACAGACCTTCGGGTCCATGGTTATTAGCTAGATGGCTTCTTCTCTCTTTTTGGATCTCAATACCATGTTCTCCTCGATCTTCTTGGAGATCTATTCGATGTAACTCTTTTTGTAGTGTGTTTGTTGAGATACGATGAATGGGTTTATGATCAAGTTTATCTATGAGAAATATTTGAATATCCTCTGAATTCTTTTATGTATGATTGAGTTATCTTTGCAAGTCTCTTCGAATTATCAGTTTGGTTTGGCCTACTAGATTGATCTTTCTTGCAATGGGAGAAGTGCTTAGCTTTGGGTTCAATCTTACGGTGTCATTTCGATGTGATGTTAGGGCAGCAAGGCACGTATTGTATTGTTGCCATCGAGGATAAAAGATGGGGTTTATATCATATTGCATGAGTTTATCCCTCTACATCATGTCATCTTTCTTAATGCGTTACTCTGTTCTTTATGAACTTAATAGTCTAGATGCATGCTGGATAGCGGTCGATGTGTGGAGTAATAGTAGTAGATGCAGGCAGGAGTCGGTCTACTTGTCACGGACATGATGCCTATATGCATGATCATGCCTAGATAATCTCATAATTATTCGCTTTTCTATCAATTGCTCGCCAGTAATTTGTTCACCCACCGTAATACTTATGCTATCTTGAGAGAAGCCACTAGTGAAACCTATGGCCCCCGGGTCTATCTCTTATCATATAAGCTTTCCATCTACTTTTATTTGCATCTTTACTTTTCCAATCTATATCATAAAATACCAAAAATATATTTATCTTATCATACTATCTCTATCAGATCTCACTTTCATGAAGTGGCCGTGAAGGATTGACAACCCCTTTATTGCGTTGGTTGCGAGTTCTTTGTTTGTTTGTGTAGGTGCGTGGGACTTTTGAGGAGCCTCCTACTGGATTGATACCTTGGTTCTAAAAAACTGAGGGAAATACTTACACTACTATTGCTGCATCACCCTTTTCTCTTCAAGGAAAACCAACGCAAGCTCAAGACGTAGCAAGAAGGATTTCTGGCGCCGTTGCCGGGGAGGTCTTCGCTCATGTCAAGACATACCAAGTACCCATCACAAGCTCATCTCCCTCGCATTTACTCCCTCCGTTCCAAAATAGATGACCCAGCTTTGTACTAAATTAGTACAAAGTTGGGTCATCTATTTTGGAACGGAGGGAGTACATTATTTTCCATTTGCCTCTCGTTTTCCTCTCCCCCACTTCACCTTTGCCTTTTCTTCGCCTTCTTCCCGTATATCTTTTTGTTTGTGTTTCCACGTGCCTTCTATTTGCTTGCATCTTTGTGCTAAAAATCTATTGATATGGATCCACTTAAAGTGTTCTACTTGGATCATCTACGATCCTTATGCGCTCGTGCTGAAACCCCAACTAGCCTAGTTGATGGGAAATCTTTAGATGAGCATGCTCATTTTGTGCGTCACCGTTTGTCTGAAAAGGGGAGACTCTTATGGGATCAAATAAATAGATTGATGTGTTATGCTTGGAATCTTTGTGAAATTTATGATTTTACTTGTTGCTCTAAGAACCCTAAAAACACCTTCCCTACCTATGTGAGTTCAATGAAAATGAAATCTTATCTTCTTATGCAAAGGGTGTTTATAGTTACTATGATATCGAACTAATTGAAGAATTTTTTTGCTTTTAAGGGTTCTTATGAAGTTGCTTCTTTGATTGAAAAGTATGATATTACTCTCTACGAAACTGAAAATTTTGACATACTTA